>OX336901.1:10762312-11090147 GCA_946959425.1 Argyrosomus regius | reverse complement strand
GATTAAAATATATTTTCAAAATGTAATACTACGGTTGACTCATTGTATGTTCACTCGCTAGCGAGTGAACATACAGCGACACACACTTCCGGAACAGGCAGCCTCATGGGGTCTGCAATACCGTGTGTGAACTTCAGGAGCGCATAGGGAAAACACACACAGATTATTTCTTGAAAATTGACCCCATAAGGACTTTCGAGAAAACTGCATGGGGCGGTCTAAATACTGTTTTGCAGCTCGTGGTAGGGGTTTGCCCGTGGGGACCTCAATTTAGGTCCCCACCGTACAACAGGTCCCCACCGGTTTGTGTGTATTCAGGTTAAGGTCCCCACCAGAATAGAAAAACAAGACCACACACACACACACACACACACACACACACACACACACACACACACACACACACACACACACACACACACACACACACACACACACACACACACACACACACGGTGTTGCCACACTTATTCCCACTCGAGCCTTGCAGTAAAGCCAACCTAAAGGTGTTAACATGAATTAATTATGATGTGTGAGTATTGAATATTGATTGGTTACTTTGGTTACATATTGAGCAAGGCTGTCCATATTTCCAGGGGTCTTTCCATTAGTCAACGCATTTCTAAGACACTGGGTTTGTTTTTGTAAAGGACATTATTTTTGAATCTGTTCATACAGCCGTATTTCCAGAGATGACAGGCTTTTATTTATACTGACCTTTTCAAAAATGTAAGGAAATGAAATAAACATTGTTTGAAAAACTGTCTCTTATCTTTTAATTCATGCTTGCCCTCTATCTTTAGATTTGTCTTTTCCCCCAGTCGTATTCCTTCACAAGCTGACTGCGGCAAAGGCTCATCTGAGGAGAGAAATATACGTTCTGGGCTTATCAGTCACATGGGATGTAAGTCAGAAGGTTTTCACCTCAGATGGTGCATACCAAAAAAGGACGATAAGGCACAAACTGAATTGAAAATGTATTGTCTGAATAAAAGTGAAATTTCTGAGGGAGTGAGAGAGTGAAGCAACTAATGGATCTAATTTCAATTTGATATGATCAACAATGAATGAGCAGAAATATGTCCATTTTCCTCATATTTGAGGACAGAGTTGCATAAAAACAAATCCAAAGCACTAACCCACAAGCTTATTTAAAATAGATTTAATATGTGCTAAAGGTCCCACAGGGGATATATCCAACTTAGATGTGGAATGACTCTCTTCAACACGGCAGCAAAGCTACTGACACTTCTATAAATCCTGCTTCTATCTGCATCGCACTACTAAATGTGTCATCCAAATGCCTAAGCCCCCGGTGCTAATGGTACGCACTCAGCTGTCAGATTAAGGCTCATTTACTCTCAGCAGGGTCTTCAATTACCAATGATTAAAACCCCCTTTGGTGTTCTGTTTTAAGAGAAACAGGATCTATCTAGATTAAGAAGAGCCCAGAGAAAGATGGAGTAAGACAGTGAGGACCCAAGTGGACGTTTCAGTTTACTTACCTTCAAGGAAGTGATATATGGGTCTGTGTATGAACACATTTATGTCCTGACCTGTTCTACATATTATTCACAATTAATTTTATTTAACTTGCTTCAAGCACCAGAGTGTCAAGAAAATTATCGCGGACACTGGACTTTACATGGATCTTTAACTACATCTTACACTGGGTAAAGCATATTAGTGTGGAAGAAAATCATTAAAGCATGGACATTTAGAAATCACCCTGCATTTGATATGTGTGGGGTGAAAATATTTAACACGGTATACACAGTGTAATGGCATATAATTTAACAGTGCCACAAACAAAAGCCTCCAAACTGACAGTAAAGTTGAATAAATGTGTCTCTGGAAATACATAATAGGACATTTAAAACCTTGTGTGTGTGTGTGTGTGTGTGTGTGGAAATTCGTCAATTGTAAGAAGCATTGCAATTCAGATGTGGAAGATTCTGGGTCGATGTGATGACAGCACATAATCTAGAGCCTGCACAAAATTATAGCCTATACTAACATCATTGATTATTGATTTTCTGGCCTCAGCTAGACAATAAAGTTAGATCATTATGTTGCAACGTTGCTCTCTTGCATTGAATTGTGGGTGAACGTTAGGCTAGCATTACTTTTCTATGTTGGGAGACACTCCAAGTCATGTTAGCCATTTTCACTCCCACACTGAGCTAATGTCTGCAACCCTACATTAGCCCACCTAATTAGACGAGAATTGAGTGCTGCAGAAACAGCAAGTCTACAGTGAAACCAAAGCACAGATAATGTCAAAGAGTGAGCTAGTTGAGTCAACATTAACATGAGATTCCTGGACTTCTGTTGCAACTGACTTGTGTAATAACAATATTCATGTTTATGTACTGAGGTGGGACACACAGATACTAGTATTGAAAAGAAGAGCTAGCAAGCTTTAGCATTAAAATACAGTTCTATGTATCAAGCTTTAGCTAAACAGACAGAACACTCATTTGCATAATAAACTCATTGTTAATTTCGGAGTCGCCATGGGATCAGCCATGTCCTGTAATATGGGGCTTTTAATACCAAGCAATATGATCTGAACCAGCACAGGACAGTGCTAAGTAGCCCTAATCTCTGCAGACAGCCAAACAGAAGCAGATAGTACAGTACAGTGGTAAATAGATAAAACAGGACAGAGCTACTCTATTAGAGCAGAGGACACCGCTCTGATTTAATTTGTCATCCAGAGAAAACACAGAGACGCCCCATCATCCCGGGAGCCTGCTTCTGTTCCACTGTGTTTGTGTGTGTGTCAGTCTCTCTTTCTATCTCACTCTGTCCCCATCTTCATTACTTAACGCACACACGGCATATCTTATTCGACAAAGTCATTGTGTTTACACTATTCGTGCAGCACAGCACTACACAGCTGAAAATGTTTTAAAATTATTCCTGTACAGTTTTTTAGCACTTAGTCATGTATTCAAAAAACATATTCGGCTGTAGTTGTGGGTGGGAAGCTGGAAAGGGTTGTTGTTGCATTACAAGCTTTTACTAGCTGGTCAAGGCACCTGCACAGTGGTGTTACAGGATACACAGAAGTGGCACATGTTGATGTACAGCCCTCCCCAGGCAAAACAAGTGACAAGGACTCCTACTGAATCCACTACAGCTAGTTTATAGATGCACAACACATCAGCCAGATAGATGCCTCTTGTTTGTTATCTGCCTGGTGCACAAGCATACACAACCCAGTCAAGTGTTTTACTCTATCCAAGCTGAAATTATAGGATTTTGGAATGGAGCCATTGATGAATCATTGCAGGCAGACCGACAGTGCAGACAGTGACTGTCCCCACTCCTCTTCCTCCTCCTCCACTCCCTCCATCAGCTCATGTACGAACGTGAGATGAAGAGTTGGACGGAGACCTAGCTTCTCCCCCCTGATTGGGGATAACCAGCCCTCTTTGGCTTTTCTTGATCCCTCTGTTGTCACTTCATCCAGCAGAGACACTGCTGTGCACATGCACTCAACCCTGCATGCGTTTGCATTAACACACACACCCTTACTGCACCCTTACCTTTCATGTCAGCCATGCATGAAGTGTGTGTTTGCTTTGGTCTTAACCTTGAAAACACAGAGTAGGTGCTGTCTACTTGGACGGGAGGTGGCTTGCGTTGCATCTTACTCCACAGTACCTCAGTCAAGCGCTGAAGTTTGGAGACACAGGACACATATGGTCCTCAGTTTTGTACACTGCACACACACACACACACACAGATATAGCACCAGCTTGCTGTTTATCTGTGTGTGACTCTGTAGGGGGGGATTTAAGTGGGCACGAATGATCATGTCCATGGGAGCACTGAAGAGAAAAATAGGATGTGCGTGCAAAACACACACACAAACACACACACACAACTCTCACCCATCCTCATCCTCTCTGAAATAAGCTCACCAAGCTTGGCTGCCCGAGTTAAGCTCTTTTCAGTCAGTGCTGTAACTCCAGTGCACCTACAAGTGACCCAATTGGCCCAGAGTGCCCCCTACAGATGTGATGTAAAGGTTGGTGGTCTACCTCAGCGGGCGGTGGAGGTGTTCCTACCCCGAAATATTGCCAGCTAAATAATCTGCAATTTGACTTGTAAATAAGACGTCTACCCGCTTTAAATTAAGATAAATGATGTGAGGTATTAAGGCGAAATCTGTACCATAAATCAACATTAAATAAGGTTTGCTGTTTGTCGTCTCTTCCTCCTGGTGTTTGTGTGTCTGTTCTGTACTTCTGTGGCACTATCGCAGTGTGCCAGGGGTTACACACTCACCCCCGCCACCGCCGCCTGTCATGGCATGTGATGTTTTTCTAATTACTCTGAAAAATGACGGAGCGCGTCTCCATCCGAGTGTGTCGTCGAGTACGCCACCACCGGCTGCCGAGACATACATCACTCTAATTGGCTCAAATAGCTCTAATATATGCCACCATGTTGCCTTCATGGATCAGCAGCGTCGCCTTTTGAAAATCAATACAGGAACAGCATGCTGGGACAGAAGAGTGTTACATTCAATAAGCGGCCCAATGGCTTTGATATTTCGGTGTTAATCTTTTTGCTATCCACCAGTGGCGAGAGCGGTAATTGCCGGTAATTGGAGAAACATTAAGGCCTGAGATAGAGACAGGAAGGGCTGAAATATGTCAGGATGCACAGTGTTTTGTGTGTCTATGTGTGCGTGGGAGTCAGTAGGTGGGTATAAATGTAAATATAAATATGAAAAGAACAGAGGGTGGATGGGTTGATGCTTAATCATTAATATATGAACAATCTTCCAATGCGTGGGTGATTTGGTGACACCTGTAAGCTCTGGTGAATAGAGATTTGTTATATTGCAGGAGAGCATCTCGCCTCCAAAACAGCTATTTCAAAACCAAACTGATAAAATCAACTATTCAGGAAAGTGAAGTGACAAAGAATTTACCCTGAAGAGTGAAATATATGATTTGCAGTAAAGAGCAGATTACTGGAATTCATTTTAACATGCCGGTGAATTAACAGACAAACGAGTTTTCAAAATGTCAGATGTTGGTTGCAAACAGCACTACGAGCACCACTACAAAGTAATACCCATTATTTTTATGTTTTAGAATAAACTGACACTTTTGATCATCCCACAGACTTGCAGGTGTTTCATCTGCATCTGAATGATAACTTCAAAAAGGGACATCAAAGTCACAATTTAACAGAGAGTAACAGCCCTGAAAGGTTGCAGAAATAAAACAAAAATCCCAGTGATCCTCACTGATTCAATCCTTTTTATGTCCAGTCAGTTTGTTTTATGTGCGTAGAGTAAAAATATTAAATTTCACATTCAATTCACTTCAGTTTTAAAGTTCATGTCTAATATGACATACATCACTAGGCTACTGAATATATTACACTATATTCCTCATCAAAGTCAGTATGACATGCATCAAGAAACTGTCTTTATAAAATTGAATATGTTTCATTGCTATAACTTTTAGTGGACTGTGGTAACATGTTTCAAATCTGGAGCTGATGTATGGTTATGACTAGCTGGACCACAATCCTGTATATAATTGGTACAGTATGTTATCATGCATGTCATACATAGAACATGTGTTATTAAACTGTCCTGGAAACCTCAAGTCTACATTTTGAATCCTGTAATAACAGACTTGGACTGAATGAAAGATGATCTACTGAATTCCCAGCTGAATGTCCTTGATAAAGCACTACTGGGGGGGGGGGGTCTCTTCTTCATTCCTTAAACTGATGTGTTCTCTACCTATATAGTGTGAGATTAAAGGACATGGAGGAGAAAAAAAACTGTATTGCTCACCAGGAGACATAGATCACTGTCACCATGGTGGAAATAGAAGGTGGCCTTACAGTGGGGACATTTTGCCAGAAAATATTCTCCCTTCCTCTTTCTCTCCATCTCTTCTGTTCTCTCTCTCTCTCTCTCTGTCTTCCTCCCTTATCCAGATGTCCTGTGATAAAGCAGCTATACGGGAGATTGCAGCTTGTGTCATTGGTCTTCATTTTGGGGCCATGAAATGGTCTGAGGAATGATAAACACGGGTTTCTCTGAAGCCATGTACCATATTGTGGTGTAAAAACCTCTGCCGCACTGGGATTCTGACCATGCCTAAAAAAATAAACCCCAGCCTTGGGTTTTTGCTACCTTATCACACCATTACAGCTGTTGGTGCTCAAAGAGGCTCAGCTGCCTTCCTCTGTCTGTGTGTGTGTGTGTGTGTGTGTGTGTGTGTGTGTGTATGTCTGCATGGTCGTGTGAAGCGTTTCACTGAACAAGACAAAAAAGGGGAATGAGGTGAGAAAAATACAGAGACAGGGATGGAAAAGATGATTTTGGAACTCAGAGGTTACGGTGCAATACTGCTCTTTGCTTGTTCACTTTTTTTTTTCATATACATTTTTTGTCTTCCTGTGGTAGCATCTACATTTGCTATGTTCATTCATTTATTCAGACTTTTGCTTCAATTCCTCAACCATAGGCATTTTTTCATACACCCACACTGTCTGAGGACAGACACTGTCTTGCTAAAGGTAAGAATTATTGCAAGTGCAGCATGTGTCTCAGTAGTGGAGGACCCAGGTGGCAGAAGGAAACATGCAGTCAGTCTCAAAGATGCCTGTCTGACTTCTCTGTCCCCTGCCCCTCCACTATTCCTGGAACTCAGCATAAACAGTGCTGTGTGTGTGGGATGCTGGTTGTAAACAGTGAGGAAAGGAGGGTGTTGAGTGATCCATGAAGTGTCCCAACCACATGACAATGGACAATGTTAAACAATGAATATTAGTCTGTATGCCTGTGGATGAACTCTATGATAGTACATTTCATCTCCAACTTATACTAAAGCAATTACACATAGATCGTGTATGATGCATGCATATTAACAAGTGTTTGCTTACATGCATCTCTTTATGGAGATTATCCCCTTTTAATCAATAGGAGACTGTCACCTAAAGATATCTTCATGTAGCACGACAGTGCATATAATGAATACATTCCTGTATTTGCAATCAGAATAAATACATAAAAATAAAATAAGCCATACGGACTGTGGGCTACATGTGAGATTTTGCTCCAGTTGGCCACAGCCTGTGTAAACTCGATTTAATACTTTGAGTCAGGAGCAGCACAGAGCTGATAACTGCTCAGTGGCGTGTGGGAGAGCCATCGAGGCACACTTAATAGAATGCCTGTTATGGTAGCCATGTTACATTTGGGCCGTGGGGTAAACAAACCAGGACCCAGGGGAGAACAAATGGCTGGAGACATCTAAACATGCACATATAAAAGCTGGAGGGAGGGGTGGTGGGGTGGTGGGGGGGTCGCATGGGCTCAAGAAATGCACACTCACACACAAATGTACAAATACACATAAAGCATGCATTATTCATTACATCAAATTCAACCATTCATGCACTGATGCATATTATGTAATTGTTGCCACTACCAACACCATTACTACTGTCAAGTCATGTCGATGTGTTCTTGTAAAGTGCATTAGCAGTGACAATCTCCATCCCAAAAGGAAAATGAAATGACTAGTGACAGCCAATGTCACCTCTCACAAAAACAGTCTAAACACAGTCAGGCTGACTGTATATTTGGCTCCAATCCCCGTCCTGTATTTAATATCTCTGTCACTCATAATAACAGTCTGCATATTTGGTGCATCGTCCCTCTTGTATAGTCAACAAATATAACCTCACTTATTTGTCTCAGAGAGTAACTGAGGGATATAATGAAGAATAAAACAAACAAAAATGCAAAAATACTGCTGATATTATAGGAAAAAACTCTGCTGTTGCAGGATACCCTTTAAATGTTTGAGCTTTTAACTGGTACATATGAGAAGTTTTTCATCTTTTCTTCCCTCCAGCAGCATCCTCTCTGTTACAGTAGAAGCCCAATTACCGTGATGGCCCAAGCTTTGAAGATTTAAGCAATATTTCCTCCTCTTAAGACCCATCAATCAAACCTCAGCTCTGCTGAACATTTAACTGATAACATTGCCGACATAACATAACCCATCCTGTTTCCCTGGTATTGTCCCAGCACATTTCCTAAAGGAGGTAATTCAGCATGTCTGTGCATTTATTTTACCCATAATTAACTTTTCTCACTTGACCGACTCCATTGTTCAACCTCTCCTCAAACTCCCCCCCGAGTCCTTCATTCTTAAGAACTCCAGGAAAGAATAATCCACTCTTATTAGTCAGTATGAAACGGACTTCTCTCCTTCAGTGTGCAGAGGTGTCATAAGTATAGTTTTTTTACTATCCTGTAGAACAAAATACAGCCTTACATGTTTTGGTATTGACAGAATATGTTGACCAAATTTAATGCATGACAATTCTGGATACCTTGGTTTTCATACATACATGCTAAAGGTGTGCAATCCGACTGTATATCATCCTTGTATGTCCTACATATGTATGCACATGTCCCGGAGGAGCACATGTCCAGACAGAACATGATCAAAGCGGCCGATCGGTGGTGACAAATAAAATGAAAAATGAACTACAGCTTTGTGTGCATGTCTGGGAATGTCCCAACACACAAACAAGTAAACAAAACACAGACCAACGTCACACATAAAGGGCAAAGATGGGGAACAAACCCTGCAGGGAGGTCTATGGGCTGCGTAATGAGTTGGCAGACGATGGCTTCTGTTAGAGGCCTGTAGGACTAATAGGCTGGGGACCTAAAGACATTGTCCTAAAATTGTCTGTCTGAACTGTAGCCAGTGAAAACAAGGTCATGTTTTTTTCCCCACCCGCAACTTTCTAAATGATCTCGCTGTGTTTACTTAGCTGCCAGATAAGCACGCATTCAGACAGGATCAGGGATTGCGGCAAATCGTAGCAGGGTTGTCTGGTGGTGGGGGGGTGAGGGGAGCTGAGGTGGGATGCTATGGGCGTGTCTATACGTGCTGAATGTAACCGCAATCAGGAAATAACTTTTTATATCTCTGATTAACAGCTGTCTCTCTCTCTCTCTCTCTCTCTACCGGGATAGTCTCTGCTTCAGAGACATTTCAGGTAGTCTGTGGAGGTTTGACCGATCTGAGTGTCTGATTGGCTTGCAAAGCGTGACGTTTTTTGCGGCAACCCCTGCGTTGCGGACTACCGGTGCAGAAACGCAGCCTTTTGTTGGCCTTATGTTTTATTGAATAAAGACAGTGACTGCATGATAGTTTACTGATTTCTAAAGAAAAGACAAAAAAAAAAAGAGATCCAACATTTGTAATAATTTAATGATTTATAAAATTTGCCATCCATTCTGACATGGCTTTACAAATTCTGAACTCCAAAGAGCAGATTTTGACCTCAGCTGCCTTCAAACTCTACACTGAATCAACTTGGAATGTAAATCAGCAGTCTGACTCCCCTCTAAACACAGAGTGGGCAAAGAAACAGAAACGACTCAGTAACAAAATGAGATACTTGCTGGCTTGTGTTACTTATGCCGTCCACAACAATACATATGAGTATTTTGAGTTTTATGAGTCCATGTTGTATGTTAGCCATCAGGACAGCATCACCAGACCATTTTTGGGAAGGTTATACGCCATGGTTACACAAAGCAGAGCTATAGGTATTTTCTCTGGTTATTGTTTGGCTCCTTCCCAGACTTCTCTGCTGTAGATCCTTTAAATAATAACTGCGTTGTTGACATTCGTGTCTTTAGATTTATTTCAGCTGAACCTTTCAACTTGAACATCTGTCTTGTGCTCAAATAAGCTCATGACCCTGCTAGTTTGTGCACACTAGTAATCTTCAACAGACATGCGTTTGTGGGGAAGAGACACTAAAAGCTTTGGACAAGAACAGGTCAGGAAAAGGGGTTATCTGGGTAATGTTTTTAGGATGTGAGTGGAGGGGCTGGCCCACAGCCCTGACCCAAAACATCTCCACCGCCACGCAAAAACAAGCAAACAGCGTCAAACATGTTATTCTGAGACTCAGCAGTCACTTAGAGTTCACTTCAAGTTCTGGAGCAAATTTCAGCTTCCGGGAAGAAATAGAAAAGTTTTCAAACAGATAATCAGAATTTTTGTTTAAATTTACAAAAACCTGGAGGAAATCAGAGAAGCTGCTCGAAAGCCCTTATGCACACATGAACACAAACACTTAATGACAAGTGAGCTTCAAGCTAAATGAAAAAACAGTAATAAAAAAGAAAAAAAGAAAGATGGTCCCCAAGGAAATTCAGTCGTTACAGTGACAGCACAGAAATGGAGGGTAAAAAATGTTTTTTTTTTCCCCTCATTTATTATTTTTTAAATCCATTTAGTGATTTTAAAAATTAAAATAAGTGAAAAAAATGACTTCTTAACTCATAAGTATTGTCATTTCTCACATTATTTATATATATTAGTCATAACCAAGTGCAATTAGACTACAGTTTCACTGATATAAGAAATATCATATCACGTAACAGCTGACCTCAGTTCAGATGAGGAAAAGCATGCTCATACTGTCAACAGAAGTTAAATTAATCACCATCAGGTTGTCATAATAAACCAAAACACTAGTGCAAGAAACCTTTTGTTGACCAGAAAGAGCTCGTTGTCAGAGTTCAGTGTCATATCATGCATTCAAAAAACAAATAATTTAAATCACTGCTGCCTCTGGAAACCCCCGTAACTCCCATAATGTGAAGTCTTGGAGATTTATGTTTATATGTTTTTTTTATTATTTATGGCCCTAACCCTCGGGCTCATGAGACCCATTCAAAGCATATGTGAAAGGCTGGAAAATGCATGGTTATAAATCTGAATTTACAAGTGGGCTTCCTCAGTTCTTGAAAAATCCTCCAACATCAGCAAAAGTGAATGCAGAGTGATTAGAAATTATCTTCTTAATAAACTCCAGACCTCAGGAAGTATTAATATGGCAAATTGCTGCTCTCTTCCAGATAATCCAGTTATACAAACTGATAAGAAAAAGGGCCTCTGTGTTAGTATCTGTGTCTTTACAGGAGCCGTGAAGAGTAGAAAAGAGAGAGGAGGAGACAAACTAATGGTGGCTGACCTAATCCAAGGTCTGTTCTTTTCTAATTAAAACCTGCAATCCATTCATTTGCTCCCATAAGGACTCTATGGAAAGCAACAGACGGAGCGCTGATTCAAATGAATGGAGGAATTAAACACAGAAACAAAGGCCACAGCCGGAGATAACTGCAGAGGAAAAGGCAGCTCAATTGAAAGTGACATCACCAACATAAACAGTCTTCTCAGATGAAAGCACATCCTGAATCGGACGCTTCGTATTCAGAGCGAGGAAGTAGTGGAAGTCAATGCGATTACAGTACAGTGGGTCAATATAATGCGAGCATGGCTTGTTAGTAATTGTTG
Organism: Argyrosomus regius; assembly: GCA_946959425.1. Lineage (NCBI taxonomy): Eukaryota > Metazoa > Chordata > Actinopteri > Sciaenidae > Argyrosomus > Argyrosomus regius. The sequence goes on along the minus strand of OX336901.1, from coordinate 11,078,760 downwards.
GAGTGAACTGGAGTGGTGGGAGTAATTGCTGATACTTGCTCATGCTTAGGTTACCAGACGAGAGCAGTTGAAGCAGTTGCATCAGAGTGGGTTCTGCTTATTTGACCTTAACAGTTGCTGGCAACTGCAATGTCCTCAGGCTACAACTGGTGCTCTGTGTGTGCGCATATGCATATGGGTGTGTGTGTGTGTGTGCTTGATATGATTAGGGGTAAAGCATAGAATAGAATAGCATAGAATAGAATATCTAGGCCATGAGTATATAATAGGAAAGCACTAATCTTTCTGTTGTGACTAATGACTTAGTTAGTGAACTAACAAAATTCTAAATCAAATCAGGAGAAGCAGCACTTGCACATGTCCGTCATGTTAGTGATGTGCTGCTTGCTTGTTGCATCATAAGATTCGATTAAACATGATGGCCGTGGTGACACTGGGTGGTTGTAGCAGTTATAACAACTGGGTGCAAAGCAAATATATTGTATGACGTATGTACCCATATGTCATGCTTATTTGACGAGCATTTTCCACCCATTACCTATTAATGTAGACAATACTAATCGCTGCACATCATAGTGGAAAAAGTATCACTACATTAAAAGGATGCCAAATACAAAAAACTGGATATAATAAATTTATGGCTGATATAAAGTCCATTTGTTTCATTGTAGGTCTGGCATCGCACTGAATGTGTCTTGGTCTGTAAAACTCTACTCAGTGTGTTTGCTTTTTAAAGCAAACACACGTACAGAATGCACCAATTTAGACAGGTGTGTTTCTAGGTGTCCCATTATCATCACTGATAACTGCCAGGTAGATTTAAAATGTGACCAAAGCATGAGCACCAGTGTCTACTCAGTGTCAGTGTGTGTGTGTCATACACTGTCACCGTTACCAAACACTGGGCAAAGGAGACTGCTAATTATCGTGTATTATTAAAAGTACTTAAAAGTTAATGTAATATGATCTTAACCTTGCAATTAAGCAATATTTTTACATAATAAAATTAGAAGAGGTCATTTAGGGGCAAAACCACTAAGAAATGGTGCCAAACATTAGGGAGGTGCACAGCATTTAGCCTCTTGGCCTCTTCTAGCTCACTGATATTTCATTTAGAATGACTGAGCCTCACCACATAATCAACCCTTTACATAAAGCGGCACTGAAAAATCCAACATACTTAGAATGAAATGAGGAAGAAGTACTCCTCCAAAGCTGAGTCATTGCCATTTATTATGTGATTTGTACAAGAAATTAACAGCATAGAAATGATTTTAATAGTCACGAAAAAAAATGTCCTTGACCTTTCAGATAGGATAACCTTGCCTCCCTTACTACATGGCTCGCGTGGTAAAGAGAAGGTGTCTGAGGTAAAATGTGAAAATATAAACTCTTGTGACATTTTAGAAACATTGTTTTTTTCTAAGTGAAGTATCTCCAGCCCTTTCAGATTGATTACTAGTTGCTACAGTGTGTACGCACAGAGGCACAGGTGCTTTTGAGAGTCTGAGGCAGGGAACAAATAGAGGAAAAGACAATGGGCGTGTTCAGCTGTCTCTTTGTTTCTGATGCATTGTATGGATGGCTGAACACTTTGGCTCAGAAGCCTCTAAGCGCCAACTGATACGGTCCCCCAAGTGGACGGGCCTGCCTGCATACATACAGTAAATAGAGCCTGGTGTGGCTGGTTTTAGCTGTGAGGCTTGAACAGCAAATGATGCATGCATGTGGATCTACTGTAATTGTTATGACATCTGGCACCATATCTATAGACTAAAACAATACCATTAAACAGCATGTGTGCAAGTGACATGTGCTATAGTTACAGGTCAGAATGTATTTATGTAGCTGTCTGGAGACATGTGTTCTTTGCACCATGTAATGCAGCTGAGGAATGGCTATGTAACAGAAGGAGAGAGGGTCACTGAATCTGTATGACATTTTATTTCAGGTTTTGTCCATCAGTGTTGGTTCATTCTTAGCATGATTATTTTCTGAGGTGGGTGTGTGTGGGAACCAAACTGATTTCTGATGCATTTGTTTTATGAAACATGTTTCAATAATTATTTGCTGTTTTTTGCATTTCCAACGTGTGTGGGTGACCAGTGTTTGTGGCTACTGGTCTCCTTAATAGAATTACAGTAGTAGTATCACAAATCCAGAGTGGTCTTTTTCTGGGCTACTTCGCAGGAACATCAGCAAGGTGTCACTATTTTTTTTGACACCATCTGTCCTTTCAAGGTGACATGTGACAGCTGTTGTATTACAGCTCATCTTGTCACCTTGCTCCCTAAGAGCTCTCTTGATCTCCTTTCCCTGGACACCACACATGACAAAATGCTCGCAAAAAGCTTTATGTGCCCTCTGAGTAACACCCGACACTATCTGCTCTCACTCTTCTTAGAGCACAGCTACCATAATGCCCCCTCTCTCACCATGCCTGTTATCTCATCTGTCTCCCAGCTCCTTCCCTTGTCTCCTGTTTTTCCTTATTTTTAACCCCCTCCTCTAACATGCCTTATTCCCAACCTTGAGCTCTTTATCCTTTTTATCCTACCTGTCATTACTCTTTCTTGTGTCCTTGAAATCCCCAAGTCAGGAAAATGTTCATCTTGAAGGTAAAAGTGCTGACTGGATGGGATCTTGATGGCAATGGAGCTGGTGCCAACTAGTTTGTAGGTGCAAGGATGACAGAGATGTAGAGGTGTGTCTAAGCTCAGCACTTTAGAGAAGCATACAATGACATCAAGTTTGGACAGAGAGTGTATGTAGTACCAAGGTTATATTTAATCAGCAGTGACTAGCTGAGCACACGTGATAGCTCGATATACAGTATCTGGCATTCATATTTGGAAAGAATATATTTGTTATGATAGTTGCAGTTTTTCTGCCTGTTAGCAAAATCTATCCAGAAATTAGATATCTGATTTTTTTTTTCCTTGTATGTTTCCCCTGCTTGAATGTCTCAACCTTATCCAGAGGGTTCTAGCAGCCGCAGTGTTTGGATGAACTCTTGATCTGAAGGAGAAAAAGTTCAGTGCCCTGAACACAAAAAGGCACAGAGTAGCTAAGGTAAGATTTCAAATAAAAGGAAAACCAATAATGTCTGCAGGCAAGGTGCTTTTCCTTTAGCACATACAGTACATCCGACGATCCTGAACAATCACCTGTATTACTTTCTAAGCAGATAATGAATTTATGTCAAATGGGATTTCCAAAAAAGAAGAGGAAGGTTTATATAGATTTTTTTGAAGCACACTGAACCATGTACTTGTACTTCAGCTTAAATGAGTCTCTAATATTACTGTATGGACACTATGGAAAACATGCAGTGGAAAAGGAAAGAAAAAAACCTGCATTAACACCAGTTATGTAACTGTACAGAGTGTGCTGTTACAGCTCTATTATAGCATCAAATGTGCAAAAAAAAATATCACATTAGGCAGTGCTCCTCTTCACACATCAGCTCTGATGTAACTAGGTACGTGTTTGTGCATGCTCACATGTTCAAATGTGTTACAGAAAGCTAAATTGAGGTTTTATCAAATGTTTCTTTGCCTACTGACTTTCTTTTTGTCACAGTGCTCCAAACCGGTCTTATTATTACTGTATACATACAACTATATACATCTTCATATTATTTTTTAGATATTTCTTGAGACAAACTTGCACAGGCTGCAAAAACCAGCAGTAAAAGAATATTGCTATAAGCAATCACACTGAGATTTCTCACTGAATATGAGCTTATACTATCTACTGTAAATTGGATTTGGTGTATGCACCAGCTCTTGGACAGAATACTTATTGTAGACACAAATTTGCATCTGAATGCACACAGTTTGGATGCGTTTTCCATGCTGGCATGTACAAGACATTCTTAATACAGTGCATAATTTTCCCCATGAAATATTTTGACCATCCATCCAAGAAGCATAATTGTATATTGTATGCATCTTAAGCCATGCACAAAAGCTCAAATACATCAGAATTCTGAGAAAGGCAAATTGGGGAGATTAGACTGTAGGCATATCTTGTTGGGATCTTTCCTTATCCCCATTGTCCAGGAAGGATTAGCACAATATGTTGCTCCTGACAGTATGGCAAGACATAAAACAAAAGCAAACGCAGCAATATAATTAAGGCTTAGCTGCTCTTGACCGCAGTACAAGCAACTATCAGCTGGACTAAAAACAGTTTGGTGCTGTGCTATATTTTCATCTTTAGGTGCTCAGCCTACAGCTCCACACTTGAGTTAACAGTGCCATTAATACAAGAATTATTTGCAAAGAACTAAAAGTGTCACTCAACCATACTATTAAAACTTTACACAGCTCTGATCTGCAAGAGTACATTACATACCAGATAGCTCACAGGCTCGGTATCTCTCACTGCAGCCAAATCTCAATCACAACCAGATTTCAACTAGATCTTTAGGCTGGGAGTTCATTTCAGGACGGTGGTATGTCAAGTTCAACTTCCTGGTCTTCATGAAAAGGTCCTGAGGACTTCCTTCAGGTCAAACTGTCAATTGAGAGATGTCAAACCAAGAACATCAACATTCCCACCGATCCTCATCCATATTTGAGGGGTGCAAATTTTTATGTGTTTAGGTATCACACAAGCCCGGCGTCTTGGACAGATTCGAATACTATTGAAACAAACAGTGGGTTTGGCAGTGTGGCTCAAGCGAGATCTGCTGACAACAGAAATCCTGGTTTTGTGGCTGCTTCCTTGGCTATACAGTTGCACTGAGACTCAGAGTCTACATCTCAATTGCTGCTGTTAACATGGAGAGACCTGAAATAGCCTGAGGACATGCGACAATCATTGAACCCTGGCTCAGTTCAACTGTTATTGTAACTGAATGGAGCCAAAATGAAGAAGAGTCTGAAAACATAATGGCAGTGGGGTATAACAAGAACATGGAGCCAGTGATGTTGGAGGAAGAAGAGAGATAAGTGTTTTAAAAAGAGCAAATTAGATCAACGGAGTGGTTTGGGAAAGAATGAAAGGCATGGATTGACATGAGGGAAGCGCCGGGGTTCTAACATCTTCTTCTCCCTCATAATTACAGCCTGTTTTTCTTTGAAACATGGTATCTGCTTTGACCTCTTTAAAAAAGCTTCAAGGGAGATACTGCATTTGACACAGTTAGTCGTGTACAACTTTATTCAAACAATGGAGGAGTTCAGAGTTTCAGTGAAGAGGAGAAGAAAACTGTTGAGGCCGCCAACATGCAGTCCTCCTGAGTAGGAAGAGAGTTAAATATACATCAGCGTGTAACTGATGCCCTCCAGCTACCTGGCAGCTGTCTTCCTTTCAAAAACAAAGAAGGGAGAGACCTTTACTCAAATCTTAAGCAATTTTTTGCTTGGTCCACTGATCCAATTAAAGTGATTTATTTAGACTCAGATACTCCCAAAAAAAGAAATATTTAAATTTCCAAGGCTAAGTGGATCACTGCTTTATCTATAAACACCATTATGACTCATTCTGACAAATCAGTTGTGTTGACAATATTGTAAATCTAATCTCCCAGTACTACAGGCCCTACAAGTTACCTCATGTTAACCTTCGGATGACCTGCCAGTAGCTGACAGGATTTGCACCCACACTGCCCTACTTTGGATTTGAGGTTTACAACCTCCTCGTTAGCTAAAAAAGGCTACTATACAAACTAATTATATGACTTATAATTAACTGTTCTACTGAGGAAAAGCTGAGCATAACACTTTCCAAACCACACGTTGCCTGTTACAAAACAGCATATCCAAATAGCATTTTCCCTTATTTCACTTAATTATTTAAATCCTTGCTGGTTCACACTGAGAATCCATCTGCACAAATTATAGCAGGTACAAACAAGCTGCAAGAAGAAAAATCCACCTCTAACCATCCATCCCACTTGCCTCCTCATCACTGACAGCCATTTCCCATTCTCGTAAATGCTTCCTAAATGGATCATGCAAATCAGGCTGTGAATTAGCGGGAGGGATCATGATGATGTGTTATCCATCTGTGGCATTGCACGTCCCTGATACCACGTCTCTAATTGACGATCACTGTCATTGTACTGCATTTCAAAATGAGGTTCTGTGTTGGCCCCAGCCGCATAAATTAAGACGCGTGCCGTTACCTAATTGCTCTTATTAGCATGAGCTCTGTGGCAAAAGCAGTGATGCTAATCAGAGTCACAAATCTGCACTGACTGGACGTAACCAGAAGAGTGTCAATAGTCAAAGCAACAGTGTGCAGAAATTAGAATTTTTTTTTACAATTTAGCAGCCACAGTTTCAGAGTGCAATACCACAGTTATGAATACGAACAGCTGTACATTTATAATCATTACATTACTCATATTACATTACTCTGCCCCAGTGCTCTGAGCACCCAGTTGGGGCAGTAACATTATGGCTATCTTAGCTACTTAAAAATAGCTAACAGCAGCTCACAATTGCATCCATAATGGACAATTCAGCATTTATAACCAAATTTTACCGCTACTGCAGCAAATTTAAGTAGTGTGCTCTTAATGTAACAAGGCAGAAACTAAGTGTGGTAGGTGGGTGAGTATCACATCAGACTATAATGCAGAAAGGTTCAAATTGCATCCCATCACATACTTGCAACGTTCAGGCGTCAGGCAACGTTTGCTTTTTTGAAGACTTTCACTAACAGTGACCCTAATTTATTTGTAATAGTCACAATCTTTACCCAATGTTAACCATGCTGCAGATATTGTATAATAATTTTAAAAGCACTGACATTAGATGAAAAAAATAACTAATTGAAGGTTCTCCAGGATTGTGAATATTGACATTCTTGTCTGGCGAGGGGAGAAATCTATAAAATTATTATTTTTTTCCCCCAATCATAGTCCTTCTAACCTCTACTTGTCATCCACAGAGGGCTGCTGCTGGCCCATGGGGCCTCGGGCCAGGCTGAGAGGGAAAAAGTTACACTAGTGGGACAGACTAAACAGCTGTCACCATGCTGATGGTAAGGTATGTGCACAGACTCCGAATCACTGGTCACTGATAAATCCATTGACAATACTGTCACACCCATCATCCTAAGAGACAACAATGATTAGCATGTAGTCATGCTGCTGTGTGGCGGTTCTCTTCAATCCCGTATCTGAATGCTGCTCATTCTGATACCCATCAGAGAAGTTGAGGCAGATGAGTGTTGTGCTATGTTAAAGCAGACAGTGAAAGGTGGCAATGACGGTTTGTGTGGCAGAAAGAAGTACACTTTAACTCCTGAAGAATACAGGGCAACAGAGAGAGAGGGAGGAGAAAAATCAGTTTTGTAAACAGAGGACTAATCTCTATAAACAGACATATGAATGTAGAATATATATGTATATGTAGGCAAGGGACAAGATTTTGCTATCAAGAGTGTTCTAGTTTCCATTCAATCATGAGCAGGCTTTAGTTGTACGATGGTAGTCTGCATAAAGTCTGTGTGGAGACCAACAAACAGAACACATTGGCCAAAATACAGTCTTGTCTGATGTTGAATTAACTTTTTAAACTTTAAAGCTTTGTAAACCGGCTTTCTGCAGAACAACTCCATTCTTTCGACTCAAGTTGTTAATCAGACTGTAGTGCACAAAAAGAGGAAGTCTTAGAAAAGTATAATTTGATGGTCCACAAATTGATCAATTGTGACAGCTCTATTTTCTTTTATTTATGATACACTTCCTGATCCCCAAAAACTTGTAGAACTGTTGTTTTAAAAAAATGAAATTAAAAAACATCAATTCCTGGGAGGGAAGTTTGGGCATTTACGGATGCTATTTTCTACTAAAATTAAATCTTTTATTGATAGTTATAACATTATTTTGCCATGTTTGAGTAATGCAATGGATGCTGTTACCAGCTATAGTATGAAGTGGTTAGTGAGTAATCTGGTTTTCATTACATTTTGAAAGGAACCTGGATAGCAGAATGGTGCGATTAATAACAAAACGCAAAGCAGGCCTGGAGATTAGAGGGAAACCTGATGATATATTGACACTGTTGAATTGGCTTAGAAGATACTTTAATTATATTCCATGCATGTTATCCTGAACAAACCCAGAGCTGCTAAAATGTGACTAGATGACATACCTCAACAGGAAGAACAGAGTGTTACAAAGCTTTGATGATAAAATACAGAAATTATTTTCTAGAAAGTGATATAAAGTGACCTGACAAGACTGATAAATTGCTTCCCATTTACATGAAGTTAGAATCTGTAGCAAGGATATACAACATAAACCTGCAGGCAGTGCAGTCTGGAGGCTGACTAACAGTGCATCATCGGTCATGGGAATAGCAGACACAGCAATATCATGAGTGGCCTATATGTGTCTCTATCTGAGCCACTGTTAACACACGACTCTCTTATGGATGTGTGAATCCATGCGTGCCTTCAGTAATTGATTCAATGTCTCTCCTTTGGTGCAGAATACAGACATCAGGAAGTGCTGATAAGACACTAAAAACAGGCAGCCATGTGAATCTGGGTGAGAGTGGCACGCAAGGGAAGGGAAAGGGTTCTCCATACTTAAAGCCTCAGATTGACAGATTGCCAGTTTAACCACTTAGGTGGACAGGGGGGTTGGAGCAGTCAAGCTAGCATAGCAGGCTAATGAAGTGCAGGAAGGAGATTAAATGATGTGGATTGCGAAAGTGCTGATGGTGGCAACATGGTGGCAACACAGGAGGCTGGAGGAAGGACAGAACCAAGCAAGTCAAAAACCACCATCATAAGTCAGGCATTAAACCAGGCAAAAAAAAAAAGTGTAAAGAAAGAACCAGCAAGTCATCAGCATGAAAATCCAGACCCTTCAACATGAACAGTTGTTGTGGTAAGTCAGTGCCGCAGAGCAGGACTTCTGTAGAGGTTAATTCAGACTAATCCTAAACCTTATGGTTTGGTTTTAACAGATTATCCATGATATGCAGTAAAATTTTGTTTTGCCAAAAATTAAGCAGCAGTAACTAAACCAGAAACACTCAGTGATTACACAACTGACTAATGCTCCATTTAGGAAGGACACAACTATGGGAACTTTGTACCCTTTGTACTTACGGTACGAGTACTTGATTCGATACTTGATGTCAAAGAAGCCATTGCAGTTGTGAACATTGTGCAGCTTTCCAATCCCTTTAAGTTTTCTCCTTGCTTGATGAGGTGATTTACCATTTACCACACTGCCAGTTCTTCCTGAAATAATCCTTTAGCATTTTATCCATTTATGTTCATCAAATGTTACAGACATGTAGTACAGCCATACTCAACATACATCTCAACATGCTTAAATGCCAACTCCAACAAAACCACTGTGCTCAACCTTACCACTAGAGATTGTATGGAGTTACTAGAAATAGCTGTGTGTCTGGCATGAACAGGGTTGACTGTGGGTAACCTTTTTCTGGAGAAGTTTCAATACTACTTGGCACTGGATTATTTCAGGCAATACCTAAAGAAAAGTGGAGAGGATCTCACATGACCTATCAACAGGTAATCAAGCTATCATGCACATGTACATGCAATACCAACATGACCAAATCTGTAAATGCCCTGGTGTATTTGTTGCCGTGGTAACCATCCACTGCAGAGTATCAATAGTGTGATTGCCAGAGCTAAATAAGGCTTTGGCCTGTCCTTTGGATAACAGCAAACATATGTCAAGAAATTATCTGATTTGCTCATAATAGGATCATTACGATACATTGCAATGTGACAATAATAACAGCTGGTGAAACATTTGTGCATCAAATCCACCATGAATGATTCCATTACACCATACAGTGTTATCAATGAGGAACATGCTCCAGCTTCCTCTATCACAGCAAGGCACAAAACCGGCTTTTGTGCTTAGTTGAAGACAGGCACCGATCAACAGCCTAACCCATTGTGTGATGCCAGTCCGTAGATGTGTGTGTTGGTGTGTGTGTCTACGTACGTTATTCACTCTCAATTAAATTCACCCAGAGCCGTGACAAAACAGGCAGAATCCAGAGGCTGCAAACATCAGCAGCACGGCCAAATGGTGCATTCTGCTGACGGCAAGGAAGAGCCGACAAAGGGCCACCGTTCTGTTTACACAAGACACACACTAAGATCCAACGTGATAAGACAACTGAAAGATGGTGAGAGAAATGACAGATGGCAGTTCTCTCTTAAAAAAAAAATCTTCACAAGTAGATGATTTGTTTTACACTAAGTATGTCATGTTGTGGATTGTGTCTTTATATGGAAGCAGGGTGACTTTGTGAGGAGGTCATGTGACAAGTATCTGGCCTCCGAAGTACCCCTGTCTTTCCAAAATGGGTTGGAAGGACATCAGGAATGTTTGGACCTGACAAATGTAGCACAATTAACAGTTAAATAAATAAATAAACACTGTCTATTATTGAAATATTTCTTATCTTCCTTTTATTATTTAACGAAGCAAATCTGGAGAATTTAAAAGCTTATTATGATCTGTAAAGAATAGAAGATATCAAAATGAATCTAGCCAAAAATAATTCACTAGTGCCAATTTGGACAAAAGGAGAAAAAAACAATTATAAAAAGATTAATCCTTTAATCATATTTAGCAGTGCCAGATTTTTGAAGATGAATATTGCCTCTAATCTGCTTTTAGTACACAAATATCCAAATGCCCTTTTCTGGAGTTTACAGATAGGACATGTGTCATAGTGCTTATTTCACACAGGAAGTGAATATTTTTCCAAGCGAGCGTGATTTTCTTTTAAAAGACTTTCTGTAGCTGCCTGATCCGTCACTGCTCTTTTCCCTGGAGAGAAACCTGACATGCAGACTGTCAAACGTTCAATACAGAAATGACAAGCCGCACTGTACCTTCCAGCTGATGTATTCATGTGTGCACGCATGTGCTTGAGTGTCGGTACATGTTTCAGGGTGTGTGTTGTGTTAGTGTTTTTATAGGAGGACATTTTCCTTTTCTTCGCCAAGATTTTCACCAGAGATTCAGTTCTGTCTGCAGCAAAGGCTGCCAGAACTGCCAGCCCTACCAAAGAACTTCAGAGCAGTTTGACTAGCTCTTTCATTTGAGGACGTGATTTTGCTTGACAATTTTTTTAAAAGGCTCAAGAAAACACAACCTCACCACCTGGTTTAGATAGACTTGTCAAAACAGTAAGTATTTTGTCTAAGGCTGTTCATGTTGTTTCTTTGTCACATTTCAGACTGATCATCGCTAGCTGCTGCCAGTGCAGGATATGTAGGGTCAGGTCGGATGGGGAAGTCTGTGCCTCTAAAGCAGAGTCTGGAAATAGTCCAGGTTGGACCACTCAGAAATGCATTAGTGTCCTTGCATGGCCTGCCTGATGTGTGTCACTGGAGCACATATTCTGCACAAAGAGTGAAACAGGCTTACAGTAATATGGTATGATAAAGACAGAGTCACTGATTACAGCAGGAGTCTCAAAAGGTTATCATGAAGTATAACCATCAGTGTTGAGTCACGAATGTTTTCATTTGGCAAAGCAGAGGTTTGAGCGTTGTGTTTTATTTAGCTGTTTGGGAGGCACCAAACATACAAGAATGACTATTGCTAGATTATCTAGATTAGAAAATAATGGTTGAACATCTTTGTGTCTGAAATGTCTACCAATATTGGATATCCCTAATCAGCATGCAGAAGATAACTAAACAAATTAGAGCAACAATCAAACAAGATATTTGATTACTCCTGCAGGAGAATAGCATTTGCTTAGTTGTTCATAAAAACAATTGTAAGGTGATGATTTACATTTTTGTTTGGTCTGTTCATCCTTGGTTACAGTATTGACTTTTAATAAAGGCCAGTTAATGTTCTTTTACAAGCAGTGTCATTTAAAATAAATTTTAAAAAAAATAAATCAAAGTATCACATGGTCCTGCTAAAGGAGAGAGTGAAGAGGCCTGTTACACTTCAAGCACTTCATATGCATCATTCCCACTGCATGGTACGGCTCAATCTGAAACACAGTGTATACCTTTACCAAATGTTTCAACTTTCATGGGGGAATTTAAAATGTTCTTACAATAGGTTTTCCAAAATGTATCATTTAGGCTAATGTCCAATCCTATTCACTGAACAATTGTCAAAAATGTGTAGAGATATTATGGGATGAGCTCTAGCCCCTGCTGATGCTGATGGATGGATAAAGAAATCACTACAGGTCAAATAGAGACAGTTTCACAACTCAGATGAAGGTACAAGTTTTGTCATGAGGCACTCTTCAAATTACGTTTTATCTTGACTTCATCATGAGGTCATATCCCCTGAGGTTGAGGGATTACATTTTGAGGTATTAGCGTGATCAATTTCTGTCAGCTCGTATTTGTGCAACCATTTCTCACCACTAAAAGACCAGATGAGAAGCTTCTAAGAAATAATTGTTGCTACGTCAACCAGTCCACTAGATTCCCAGCATCCCACAGTTATTCTGTGTTGAAATAGATTACCAGTGTGCCAGAAAACAATGTCAAAATTTTAATGGTGCATAAATGTTTTCATCACCATCTCTATATAGAACTTCAAATGCAGAAGAAATCTCATGAATTTGTTCTCTCTTTTAACAGTCTGTTCCTATATCTGCCCTGTCCTCTGTAATAGGAAACCATTAAATTAAAATTGGAAAAAAGTGTGGAGAAGACAATATCCCATTTCAGGCCCAAATTGAACACAGCTGCAATCACAAAGTGAGGCATGCTCTTCCATGTCTGAGTCTTGCTCCCTGGAGAGACAGTGTCATATTAGTGTGTGTTGAACAAGGATTTGATGTTCCTGCTTATGGTGCACAGGGGCCTGCATACATGTCTGTACATACTACACATGTGCAATGTAAGTAAAAATCACTGGTCACTGCATGCACACATGCGTGCCTTGATGCACGAACATCAAATTTCCTGAAATGGTCCCCAAAGGTGGCAGTGGTTTTAAAGCTATTGTGGCCAATTACACAGATGAAATCCTCCTCTGCTCGTGACCTTAGTCACACTGACTTACTGTAAACCTTCTAAATCTGAAGGATCCATAGCACCATGGTTCATTTAAACCTACAGACATTTCATTAACAGATAAAAAACACTGTCATATTTATTTCACCAGTGTACTAGTACTTAATTTATCAAATGTCAGTAGCTTTCTTTGTAGGGCTGAAGAGCTCTTCGTCCCTGAAAAGAAAACCATTCATATGGCCACAAATACAGCTGAGATCATTTTATGAGCTTTTTCAAGATTAGCTGATATAAAAACAATGTGATGTCAATGTCAATCTTTTGTTATAGTCAGTGACATTTGAATTGCTATTATTATATTAGGCTGGACAATGACATGTTCTTATTGGGTACAAAAGGACACAAATGAAAGCCTTGATTGCGACTTTCTGTGTAGTTTCTCCTTCATTACTTCCCTTTCCACATTTTCATCCAATTACCTGCTAACTGCAGTCCTCATCATTACCATTACAGACTTTGTATTGTCACGCCTCGATTCATTTTGAAACAGACGTCATCTCTGAAATGTGGTGCAAGATCATATTTCATAAGCTGCGTGTGGCTATTGGGCGAAGTGTTTGCGCACTACAGTAGCACACAAACGTGTACTTTGGATGATTTAATTAGACATGTAGAAGAACAGCGGCTACCAAACAGACTTATAATTACCTTGGTTGTGAATCACACATTGGTTAAAAGCTGTCAGTTATGCCAAGGCCATGAGGTTTTCAAGAAGTCAAACTGCTGTTTTACATAGACTTAACATAGACAGAGAGGACATCAATAAATGGAGTATATTTGCAACTGTCCAGTTAGGAAATATATTTTTAGTTATGAAAGACTTCAGCAATTTAATGTCAACATTATTAAATACAAATATTTGTTCTAATACAGTATTACTTATTTGACATGCTTTCAAGAATTGATTTAAAGCTCCTGTTAAAAAAATAGTTGAGCTAAAGAGGAATTATTATCTTTACTTTGTGCACACAATGATCCATCAAACAATGTGCAAAAGCAATATGAAATGAAAACCACCCATTATATGTAAAACAACCTGTAACAAGTTTTTTTTACTAGTGGTGAATGGCTTCTGTTTTCGTATTTTCAGTTGCCTACATTTCCTTTTTTTGGAAATGTGTCCTTAATGGGACATAAGTAAAATGAATGCTTCCATCTCTCGCTGAAAGTGCTAAACAGAGACAGAGAGACAAAAGAGCATGGACTAGCAAAGGCAATTTAAAATATGAAAGAGTAAAAGTTTATTTTGTATAGCAAACATCTCAGCCTCACTGAAGCCGTTAACCATTGACGATGTTTGCACGTTCACACTTGCGTTCAGGCCTCCTTTCTCCTAAATCACTAATGGCTTCAGCTTGACTGAGCGTCGGTTTGCCTGGGGTGAAAGATGTGTTTGTAGTGTTTACAACTCTGTCACAGAAATTTAGCGAGGCGATAGGGGTTTGGCAAATATGTGAAAGGAATTCTTTGTTCACTACAAGGCTGCAAGCTACAGTACAAGCATTTTTTTCGGTTAATTTCCTCTTGAATTACCTTGAAAAGCACCTGGGATGACATGTGGGACTGCACCTGCACCTTCTGGTTGAATAAACATCTCTGTAGTCACAAGCTCATATCTGTGTTCCATTTGAAATTATTTTCATATATATATATATTTTTTAATGGGATAGAAGCATACCTACAACTTGTAGCAAGTGCAAGTCAAATTTGGTGCACACCTTTGTCAGCTGGGTCAATTCATGGCTTCTGATTGTTAAAAGGGAGATGAAAATCTACTGGAGAAAAGACTAGCAAGGCTCTTTAGTACTGGGAATCCGATCCTGCCCTTTCCATGAATAGCTGCAGTGGATCCATAGCTCAGAACGTCCCGTCTGCTTTATTTCTGGATTAGTGCTGAGGTAAGCAGGCAGGCTCTTCACTGCTCCATATCCACTGGGGAGACGCTTTAGTCTGTGTGAAGAGCTCATGCTGGGACACACACACGTACACGCACAAACCCCCTCATTCATAACGACCATTTCTCTGGAGACTCTTTAGGGTAACAGATAGCTATTCATTACCAAAAACGTTGATGCTTTTGGGATTTGTGTGTGTGTGTGTTTGTGAGTGTCTACAGTACGTGTGTATGTCTACAGGCAAAGCTACTGGCGGCAGTGTGATTGCGTTCCCTGCCCTCCCAGTCACTCTCTCTGTACTAGTGCTTTGTCCTGACCAGTGAAAAAAAGACTTCCCCTGTGGCACTTGAGTGCGGTCAGCATTTCAGAAGATCAACCAAAAAAAAGCATTTCGGCGACACGCTGCTGGCCGAGTGTGACTTCCAACACATTGCCATGACAACTAAGTGATATGACACCCTCAATTATTTTCCAACTGGACATGAACAAGTAGGCTATCATCCATCTACCTATCCCTCTTGTGGGAGTCACTTCTTCGAGTAACAGCAGTGTTGCTGCACTAAAAGTGCACCTCTTTTATGTCTTCCTATGAGACTTTTTGTGCCATTTAGTCTGAAAAAAGCTGTGTGGTTTAAGTGAAAACTGAACATATTAAACACAAGTTTTCCCTGATGACAAAAAACGGGACTTGTGCAGTGAGTTTAAGATCATTTTAAATAAAACAAAAACCTTAATCAGATGTTTAAATCCCTTAAAAACAGATGGGACCTGCTGTATTCAAATACATCTAAAGTTTCTCTGATGCTTTTAAAGAATGACGTCCAATCTGATAGGTCAAGTTAAATCACAGGAAGAAAAAGCAGATGAACATCAGCTTTACAACCACAATGTCCACAGTAATAATCTTAAATACAGTAATACAGTATAATCTTCTATGTATTCCATGATACATTAATAATTACTGTGTGGCCTCTTGATCTGATAATGCTTCACACAAGCTGGCTCATAATGGCACAGCTATAAAACATCTGTAATCATATGATTTATAACCTGATATGCAGATGCTTCTCTCTGTATAGTTGGTAATACCTTTGTAAAGCATCCATTAGGTGCTCATTTTAAACATGCCATTAGATATGACACATGGATAAAATATTCCTGTCATCACAGGCACACTGTGAAATGTGTCCTACGTGACACTTTTAACAGATCACTGTCATTAAGACTGATAGGACCTGTCTGTGCTTGTGCACAATTATTCAGTAGCTCCATTTATTTGCTGTAAACCCTATAATTAAATGACCAGGCACACAAAAAAACAGACAGCTATTAGTCACAGAAATGTTACTTATTGTTCATGAGTCTAATCTAAATTATATTTGGTTAACAGAGTATAAGACATTAGATTCAATAACATTAAAAAACTATCGCGCCATATGAGCATTGTGTAAACATCCTGTCAGTGTAATGGTGAATTTTTATTGCCTAAATTTTAGAAGCTATGATGTTCAGCCGAGATGAACATGATCACACTGATTGTGATTGCATTGTGATTGGATTGTCAGGGCAGACTGAACACAACACTATAATGACAGCATTTGTGTGTTAAGAAGGCACCAGTTAATGCAAACCACTGCTGTACTTTATTACTTATTGCGGCACATGACATCAAATTGTTCATTAAATGAGTTGCCTGATCAAGAAACAGTGATCAAAAGGCAAGCAGAGCAGTGGATGACATCTGCCTCCATTAGCCTGCGAGCACTGGAAGTTCCCTTTATTTACCCCCCCGCTTCGTACTGCCACACATTCATCACACATTACACTACAGCTCTAGAAAACAGCGAGCAGCCTACCACTCTTAATGGAAAACAGACAAGTCAAGCAAAATGCAAATTAATATGCCTCACCAGGGTGAAGACTTAATAGAAGCTTATGATTGACCCACATTTAACGTAAACTCTCACAGGGTAAAATGTATCCCTGTGGCAGCGCTCAATTTTCCTTGCTGACAGCCACCATTCAAATCCCCTTTCCCAATCACTCAGTTGCCTTGGAAACACCAGCAGCTGCCAGGCAGTAGTTTTAAAAATTCCAAAATGAAGCGCCTGGATCTCTGGAAATTCCAGGGGGGGGCGATATCCTCAGCCAAAGACACATGGGTCCAAAAGAGGAGGATAACACACATCACCACATACAGTTAATTTGTTTTCCGCAGCACCTTGTTTTGTGAAACGGTGCATTAAACAATTATCTTGCGTGATCTGAAATGACACAAAGGAAAATTGAATGAGGAAGCAGGGCTAAGCTGTGTACTTAGTGGTTTGTGTTTTATGGAGAGCTTTTATGCTCCAGACCATCTTCCCTGTTTGTGCAGCCACTACGCTGAGCAGCTGAGTTTGTTCGGCCTAGGTTTTTTATCACAGCACCTAAACTGCTGTTGCGGGAGAACAGGGCAATTTACTGGCCAGACATGTTAATTAGACCCTGCGTGCTATTCAAGCAGATAGGAGAAGTATAAAGTCCCACTGTGTACAAACACTTATGATTCCACATTAAGAGGTAACAGTCTGTGTCTGTTTAAGGAGAAATTAATGCATTGTTGAGAAAACAACCTCACCACACCGTTTAAAGCTTCACTCCAGTTTTTGATCATATCACAAATATCAGGTGTACACACCCAAAACACAGCCCCAGCTTAGCTCACGTTCTTTTCCCTGATGGGAAAGATTAACAGTATATAGCAGAACAAACTAGAGTTATGTAGCAGCTCATCCACCTCTTACCTACAATACTTCTCCAAGCCTCCATTTCAGTTTGCTCGGTGCATTATCAAGGCTTGGCATGAAAAACACACAGTCCAGCTCGGGCTATTTACACCCACAGTTCTGCCCCTCTGTAGCCTTGTATTTCAGAGACTACTACATGTCCTGAAGGCTAGCAAATGGCTTCAGTTAACTCCCCCTGTATTGTATGAAATAAAAACAGAAGGTCACTCCTGAATCACAGTCTCCCTCTTTTGTCCTGCAGAGTCAGAAACTTTAATGAAAGCCCCAACCAGTCCATCACAGAGGGATGCAGCAGGGCTGCTCGGTGTCCCCAGACAATTTCCATTACTGTTGGACACACTGGTACCAAAGACTCACAAGAGAAAGCTCCAAAAGTAAAAACCAGTAAAATCATTTGCCTTTCAATCTGCTGTCTGATTTGCCTTTCAGCCTCTGTTATTTCTGACTTAACCAAGAGAGAAAAAATAAAATTAAACAAGTTTACTTCCACAAATTGATGTGAAATTATTCACTTAGTAAATTACACAGACTGATCACTGGTTGTCTTTCACCTTCAGACCACACCTATAGAAAAACATGTGCATCACCACGACACAGCAAGGGAACAAGTCATACTGCTTCAAATTATTGCTTACACTATACTACCGAAGAAAAGCAAAGGCTGAACTAATTGCAGCTCTTCCTGACCTCCAAAACCACAGGTTGCCCAAACAGCAAGTTACCATCCAGATTTGGAACAGCCTGTCCTTGGGCAGACAAATTAGGACAATGAATGGGTTTCCTCCCAGTTGGTGATTGGCTTTATGGCATTTTGATAAAAGGGCACCTCTGACAGAACAGGTCTGTGTCTATTTTTAACATTTTACTATTATCCCATAATTATCCAGGAACATTTCTGACATTAAATTGAGGATAAATGGCTATGTGCATATTCCAGGATTCGATCATCATTAATGGTG
Source organism: Argyrosomus regius (assembly GCA_946959425.1). Taxonomy (NCBI): domain Eukaryota; kingdom Metazoa; phylum Chordata; class Actinopteri; family Sciaenidae; genus Argyrosomus; species Argyrosomus regius. The sequence goes on along the minus strand of OX336901.1, from coordinate 11,060,091 downwards.
CTTGCTGCAGCAGCCCACACACAGCCCATTGTTCCCTGTTGGGAAATTACAAGCATTTCCAGTCTGGACAGACAAGTGGTGTGTTTAATAGAGAAATGATAACCTCTCTCCTCCTCAGACAGGGGATCTGTGTGGCCTAGATAAGGATCATGGGTATTTATTACTCCCACAAGAGCCCTTGGTCTGCACCTTTGGATTATGGGTCTTCTGGGAATATTGAACAAATATTTGAGAAGGGGCTTGGGTATTTGTTACTCTACACACCTCAGTAGATAAGACACATAGTCATTTTTTATACAAAATGGTGCACAATACAGTAGCAGCTGCTGTGCAGCGACAAAGAATGTCCATCCACATGCTGACTGCAGTGATATAGATAGTCTTTTGTTGCAATAGAGGAAATATAAACAGATACCTCGCAGAGGCTGTTAATCATTGACGAGGTGTAGCTACTAGATTAGATCTTCTGGCATGATCAAATATGCATTATGGCAGACAGAGTACATCCTTGATGAATTTGGTACGGTAACCCGGACACATTAAAGTGGTTGCCAGATGATTCAGCATGGCTGTGTTTCACCTCAGTGTCCATCAGTTTTTTAAAAGAAAAGAAAGAAGATTGAAAAAGTATATTGCGTGCGCTTTGCAGAACGTCTTCCTCTTCTTATTAATCCACATTAAACCACAATACAACATTAAAGCAATAATTAAAAGGAAGCAGTAAAAATTAATTGGATACATGATTAAAAAGAAACTTCCCCTGAATGCAGTTACGGGTTAATGATGGAACTAACGGTGGAGCTATCTCATGCAGTCAAATTATCTGGTGCTAGCCGCTGCAGCTCCGTGGCTGCTTTCAAACCGGCGATTAAAGTTTCATTCCTTTTATGCTAAAACATGCCATGCCTTGCATATTGAAACAGCCCCTCTCCAAGAGAAGACAGGCCACTCTTTCCTAAACCGCATTAAATATTTCAGCAAGTGAAATGTTCAAGGATTTTACAGACACAACAAATCAAATCTTTGCACAAATAGCAGGCTGCTCTTTTTTTTTTAAAGTGCCCTCCCTCTGTTTTTTTTTTTTAGGAGTGCAGTTCTGTTTGTCATCAGAGAGGCATTTGGGCCCAAAACCTTCATCTTCATATAATCTCAAAATATACCCACAGTGTATAAATTCTGACTTTAAAAAAGGCTGGAGTAGTAGCTAACAGAAAAAATAGTCCTCAATTAGGATAATGACGCTCTTAATTTATGTGACAAAACAAATGAGAATGATCATAAGGAGACAAAACAATTACATGTGGAATATCTGTACAATATAGTGTTAAAAATAGAGCAGCAGTAATATGACAGCAACATTCACAGAAAGCAAGACATGACTGGTTTTCCACCATCTCCTCCCTGAACAAGTCTTCCATCCCTTAGTCATGGCTCACAGAACCAGACTGATTAAACTCCACTTCACTGCCTGTTGTAATTATACACACAAGACCTCAATTTGTGTTTATTAGTTCTGTGGTATTTCAAAACCACATATTACAGCAAATTGAAATTGGTCGCGCAGGCTGAGGGTTTGGACGGTGGCCATTTTGTTTCGGTCTGCATTCCATGACGTTGTCTTTTACATTTGTGCCCAATCCCTGTCTGCAGAGGTCTGAACGTGGGCACATGTATTTAGTTTGTATATTATTGTGTGTTATTTTTCCCCTAGGCCTGTGAGAGAAAATAGACCACAATAGTGACTGACCACTGAGAGGGCAGCAGCTCTATCACTGAACCTTCAGACTGTTCACTCCACCAGGGACAGAAGTCCTGAGTTCAAGCCATTTTAAAATTACAAGGTCAGAGTTTCAACCACACCCATGTCTGTTTTAGACGCCCCTTCTCTCCCTTCCTACACACACATACACAGAGAGAGAAAACCAGCATGCAAATGATCTTCCACTCATTTCCAAAACACAGATGTTTCACTTTGACAGACTGGAGCAAATGATCCTTTTAACACATTTCTCTGTTATGTGCGTGCTGGAGGTTAACTGGGTACAGTTAAACTTAACAGAAACATATGTATTTAAATGAGCCATGACTAAAAGCTCAAGTCGTGCCTCCATGAGAGAGAAAGAGATGCTTTTTCAGCAGCAAGTGAAAATTGGTTCCAATCAGACAGATAAACAAATAGGACTAGAAATGAAGGCACCATTTAATAGTATTTTTTTTATTGTCCCCATTTGCTTGTAGAAACAGTCGACATGAAGACATTGTTTTGGCCCCAGTCTGTAGAAGCACAGTCACAGTAAGTCAAGATACTCATTATGTTTCCAAACTCGATCTGCCCAGCAGTATTTTATTACGCCAAAGAGTCTCAGTAACTGAGACTGTAGGTCAGCAAATCTACAAATCCATATGCTTTGTTAAAGTTAGAAAAGGAAATCTTGGGACTTATAAAAGCCCTCATAACATCAGCTTTATTAAATGAGATCTAAAGAGACATTATGTAACTCTTGTACCTTAAAATAACAGCCTCACTATCATTTTGATGTTACACTGACTTGTTATCGGGTGAGTGGTGCCTCTGTCTTTCACACTCTGCACCCTGTACGCTTGTTCTTGCACTATGTAACTTCGACCCCCAGGGTTGGGATGAGTGCATAACACTTTACGACAGCAAGTCACACACCACCGCCAAGTTAGTCACCGACTTTGGTGAAACTGGATCATGTTTTAAATGGAAAGAATGTTTTTGGTTTTTCCCCTGATATCCTCCAGCTCTCTCTCTCAGTGATTTATAGAGTTTGCTGATGGACATTAAAGTAACTGCTGAGAACTGGAGCTGCTGTTGGACAGTGTTAGTTTGCTTAGGCCATTTAGACCTCATCACAAAAACACATGTACTGTGCAACAAATGTAAGAGACACTACTAGGCCTGTCTATTGAAATCCACTTGCCATGCAGGCAAAGCCAGTATTGATTATTTAACTCACAAAAAAAAGACAATAATTTACAATATTTTTTATGATTTTCTATGATGAGCTGACAGTTGGCAGTACGTGCAGTGTAGCAGCTCTGAAAACAGTTAAACATGAGATTGGCTGTCAGATGCAATTATGAGCCTTTGCTTGAGACTGAAATATTTCTGAAGCTTAACTGAACAAGAGCTTGTAGGAAATGGGAATGTGCGACAAAAGCCATGTTGTCTTTTCCCATGAAGCCAATATTACAGGGATATTTTGTGAATGTGCCACGTGCAAGACAACAGTCATGTTTACATCCCTACAAAGCCAATATACAATATTACCCTCTACTAGAGAGAATGAGCCAACAAGAGACTGCAAAACAACCGGGGGAAATATGTAACAAAACCAATTCAGCCAACAACACTCATTACTCAAGCTAGTGCTCATATTTCTTCTTACTATGTAAGTCAACACCAAAAAGAGCTCAGCAATGCCAACACATTCCTTCACAATACCAATGTAAATACTGCACACAGGGAGATAGCAGCAGCATGACAGCAGAAATTAGCAGGTAGCAGATACAAATACATGAAAACTAGCAGTAAGAAATACACATGTTGCCAAGCACCAAAATATCAACTGAACATGTTAGCACAACAGCTAATGTAAGCTAATGCCTACCTTGGTGCTATGAAGAAGTCATCTGTGGCATCTCAGTACAGCATGTGTTCAAGGTCCCAAGGTAAGTGCAAACTTCAACTTCAACTTCACTTGAAGTAAGTCTGTCTTAGTTACAGTTAATACACGTTACCACAGTTACTCAACGTTACTTTTCACAGCAGACATTTTGAGTTAGCTGTCACAGCAGAAGATGCACAGGTGAAACTAATTTGGTTAATGACAGCTGGGTTCCATTAAGTGTGCCTGGAGACTGCTGCAGGTAGCAGCCATGCACAATAGCGGGGCACTGAAACTGGCTAACCTTAACAGAACGCAGCCATAACTAATGCTATTAATTCAGGGTTTTTCCTGCCATGTCAAAATATCTGCCATAAAAAAAAAAAGGTTTACTGTTCGACAAAATAACACCAAAGCAAAATGATAGGAATGTAAACAGGTGAGCTTCCTTATAAAGTCCTACATGCTGAGTTTGTAAAGGAGTGGGCAGGGTAAGGTTGAATACACCGCCTTCGTATGAAAGGTGTGTTGGATTTATGTTGCAGCTAGCCCGTTGTCCATTTATTAGACATACACATGTGGTTAAATGTGCTGTGAATTAGATAAACCCCCTATTTCAATCTTTTATTATACTTAGATACAAAATAGGTGGGTGGGGTAGGTTCAAAAGCATCTTATCAGGATAGAAAAGTGGCATTTACTTGAACAGATGATCCACCCATACATTTGATCTACTAATCAAATCTAAACTAGTGTTTTTTCCCATTCATTTACAGGATTTAATCAACATAAGTGTGAATAAAAATAAAAGCCTCTGATGAAATACAAAAAATACTAATAATAACACATGATATTCAAGCTTGAAATTGCTTATGCCCCTGAAATGAGATATCAATCAACTGGAAAATGTGACACCTTCCTTCCTTCACAGAATAACTGGATCACGTTTGGTCTTTCGCCCAGGAAACAGTAGTATTTTATAAGGCAGATTCTTTGACAATAAACATCAAGTAACAGTTTTTGTTTCATAAAATGGACAGACATATTTTGAAACAAAACCTGCCATTGCCTGTTTATGGTTTATCTTTTTTAAATATTATACAGTGGAGAATAAAAATGTATATTTCTGGTTATAAGAATGGTTAAATCAAGCTAGAACAGTTCAGCTCCTTCTCCTCTTGTTTCCCTCAGGTGTCATACTGATTCCTGCTGTGCAGACATGGCTCAGGTCATTCATGTTTCAGTCACCACGGCAACAGCTACACTGATGTGTCATTTGCTGAGCAGTGTGCTCAGGTCTGCATGGCCTAACCCTATATCTCTGTGTGTTTGTGCATGTGCTAACAAGGTCAGTAGTTCAAACAGTATGCATCAACAAACATTTCTCCCCGGTGACCTTCTCTTCATGGCTTCAGTCAAATTGAACAAATCAACATGATGTTTTTTCATCACCTACCCAATCTCCCTCCCCCTGTTTCTCAGTCGCCCCTTAACTTATCCTTCAACCTCTCACAGCCACAGAAGCTTATATTTGATGAAAAACACATGCGCTTCTCATAATAAAATTATGACACCACTTTGTTTGACAGTTTTGTTTACATAAAAAAGGGATGATGATATGCCACAAGGCCATTACCCCTATTCATTATAGATAGGAAGAGAGAGTGCAAGGGAAGGAGTTCTCTCTGAGTATCATGCTTTTGCTTTGTCTGTCAAAGCATGCTGTAAACCCTGTATGAACAATTTCCTGTATATACCTTTTGTGTATGTATTTTTTCTTAACATTTTTAGTGGATTGTAGGTTTTACATTCTTTTTGCATATAAATCACCTAAGCAAACCTAAACTACAGACTAAGCATTATGGCTCAACTTATGGAACTACATTATATCTGCTATTTGTTAGATTGATCATAAAACAGCTCCAAAGAAGAAATTCAATCATGGTATATCCTTCCAGCCAGCAATCAATAGTTTTATGTGCAGTAGGGTTTGAGTGTTGGTTTATAACTTATTCATTCACTCAGAAAACCTAAGGATTCTAGTTACCACGCAACAAAAAATGATATGTTTATGTTTTATTATTCTAATATATTACTCTGTCTTCACTGTCTTAGATGTCCAGTTCTTGCACACTAGTTTCCAGCTACCATGAGTTACACATGACGCTCAGAAGCATTAAGTGACAATGTACGGTTACGGTTACACAGGAGTGTAAATCTTTATTGCTACAGGAAATCGTCAGCCAAGCTGGAGGCCTCTCTTGTTGCTGCAGTAACTGATCCATACCATAAGTCACTGTGAATACAGTACTGACCCCAATGGACAGCGTGACTGAGATCAGGATAATAGCTGATTCAAGAGGTTTATTCCTGATAGTAGTGGTGTATTGTAGAAATCAGGATCACTTAGAGGGGCTTTGCCATTGCCTGCAATTCAAGTGCTAAAAGCTTGTAGAAACAACTCTTATTTCCACAAAAAGGTGACCTTCAAGGGCTCCACTGACCACTCCGTCACCTGTGTCATCATGACTGCAAAGAAACCAGAGAGCGCATTTGCAAGTCACTTAGTGTGATCAATACAGGATTGTGTTTCTCTAAGAAAGGGAGCAATATAAGCTGTATAAACACACAGCAGACCACCAGCTAACAAAGGAAGCTATCACAGTGACTGTCGGAAATGCAAACTGAAAAATTAAACAGTTCTGCTTCCTGTTTTATAGTTGAAATCTATGACTAACTGATGCTGTATCTATGAATGTATTCCTTTATATGACCTTTTCAGATCAGCTAATGATAACTCGTAGGCCAGTAGGATTGCATTATTTCCACTCTTCATCTTTCTCCTGTTCAGTCAAACGCATGTAGAGACAACCATGTGTGTTTGCTGCCATCTAGTGTACACATGCAAATATGGCAATGCAATACATACAATTTTTTTTCTATCCACAACCTCATCTTTCTGTACAGTACTTACTTGACGTTTCTTAAAAGATGCTTTAAGACAAAAACATACATTTTCCACTTTTATTTTCCATTGCACAGTAATCTCTATCTACAGAATTTCTAAACTTTTGTGGCAGCAGATAAAGTCATAAACATCCATGTGAAAGTTGCATAAAACTGTACAAGAAAATTGGCTACAATGAGAAAAATACTGCAACCCACTGATAACTGTTGAATCCAGGACAGAAGATGGCATATGGCAGATAGACAGGACTCCCTCTTGTTGTTTGTGAGTTGAGTGTATGGACTGTATCGGGTAAGAATACTGCATACTGTAGTGTTTGGACAAGAAACAAATCACTCAAACAATGAAACAAAAAGTATAACATTGAAAAAAGAAAAAAAAGAAATGACAGTTGGGGCGGAAGGAAAGACATTTAACAGATTTTTGGGGATGACCTCTATCTAAAACTAGTTATTTTTCCTGAAGTTGTTTTTTTTTTTCTCCTCTTTGTCACCTTGTAGGGGAAAAGGACAGAGCTACCTACCAACATCCACACTACAATGCTTACTAAACACAGAAAAGGCCATATCTGTAGCTGTGGAACCAATAGAGTCATTGGAAGACTCACTAGAGGAATTCAGAGGACAAGGGCAAAGACTGAAGAGTGAAGAAGAGTCAAAGCATGTGTGCAAAGACTGAACATGCGTAAGTTAAATTAAACCAGAATTTAGAGGTCATCCTCTAATGCTTATTATCCTATTGTTATCTTTTTAGCGTCATTGGTGGCTTTAGTTAGTGTAACAGACACTCAACTGGACACAGACTGCCGACCGGTGAGACTAGGACATCAACATCAATTATTAAACAACCAAAACCTAATATCTCAAATTATATCACTTGAACACATCCTGACACACAGACAGACAGGGAAACTTACAAACACACACATTCCCACACACACAGAGATGAATACCATAAATATTGTTTGTGTCTAAGATGTAGTGGAATGGTTTAGGTTTTTGTTGAGAGGAAACAGCCTTATAAACCAACAGTTAGGCCACTTTAAACATTAAACATTAGTCCAAATGTTACATTTTATGACATATTGTGATACAATAGTACTATAAATGGCTGAGTTCCATTGCAACTTGCTCCATTTCTTGAACCCTGAACGGTGATGAAGATGATAATATTCCTAAATGGACCTGCCCCTGGGTCTGCACTCCATAAGTGAAGCTATACTGTGTCACACATATTACTGTACACTGTCTGGTGTCGAGACTCATGGAGTGACGAGCCAAATCATAATGCAATGGAAAAGCTAAAGCAACTCTTTGGCGTCAGAAAAAATATGGCCTCTCTCCTCTTATGTTGCTTGAGCAACCTCGACATTTACTTTCCAGTTGGTCTTAGATTGTCAAACTATTTACTTATATACAAATAAAGGTTAAAAGCCTGGTAGACAGAGAGATACAACACATTTGAGCTTTACTGCAAATATGTAAATAGAAATGAGATAATGATGAAGGTGAAAGTTTCTGACACCAAACACAACTGTCTCTTGTGCCTCAATAAATAAATATTAACAAAGAAATCACATAGACAACTTTCTCATACAGACAACTGGCAGCAAATAACTGAAATATGTTTCAAATGTATGCCTTTAAAGGATTATACACCATATTTCCATGATCCTGCATAAATGAATACACATAAATAGGATTTCTAATCATGTGTATGTAATCTCCATACTGATGTGTACTCCAGAATTTGGAAACTCCTGAAAACCCAACAAATCTGGCTAGACTATTAGCGTATTTAACACCAGCCTTTGTTGTCGCACTCACAGACTAAGCCAAACTGCGGAAGTTTATGACATTAGAGGGTGAGGGAGGCGGTTAACATCACATCAGATAGGTCAATAAATGAAATCCTCAGGTGAACAAAATGTGTGTGGTTTGTACGCACTCACTTTAAGATTTCAGAGTCAAGAAATCTGATGTGGCCATGTCAGTGAGTACTAAATGATATATGCCTTTTATATCCTTGCCCTCCTTTTAGATTCCAGCCCTTTTCATAAAGAGAAATTAATTGGAGTTGTTAGACAAAAGCCACAAAACGTATTTTTCAACAAATCAAATATCATCCACTTTCACAACAATAGAAAAATAAGAGATTTTCCAATAATACAGACAGAGCAAAAAACCCAACAAATAACAAATAGAGGAATGGCGAGAAAATAGAAATTAACACACCCACACACATACACACACGCACACACGCGCGCGCAAACACACACTGTTGGTAACGATATGAAAGTCTGTAAGATACAGAGGAGAGTCTAGAGTGAAATATCCAGTGTACATCAGAATAAGTTGCTTATATCCCTGTGACTCTCTGCATAGAGGAGGCGTCACTGTCGCAGCACTTCCAGCGTTGCCTCCTTCGGCCTTCATACCCTGCTCCTGTCTCTTCATCTCCTTTCTTCAGTACTTGTCACTCAGAAGTGGATACAGCGTTGCACATTTATTAGATTTATGTATATATAATGATGTATTTAGATTCTTTTTCCTTCTTTTTACATTTTAAGAATTTTTTGTAGTCTATTTCTTCAATAGCGTTTGTCTTTTTTCAGCTGTGTTCGTCGGTTTGAATACTGGCCCCCGATGGGCTTGAAGTGGAGACAACAGTAAAGGACGTTTTGGCAAATGAGAATGAAGAAATCTCCAGGTGCGTGGGCCAATCGGCTACCTCGGAGGAGAGGTTGAACAGAGATAAACAAAGAAACATGAACATAAAAAAAGACAATTTATTTGCTCCCTCTGAGGTTGTCCTTCTCCCCTGTCTACCCCTCAGTTCCACCCTAAGACTGAGGTAAGAACAGTATTCAACATTGTGCTAGGGAAGAAAATCCCAAGTGTCCCAGTGAAGAAGGCCTGGAGGGATGAGTGAATGGACAGACAGATGGGTGGGGGTCACGGTGAGTCCAAATGAGCCAATGAAGGGTGAAAGTTGTGTCCGTGGAGCTCTGCTCCTCCTCCGTCATCGATCAGAACTGGTACCATTTTTTGTCTTTGCACTTCAGCATCATCTGTAAAGAGAGAGAAGGTTGCAGTGAGAATCCTGGATCAAAATGTGAGGAATACAAGAGGTTTCACACATTTTATAAGCTTTGTCTTTATGTCATTACTGAAAGTAAAATCCCTATCCACAGATATGTACTGCTACCTAGTGGGTAAATAGTGTAAGTGAGTAATAATTCTGAAATAATTTGGGGAGGCAGTCAGTATTCCACTGCACTGCACCATATGTGTCACAAGATGCATCACCTAATGGGTTTTAATTTATTATTAAACATTTGCTCTGATGTATTTCCCCATCTTTTTTGCTAAGTCTAAAACTCTGTATGTAGATGAAATATATTAGAAACGTCTTCTGCCTTTAGAGAATTATTCCTCAGTAAACTATTTATTCCAGACAACACTTCATTTCTCATTCTGTTGGGCTGTGTGTTATGCATGCAGAGGTATGAGCAGCTGCTGTGATTTTACATGAGGTTTACTGTCCTGTTCAGATTTTCAACAGTTTCTGTTACCTCATGTGCATGTTTGGAGAAGGAATCTGCACTGGCCATCATGGCAGCTGTCCTCTCATCCAGCTCGCCCAGTTTCTGGCCTCTTTCATCCAGTGCTATCCGGGCACGTGCCAGATCTCCAACCACACCTGAGGCCGCCCCCTTCATCCCCTCAATGCCACCGGGGCCTGGGATGTGCTGGGCCAGACTTCTGGAAGCCTTTCCAGCTGATATCTCACCAACTGAGATAAGAGATGAAAGAAAAGTAAGTGAGAGATTGCATCAATGAAGGGATTGAACCAATGTATATGTGGGCATGTGTAGGTTTGGCGTACATAGCTCCTCTCTGTCCAGTGACTGTGCTCCACCCCCAAAGAGACCTTTGAAGAACCCTCTGTTGGGTGCCTCTGGTGTTTCCACTGGTGTAAAAAGCTCACCCAGCATCTCCTGAAACATCAACACACACATTACCCTGCTACCCCAGTGCCTGTGTCTATTTATGCAGTGTTTTTTAAACCACTATAGTTAAAATACATGGAGTCTAGTGTCTAGTGTATAGAATACACAGCATGTTCCCAAGGATGTTTTCAATCAAGTACAAAATGCAGCTCTTATATATAATTTGCAAAACTTTATTCAGGTTTTGAGGTCCAAATCTTGAACCATGACTCCAATCCATTTGCATACTGCCCTATATTTAGAGCTGACCTGTAGGTTTTCACAGATGTCCTGGCTGTAAGTGATCCTTTGGATCTCAGTGGGGGAGCAGAGGTACATGGCCTGCCCCAGGTTGGTGAAGCAGAATGTCCTGGCTATCCGCATGTCTGTCAAAGGCAGGTAGTTTACATCCATGAGCGGTCTCAGTCCCGGCACACTAGACAGGGGACACAGAAATTATTTAAGTGATTTGATATCTGAAGAATATTACAAGGCTGCTGATAAATGCCTTTTATATTGCAGCCTTGGTCAGCATGATGATGTCACACATGATGGCTGTATTTAGGAGAGAGCAAATATTTAAAGTTTTGTCACTCTCACTGACTTTTTCAGAACATGGCATATTTCAATCTCCTGAAAGTCTGAGGACAACGTTCATGCACTCCACTTTGAGCACAGAAACACACACACATAGACAGGTCGACAGATGGATACCCTTGCTTTATCAGACACCCTGTTCTGTCTCTCTCCTCTAGGGAAGTAGGGAAGATTAATGAGGATGAGCGACAGACTTACACACCCTTCCTCACTTATGCCCGTCCAGACACAGCGATAAAATAGTTCCCAATCTTGTCACATTGGTTTAAATTTAGGACAAGGTTTTGCGGTGGTGTACTGTTAAGGGTTTAGGTTAGTGTCGGGGTTAATGGATGGACGTCAATGGCAGGTCTACGTGAAGCTAGAGGCCTGAGGATGTGTGTGGGTGTGTTGTCCATGAGGACAAAAGTTTGTGTCTGACTTTGAATGACAACTAGAGCAAAAGGAAAGTTTAACTGAGGATATAATATGATGATCCTGTCTGCTCCAGAGGGGACAGCATTTATTTCTGCCATTTAAAACACAATCTGTTGCCCTGACAAAAACAAACTGGAACTTCAACAAACACCAGTGGTTTTATACTTGTAGAAGGTTGGAAATTATGATCAAGTATAATTCAATTATAGGTTTGTTTGCTTTGACATTATAAGGGCAAGTGAAGGCTGAGGTCAGCTTAGATACACATAAATTAAAATGGATTCCAATACTGACAAGTTTTACTGTGAAAAATAAAGAAATCCAAATAAACTTCTCAGACTATTTCTGCAGATCAATCCGTGTCTCCACAGTTCATCTGTGTGCTCATAATGTCCCAAAATATGCCAAAATATCTTTCCTCTCAATCCTCATCACGACCCTGATAAGCTCATAAGTACACAACAACTCCCTCATGGGCTATTTTACACACTCGTGCTGCACTTTCTTATAATTAATTACTTTTTCTTCTTTTTTTCAGACTTAGAAGACAGATTTTGTGTGGTTGTCATGGTAATACTGACCAATATTGGCAAAAAAAACCCCTGCAGTATATTTTGTTTCAAAACCACAAAGCTTGAAAACTGTTCTCTGCGAAAGTAATAAAATATACAGAGAACAGTAGGCGGATAAAATCTATTTCAATCTAATGATGAACATGATTTATTCAAGCTGACTTTGATTGATACATTTTAATAATAACCAGATATTTCCGGCTGACATGTTTCTCACCTGAGGGTCATGATGTGGCCGTTGGCACAGAAACACGCGACACACACGCCTTGGCTCATCTGCACCACATCTGCCCGCAGGATGAAGGAGGTCTCTGTGATACTGTGTTTATAGATGCAGGTCTGGGAGGGCAGGGACATGACTTTGGCCTGTTTCTCTGAACACACCACAGCGTACTGGCTTTCATTGAGGTCCTGGGAGGTGGAGGGGGACACTGAGACGGGCCTGCGCTTACGGACCTTCTCCCTTTCTTCACCATCTGCTGTGACGTTGGGTTCATACCAAGGCTCGTATGCAGGGGGCTGCAGGGAACCTGACGAGTCCAGGAAAGCCATCCGCATGATGCTGCCCTTCAGACGTACTAACATGCCTGATGAATGGAAGGAAAGGGCTTGTTGTTGTGAAATTTGAATTCAAATTCAGTGCTGTTGTTTTAAAACCACTTAACTCTGATTTTATAATACACAATATTGTGGTTATGATAGCATTATCAGCTACATCATTCTAGTTTCCATCCCTTCTGATACCCACCCGTAGGTGAAATGATAACTGGCTGCAGTTGCCGTTGCTCCCCAGCAGGTGGCATTGTGAGAGCTAGAGCCAGCACAGTGCCCAGGGATGTGCCCACATACAGGCAGGGTGTCAAAGTACTGTCCCCCTTCCGGGCGAAGGTATCACTAAAGTGGAAGGAGCTGATGGCCTCTCGTGCTTCCTTATCGATGCTGGTGACGCTGGAGGAGCGAGAGCGGCTGAAGGAATTGTCCCGGTGGTCTAATGGGTTGGCACCCCGTGGTGGGCATACAGACAGGAGGACAGTAAAGAGAAAACAGAGAGAGGTAAAGCATCCGCAAAGCAGTGCAATTACATGACAGACAACACAGATGTAGACAGTGTACAGACAAAATATGATAAATAAAAAGTTTGAAACAGTTTTTCTAAGTAAATTTAACACTTTTGGGTTGAAACTTTACAGCAAACTCAACACATACCAGTCGTGGTGTAGTAGTCGTGTTGTATTTTTGTTTATGAACTGATCTCTGGAAGATATTGACAATGTAGACACAGAAAACTGGGAGAGAAATCTAAACGTGTTGGACAGTGGGTAAATGTATAAAAGGGTTAGGGTCTAGTTTTATCTCTATGACGGATGGATCTCATTTGGTCAACAGAGCAGCATCAACTGACACCTAATTGTTGGAGATTTTATATTAACCATACTTTATATTGTATATCATACACATTATAAAAATCTCAGCACTTTTATTAATAGGCTATGAAATAACCGGCTATCAGGCACTTAGGTTACATGTGTATCACACTGGAACTCAACAAGCATAAAGGTAAATGTGTTGGCACATGCACAATTCAATTTGACCCCTTAAAAGCCAATGTTCCTGGTGCTTTAGGAGACTGTTGTACACCCCTGAAGAAAGAAAAAAAAAGTGACGATATTTCTACTTGGGAAATTTTAAACGGACCAATTGGACAGAAAAAGCAAAGGCATGAAGAACACAGAAGAGAAAGAGAAAGCTGCAAAAGTTACAGAAAGCTTTACGGTGAGATGGAGTGTGGATAGTTTAGCTCAGCAACACTGACCTCTAGAAGAACCCCCACCAAGGTCAAAAAGTGGGAGTCAGAGCACAACAGAAAATTTCACACTGAATTTAATTCCGAGCTCGATAAATTTAAATTCTGGTCAGATCAGTGCTACTTTTGTCTCATGCAAACTTAAGAGCACAGCTTGCCAATTTTGAGGCTAAAAACCAGATAAAACTGGACTAATGGAATGTGGTGGAGTCCAGTTGAAGTGAGAAAGATATACTGCATTTCCATACAAATTGTTTGGAGACACGAAGTCAAGGCTTACCCAAGTCTGGCTTTAGCTCAGTAGGCAAGCTTAATTTCCGTGACATCTTTGCTGGAAAAAAGAGAACATCCCTCTTTACAAACACACGTCTAAGCTAACACACGATGCCATGCAAAAGCTAGGTAACTAGCACTGGGCTAGGATTGTGCACAAATCTGAAATACACAAATAAAAATGACAAAAGGCTGTGGAACTAGTGCCAGGGGGGGGGATTGTTTAATAGACTAGAGGAGCCAAAATGCTTCACACAGGAGAAGACACTGCGTAAGGACTCAGAGACAACCCTGTATGTCACAGAGGCATGCTGCAAAAGACAAGGAGGTGATCTCTGATTGCACACTGCCCTGAAAGAGAGGACTGGTACAGTAAGACACATCAAAACTGCACAGCCATCCAGGACCCTCATGCCACAGGAGCATGCATCAAGAAGAAGGTAACATGAAACAGAAAATACTGAACAGGAGATGGAAGAAGACAGTGGAAAAGATGGTCAGAAGTTACTGAGGTAGTTTACTGCTAGTTACTGTCGGCTAGCAGAACTTTGGTCACCTTCTTATGTATAAATGATGCTTCTTTCATTAATACCTGTATTAGGCACACTTTCTCAAGTAGTAGAGAAGTATAGAAAGAAGTAGGAGATACGCTATGTTATAAGAGAATGGGACATTCATGCGTGCACTGAAATGATACATTCACCAATGATATTTGAAGTACTAAAGTTATGGCTAGCTCGTAAGTTTAGTTTAACTGACAGAAACCCATTTTAACAAATAAAGAAATACACAAACACCCTCTGAAGAAGTCTATGACATCCTTAATACCCTCAAGCTCGAGCTGAGTTGGGTTTCACTTGATTTGGGATTCTTTTTTTTTTTATTATTTAGTTTTTTTCCCCTAAATTAGAATTCCATTTTTTTGTTTCCAAGAATAAAATGGCAGAGGCACTTCGGTAATTTCAATGTCTGACACTTCTGAAACTTCTATTAATTTCCAGTTTTCAAAGCTTGTCCTGTCCAAAATTTATGTACACAAATGTACAACAACATGGCATACTCTCACCTTCTATTTGTCTTATTTTTAGGGCCCTACATATCCACACATATGATTGAACTTATTCTGGTTAATTGGACCTTTCTGGAGCTTTGGGAATTATGTGAAGTCACCAAACTCCTTGAACTAATAAGAATAATAAAGTTTCTGCCCTCACAGGTGCAACAAGGAGGAAAAAAGTAATTTTTAAAAAACTGTCTTGTGAAACTTGTTGGTTTTAACAAGGTTCAGACTAATTAGATGAGGTGAGGCTAGTTAAAAAGAATCCATGACGTTTGTTTGAGAAGGACTGTTCTGGGTCAAAACTCCAGTCTTTGCTGTAGCAGTCATTTTAGATACCGACTCATTATCACCTGTAATCTGAAAGAGGGTATGATCTAGAGCTCCATACCTTGGACAGACAGAAAGCATTACTTTCAACTGTTCAGGCAATAGAATTGTCAATTTCATCAACACACACTCAAGGTACACAAAGACACAGTAAGACAGATGAGTTGCTCGCCGCTCTGTGGTATCATCATACTGCACTATGGACAGAGAACGTCATTTAACTCATAATGTACACAGGGAATCTGTTGTAGGAAGTCAGGACAGATATCACACGCAGGCACATTTACAATATGACACTCGTGCTACATACATGTAGCATGCAAATGTGTGTCTAAGGCAATTAAGCTGTATTGTGACAGCTAAATTACTGCCCTGCTCACAGGTTAGCCTCTGCTCCCCGAGATTTCAGCTCTCTGCGTATAGTTTTCTGATATACTTTTGTACTTTTTGTACTAAAATATGCACCTTGTCATTTTGACCAAGAAAAAAAAAACTACTGTTGTTTGTAATTTAATACATTGAGATCCAAAAGATAGTGGAACAGAAGCTAACCCAGAACTCTGGCTCTCTATTCTTTCTTCTATTTCTTCCTGCTGTGGTGACCATGACACGGAAGACAGAGACAGGGGGGACAAATAGATCTGGACTTTTGTGTCCTGCCTACACAGCCTCTCATGAAAATCCTTGGCCAATCTTACCTCCTCTACCACCTCCATTGTAGAATTGCTGTAGATTGCTGTTTGGCGTCAACACTTTTGGGGGTGTAAAGAGGAAAGTAAAGTAGAGTAAATGTGCAGTTAGAAACACCCTTTGGCTTATTGCTACACACAAGCTACCGTTTTTCTACTGTGTTGAGTCACTTTTTTTTGTCCTGCGCAGCAAACCGACCTTTTCAATTTCAATAGAGCTGGTTCAAAAGTTCAGATTTGACTCAAATATTCTGATGTAATACCTTGAACCATCAAAACAAATTCACCAATGATGAATATGGTGTAATTTTCCAACTGCTTGCTAGTTAGAAGGAGGATCTCATCTCCTTTTAATTCACTGATCAAATATTTGTCTTGCATTTGTGCCTAGAATAAAAGCCAATTAAATTAAAAGGGAAAGTTTCCCTGTTTCATTTGGATCTCAAAATGAACAAAGATTCTAACAATTTCAAGTAAATTATATGTTAAACTGGAAGAGAAACAGAAAGAAAAGAAAAGAGGGATCTGTGGGGGAGTACTAACTAGCTACTTTTTTGCTTTTTTTACCCTTACACTATCCTGCTATTCACAGAGTCTTAATTCATTATAGTGCATTCATAGTGCACGTATTTTAAGGTCAGAAAAGGTGAAACTGTATGAAAAGAAATCATTTCTTTTCTCTCACTGCCAGATTTTATCACTTACCAAAAAACAAAAAATAAAACATATCCCTAAACTTTGACTGTTAAGGTAGAGATTTCTTTGCAGGAAGACACCTTATCTGTCTCTCTCCTATGAATAATGCAGAGCAGACAGATGTATCAGACCACAGTCTGATGTCACCAGACGCTGGTTGGGCTGGGACAGCCGTCATACCTTGAAACAGCAGCAGAACTCTCCAGACTTTGAGGTTTGTTTTCTGTCTGACCTTTTTAAAAAGCTCCTTATTTTCAGTGTGCTAATGCCAAGTTACCCCATAATGAGATGGATCTGGGCTGCTCTCTCTTCAAGCACCTTCAGCTGAAATACTAATGACGCAGATTAAGAAGGAGGCAAGTAAAAGAGCAACAGAGCGTCTTACTGTTGGAACACACAACGTGGTTCTTCCACACGATCATCAATGGGGTCGAACATTGCAATGTAGGAGTGGTGCTTAACACTGTAAGGGACAATGCATTTTGTTTGTTTGATATATGCGCGCTTAATATGATAATGTTCTTTATAGATCTGCTTCAGTAAAGTGCACCCAGACACATTTACATGTTTAAATGAAAGAAGATGTCAGTCAAAACTTAATGCACAACATTTTATAACTGATATACATTTAACTGTAGGATATTATTTTTTACAATTATGCAATTATACAGTTGCTGGATATGTGAAAAGACCTTCAGGCCCCTCAGGTTGAACTTTTACTTTTTAACTTACACCCTGATTAATGTAAATTAATGGGTTTCTCTACCAGAATGCAGAGTTTTGTTTAACAGCCTAATTCAATTTATAATTCTTAGCTGTCATGCTGAATTAGCATCACAGAGATTGGTCTACAGCCTATAACACAGTTTTCCAGGATACCGTGTGAGAATTGAAACAAATGTATTCCTGTCTATTGAACTCTGCAAAGTGGTAAAAGAATGCATGCACAAATGGGAAAATAGTCTCAAAAACCCATAAATGCATGGTAATAAACTCAAACAGCGCATTTCTAAAGACTGAAGCAGAATGAAATTGACAGCCAGACAATTTTATGGTTCAACAAAAAAAAACTCTTCTGTGTAGTTCCGGTGTGATGAGCAACAATTTCAATATACTATGAAACGGTATTAAAAGTAGAGGCTCATTTGAAACATTGATCTTCTCCCCTAACCGACGCTCCTGTATTCAAGTCTATTTTTGACTGGTTCACTGTTTGGGTGTCACATCTAGATCTGCTATATTTCTCCCACATTTCTTTTTTTTTTTTTTTAATAAGACGTTGAAGGACATGTTACCTGAAGTAGGGGACTTGCAGCGGTCCTCTGACGTGGCTGAGCCCTCGTTGATGTCGCACAGACCTGCAACAGAGATCAACTGATGAAACAAAAATAAAGCACAACAAAAAGAACTACTAGTCTGTGTTCAGTCTGTGAGCGTGTAACACTACACAACACACTGACTGCTGTCATTAACATCAGATCACTACGCCGTCCATCAGAAAATCGGTTGCACTCCACTCGCTCGCCCTTCTTCAAAGTTTCTTTATCCAGTTTCAAGTCTAATTCTTCCGTTTGCAACGTCCGTGTACAAATGTGTGTGCGTGATGTTGTCCTGTGAGGCAGAAAGCCAAGCAGACAGCAGTCCCTGCTGGCAGAGAAACACAGCTGGATGCCTGATTACTGCTTGCGCTCGCCAAATTCTGACAGGTGCCAGCCCACTGCTCACCAGTCAGTGACACCAGATGCTCTGTGTGTATTTACACGTGCACGTGCTTGTGTGTATGTGAGCATTCGCGCGGTATGTTTGTCTATGCGTGCACACAAACCAAACGCCAACACCAGAAAAAAAAATAAAAAATCCCACAGCATCCACTTATTAATTCACCCATCAAACTTTTGCTTGAGTATGGGCAGTACACCGTCATGACACTGCGGCATCCTGTTTGTAGCTGCACTGCCGTCATCACACACAGGGTGGCAGTGTGTCCATACTGAAAGCATCTTATCGCCTATCAGCGGTACCATGAGGCTGCAGTGGCCATGTGTGTAAAAAGGGATGGGCTGTGCGAGTGTGTGTGAATGAGAGGCAGAGGCAGATGGACAATGAAAGAGTTAGTCAAAGTGCTTTGTTGTGCGTCAGCCTAATGAAGTAGATGGATTTCAGAGTGTGTTGTTCTGTGATTCATTCTCACATTTGGATCAGTTTACAGATCAGTTTAAGGGCGTTGGACCTGTGGGGTTACTGGAGATCAAATAATAACTTAAGTAGGCTCCACTGGAACAAAACTGCCTGAAAGACTTGATTATAATTGTAACCCAGAAGTTAACTGGAAATAAACCTTGAATACATAATCAGATTTTGCCTCTCAGTTTATTTGAGATGTACCCAAAGTTCTTAAACCTGCCGTGTGTTTGTCTATCTACTTTAGGCTTTGTTCACACTGCAGCTTAATTGTGGTGTTTTATGTTCTGTGAGTTTCTGTGCGACTGATTCATTCGCCTTTGAGACAAGATCAGCGTTTTGCAGATCATGGTTTGATTTAGTCTGATGCTGAAAGACAATTTTGGCTTAATGGCAAAAAAAAAAAAATTATAATAAAGTGTGCAGGAGTTCAAACCTAAACAATCTGAGCTAGTGGGGATGAAATAACAGATAAAGCAATAGTAGTTGGACATTAATAAAAAGTAGGCGATAAAAAACAGGTGGAAAAACATTCAAATATGATATGACGATATGAAATTTCCACCCTAGCAATGAGCTGTACTGGCTGTCCTGCACATCTCTCACGTCTCTTTCTCCTCATTACCTCCAGAGGGCTGTCTTGTCTTTCTTGGCGAGCGGGGCTGTCTCTGGTAGGGGTCATTGGAGCCATAAAGCTCGACCGTCCCCAAGTTGAGCACCACTGTCTTCTGGACATAGTCCACCACCGCCAGACCGTTACTGTTGCCAAACACCACACTGAAGGGGGGGGGGGATGGAGGAAAGTCAGAGAAAGAATGATGAATGGTTTATGTAATTTGATTTAACAGATTTGATTAAAACAAACACTGTAGTCAAAGCACAAAAACAGCTAGAATGTCCAAATTTTCCTGGCAGTCATAAATTGTGTTGACAAGCCTGGTTGTTGCTGTGAAGTTGCTGCTTAAACTGCAAAATTATAAACTGCATGTCCACTTTGCATATTTCATCTTTATAGATTTTAGTCATTTAAGCAAAACAGTGGGACCTTTTCAGAAAAGAAAAAAAACTACTTGGTTCTAGTCATGACTAAGATGTCGCTGTCTGTATACTTACAGGCCATAGGAGGAATTGAGCGCCAGACTTGTGATCTGCTGAGGAGGCTCTCCACTCACCCACACTAACTGGACCACCAAATCTACCTGGTAACCAGGAGACTGCTTCAGAGGAGTACTGCGCACTCTGGAGAGAAGAAGACAGAGTGGAATGAAAAGGAGTAGAGACAGCGACAGAAACAGAGAGGAGCAAAAAAAAAAAAATGAAAGGGAGAGACAGAATGACAAGTGGTGCAGCTGCAGTTCTGAAACAGTTGTGCGTTGAGGGTCTGGCATGAGTGGCTGCGAGGGGATGATGGGGAGGCTGTGGTTGAGAATGCTTCAGGCACTGACTAAGTCTGTGCAAGAGTGCTTGAGGCAAAAGGCAAGACTCTCGTGTGTATGAATGTGTATGAGAATGTGTGCAAGCGTTTCGGGTGCTATTGAGAGTTTATGTAAGTGCTGTGTGCGTGTGTTCCATACTTGAGGCAAGGCATGTTGCCTCCGTCAGAGTTGTTGCTGCTGGTGGAGGGGTGTGAAGGTGGGCCGCTTGTTTGAGGGGAGGCACCGGGAGTGGGAAGCGCCGATGTCTGTTCTCCCCCTCCACCCCCGCCGTCTGGAGACTCTATGTCGTTCAGCTCGTACTGCATTCTCACCTCTAATAACTAAAAGACAACACACGGAGTGCACGCAGACACAGTCACAGAAGAGAAGACATTAGCAGGTTTATAAAAGAGGTCATCATCGTAAAGGCACAAATCTCATGTAAACAACAAATCTTCATGAATTCCTCTGAGGACGGGAATAGTTAGACGACCGTGAATGACATCCACACGCACACACATCCGCACACAGTCATTTTGATAATAGAGATTTGTTTGACGTGTGTGTGTGTGTGTGTGTGTGCATGTGTGTGTAGGCAGATTGAGAGTCAAAGAGGTCCTCCAATGCTGAAATTTTCCATTTCTTCTAAGTCCTCCTTCAGGCTACTTCTCTGCAACCTCCGCCTTCGCACAGTCACACGCACACACACACACACACACACATATGCACACACACAATGTGCATTAGCTCTTCTCTTCTGCATTCTGTCAGTCTCATTAGCCCCAGTGACGTGGGAGTGAAGAGTGATCAGTGCCCTTCTTCAAATTCTCACACCCGCCTGTGTCTGTCCTCCTCTTACCTCTCACGTCTCTGCAAGGTTATAGAGAGGTGTTTGACCTTGAGCAAAGGGAGGCTGCTCTCTTAATTACACCTCGCTGCAACTGCATATCTAGTCCTGATCCACATCCCAATTGCACGCTTGGAGCGTGGGAAAAAGCGCCTGAAATTTCTCTGACACACGCATCAGCGCTCGCTGGCAGTCACCGACAGAAAAAAAAAAAAGCCTCTAACAGGAGAGTGGCTGATTCGAATCAGTCTCCTGCTGCAAGGTGCCTAAAGCGAGGCACTTGAACTCTCAAGATTCATGAAAACTTTTTGCCGTGAGGGCTAGGCTGTGTTTGGCGGAACAAAAAATTGGATAGTTAGCACAAACAGTGCCGAGCAAATAAAGGGCACCTGCTAACAAATTAAAATTCATTTACAGACCTGCAAGGAAAAGCACATCACAGCGCCTCCCACGTACTTTGATTGACAGTTGATCTCTGTCTAGAGCAAGGCTGGTGCAACAACACCACAGCAATGACTGCACAGCGAGACAAATGTTGCCAAAATTCTTGCCAGTTACCAATTTAACACCCCACTGCTCCAGTGACTGCAGAAACTACACATACATACACACATTTGCAACATAGGAAGCGTGAGCATGCACACACAGATTAAACAGCATTTCTCTTTATGCCATTAAACACAGGCTCCCATCACACCCCCATAAGCACTTATGCCGCTATCAAGGCAGATTATAATGACAGTCTAGCTTTGCTTGTTCACTGCTCCGTCTGTTGGCATGGCAACCATACTGCCTTTGACTAGGCAGATCTTTGAGTGCCTGTGTGTGTGTGTGTGTATTTGTGCATATGTCTCGACATCTTAAAACAGCAGAGAAATTGAACGTTGAGGGCAAATAATAACAAATAAAAGCTATTAATGTCCCATATTTGTGTCCATTCTTTTCACAAAAATACGCATTTAACCCAGATTATAAACCAGTACCCACCTGCACCACCTCAGTAGTTACTTCCAGCTTGCTGAAGCGGTAGATGATAACATTGGCTGACACCCCGGCCACACACAGCATCCGGCTCTCAGGGCACCAGGCCATGATCTGAATAGCAAAGGGGTCTTCATCTGACGCCTCGGTGCTGCCCTTGTCCTCCTTGGACCTGTTTCTGTCAAACACCTTGGCTGTTTTGAGCTTATAGAGCACCTGGAGCATTACTAGGAGAAAAAAAGAGAAGAATCAGTTGTAACCCAGGGACACTGGACATATAGAATCTGACTCCAAATACTACTATAATACTATATATTTTTGATTTATATTGACAGTGTGAAGTCTGGTACTCTTTTCCTTTAGTTTACATGTCTGTCTCAAATTTAAACTAAAGCTCAAAACGTCCTTGTTGGTTTTTTTTATTGGGTTTTTGAAAACTTTTGAAAAATTCTGTGAAGCATAAACAAAGCTTAGCCATTGAGTGAACTCACTTGCAGAGGCATCCCAGAACTTCACAGTTCCATCAGCATGCCTGGGAATTCAAAAGAAATAAAAAAATAAATAAAAGTAGAGGAACATGAGAGAGATGAATTTCAATTTGTGTCCTGTTGTCTTACAAAATGTCCAAACTTTGAATCAAAGTCTGATCAAAACAAACCAGTTTGTAAGATTTACGGCACTGAAACATCTCTAGAATCTCAGATGAGGAAAGTTCTTGGATTACTTTGCTCTTCTAAAGCATTTACAACAAAATGCTGGGTAAATTAAACCAAATATCCATCCATCCATTTTGAATAACTGCTCCTACTACTACTCCTCCCATCAGGGTTACATGTGTCTGGAGCTCATCCCAGTTGACAAAGGGCGAGTGTAGGGGTACAGCCTAGACAAGTTCAATCAAGGTTGTTTAAACACAAGGTAACCAGTATCTACTATATAGCTAGCCAAGTTTGAAAGAACATCCTTTCTTGTTTCAACATGACATGTCTGTGTGCACAAAGCTAGGTCCATGAAGAAATGTTTTCCCTGGTGTGTAGAAGAACTTGACTGGCCTGCACAAAGCCCTGACCTCAACCCCATAGGACACCTGAGTTGGAGCACCGTCTGTGAGCCAGGCTTTATCGCACAACATCAGTGCCCGACCTCCCTAAAGCTCTTGCGGATGAGTGGCAGCAAATCCCTGCAGCCTGGTTCCAAATCTTGTGGAGACCTTTTCCCACAAGAGAGGAGGCTGTTATGGCTGCATAATAATGCCCACATATTGATAATTGCTTGTGAATTAACTGAACCCAAGTGTAATGAGTGTATACAGGATTACACTCATTAGCAGGTCATAATAAGCATGACAGCTTCTCCATTCGGTGTCACAGAAAAGGACACTGTCTCGTATTTTGACATATATTTTGGTTCCCATTTCTTCCTCGCTCCTTATTGTTTTGTTGTCAATTCGGCTGAGTGGACTTGGAGAGAAATATTCTGCAGGCTGTGGTACTCTTAGAAAGAGACAAACCTGGACAGAATAGTAATACGGCACTGTAGGGGTGAGTAGAGGGGGAGGCAGGAGAGGGGCGAGAGTGTCCTGCTGCCAAACCCATACCTCAATGTCACTTCTTCAGTGTGTGTGTTCTGTTATAAACGCCCCTTCTCGCCATGTTGACAGCTTAGTGCAGGATAATAAACATCAAAATGGAGCAAAGTGTGCATGATTGGAATATATAAAGACCTACTGTACAGTAAATATCTTAAGACAGGCTCCTTTGTTGTGGTGACCTGGCAGTGCGGGAGAGGTGAAAGTAATTGAGTTGCAGCGAGACGATAATGATAATGCTAATGAAATCAGTACTGTCTTACCCAGTGATGATGATCTCTGGGTAGCTTTGTGTGCCTTGACCCCAGTTTCCACCACTAATAGGCCATTCCTGGAGAGACAGCAGACACACATGGTACATTAGAGCGAATGAGGGAGCACAGGTAGAAGTACATCTATGTCAATAAACATCTCATCAATAGAAACATTGATTTCTGAAATAGATAATAGCGTGTGGGGAAACAGGCAGGAATCCTTTTGTGTCCGTCTCTCACTGTGTCTTGCAATTGTACCCTATGCACCTCAATGTGTGTGTGTCTCTGTCTGAGACTGTGTGTGTTGGTGGGGGGTTTGGCTTTGAACACGTTGACACATACAAAGGTCGCCAGGATGACTCATGGTGATCTTTATGTGAGAATGCCCTCCTGCAGCTCAGCCAGGCCTTTGCTTAACAAAAAAAAAAAAAAGCAGCAGCTAGGCAGCCAGTGTGGGTCAGTACATGCTGACATTTCCGACAGAAAGCTAGAACAAGGCGACAGGGAAAAGAACATAGGCATACATAATGGCTGAAAGAGAAGGGGGTCTGTCGTAGATGATACAAGGTAAGAAAAGAGAACGACAGGAGAGGAGGTGTACAGAGAGAGTGAAGGATCGTTAGGTAATATGACACTATTATATAGTCCATTTAGCTTCACAGAAACATTGAGAAATATACCTGAGCACCACTAACACAAATTAACTCATGATGCATGCAGTTTGTAGCAAAACGTATGCCTAGGTATGTATTAATGTGTCCTTTAATCAGTAACCTTGTGGTTCTTGGAGTATGGTATGAAGTTTTGAGGGTGTGATGTGGAACATTTACACTTCTAATTTAGGCATTTAGCTCTTTTATGACACTTCTATCCAGCACGACATGAAGTGAAATTCCACCCTTGGGATACTATTAAACTGTTATATATCATTAATCTGTGATTGGAGGTGTATTCAAAGCGTTATTTCATGATGAAGTAGTGGTAATTCTTTTTTATTTCGAAGAGAACTTCTCGTCTGCTTCTGCTTAGTGCTAATTAACAAACTTTCTGCAACTATTTAAGTGCTCTTAAATAGTTGCAATCAATGATGACAAGAAGCTGCTAACAATTTCTGTAAATATGAATCTACAGCCACGCTAGTACCTCTGTAGTGTTGTACCTAGGCACAACTTTACTTTGAGCTATCAGTGTATCATCGTGCTCAGTGACAATGCTAACATTCCGATATTTAACAGGAGCTGTCGATCAGTTTCATTGATTCACTGATATTTACCACTGATATGTTAACTAGGGTATTTTCTATTAAGATTCACAAAGCCAAAAACGACATGCAGTGTTACAATTTAAAACATTCATATTTAGTACCTTTTTGCTGTAGCCCTGTCGTTTCTGCCGCGAGCCAACAGAGTAAAGTGCAGGTATGAGGTCCACAGGGCAGTCGGCAAAGTACTCGCAGCAGGTCACAGGAGACTCGTGGATGGTCAGAGGATAGGGGTTCTCGAATATGGGGTAACTGTGAACAAGCGAGCACAGACAAAGTCACTCTAAACTGAATTAGTCTGTCTGCCCACTATCAGTGCATTAGTCTCATTCAGTACTGCATGCACACTAAAGAATAAGATTTATGACAGTAATCTATATCATGATACAAAGTAGGGGCAATATATATTACAGATAACGAGCATTATAGGTCAGCTGTGACATTTTAGCCCACATTTAAGAAACAAAAGAAGTCAAGATAATGAAGAGTTATTTAATAAAGTCAGGCTCACCCATTTTGTGCAAGGTCGATCACCACTAAATCCTTTTCTAGAAGGACCACCACAGCGTAAGGTTCCTGAAAATCTGCACCGTGAAACAGCAACACAAGTCATTTATCAGGCCACACTTTGAGCATTCCCGTAATTCCTTGAGAGCAATATCCTGAAATCTACAAACCACAGGGGAAGAATTCCACAGACTTTATACGGCAAACGTTATTATCATATCTGTGCCCTGAAGACGAGAGGGCAGGAACGCTAACACTCAGTATTTATTAATCCATGTGATTTATAACTGTGGGGGATATTACCCTGATTAAATATTTGTATCCATCTGATTTCCGAGTGGGATTTTACATTAGGAACCTTATAATAGATTTTAAACCTTTGTATTAAATGAATTGAAAAATGAATGCACTGGTCCCATAAATAGATAGTAAGTTAGAGGCACAGCAATAGAACTAGTACAGCCTACTGCTAAATAAGCAAATTGCACACATATCTGATTCTATTACATCAGAGCTGTCCAGTTTTGTCTCCTATTTTTGGCCACAAACTGGCATAGCTGGGGGTTAAATGTTTTTGCTACAGGGCACCTTGACGAATGTCAATTTATAGTCAAGATAGTGTAGTGAGCATGTTTGAAACAGCATCACATACCAAACAGAGACCATTCAGATATGGACTATATCAGCCCAACAGCATGCTGAATTGGTATTGACAGTGATGAGGAGTAAGATGTGGCCTGGTGAATAATCAAAGTGGGCCAACAACACATCACTCTCGTTGTTTGTATAATAGGCCCACTACTGATCAGAGTAGAGATCACAGTGAGACTGACTACAGTCAGACTATGTACTATATCCACAAGTGCGAGTTCATGCAAACTGGTGTTCACAAGCTGTCATATATAGCAGCAGGTCTCAGGCTGGTTCACCAAGGCTGAAACACTTTGACAACTGTTGTCACTACATCTCTCACTGTCCATCTCATTTTCCTTCCCTGGCACTGGTTTACAAGTGATTCTCATTTTCTTGTGAATGGTCATGCAAATGTAGATCACTGTCAGTATCTCTCTGTGTCAGTTTTGGCATTAGGGAGCTGAGAATAACAACTGTAATTAAGGCAACTTTCACTGCTTATTCACCTAAAAGAAACAAACTAATCACAAACAAGGAAATCAGCAAACAAAAAATATTTTTCTATGACAGACAAATTTTGTCGGATGATGTCTTTGTTTTGCCTTTACATTGGTGCGCACACTGCATCTGCAGCCTCATTGAGGATTATCAGCCTCCTCCGCACACTAACGCCGGTTTAAGTCTGAACACTGCACATCATCTGCCAGACATGTATTGTGTAATCCAAAATTCCAGTAATGTCCATTACCAGATGAAATCAGCCGGCGCTGATATCAGGTTACCAGTGACTAAATGAAGTCACCACTGTTACATAACTCACTAAACCTTCCTGTAGCTGTATATGTGCCAGATAACACTGCACCAGAGTTTACATACTGGATTACATGCGTACAGGATCCCAAACCATCCAGCTTCAGTCCGACTTGTTTTAGGTGTTGACTCCTCAATACAGGAAATAAGATAATAATTTAATTTAGGCGGAAGGCTATTGTGTACAAAGAGATGAAATGAAAATGTAATATTCTGTGTGTTGGATAATGAAACCAGAATAGGATCCTTTCCCTTGGGAAATTTCATATTTATTACAGAAACGCACTAACACAGGGGCAATCTGACATAATTAAAAAACAGAAAGGTGTGTGTGCCTGTGTGCGCATGAGTCTAAAGCATTGACAAAAGGAGGATAAGACGATGTTTCCCATACAAATAGAAAGCGCAGAGATGCACACACACACTTACCATTAGGGTATGGAGTCTCACACAGTGTGAGGAAGTCTACTATAGGGTAGTCCATCTCCAGCACAGCAGTACTCTTCCCGTGCATTACTGTCAAACAAGGCCGCCGGCCCACCGTGTCATAGGACAGACCACCAGACAGGATTATGAAGGGTTCCCTGCAACACACACACAGACACACACACACACAGGCATTAAAATTTTACTGACTTTTTATACCATGACCACAGAAAATACTGACTGCTCTGCAGATGTCTATTAAAATCTCATATCAGAACACCTCCAATACTCTGCAGATATGGTCAAGTTTGATCACCATTCTACTGTAACTCAATCTGTGAGTTTATCTGACTACAAATGAACCTTTGTACTGCAGTAAATGGACAAAGTATTGGCGAAATACTCCAATGTGTTACAAAGATACAAGACGCCATGATACAAGAGGGATTATTTTAATATTAGAACACCTTTGAGTGTATTATAACTTACACAGTAACAACCTAATGCCTAGAGAGAAAAGCCTGTAACAGAAATAATTTGTTTTGCTGTATTGATGTACCTGTAACTACACATTTGTTACTCACATTGCCTTGCCAACAGCCTTTACGTGTAAATAACCTTGATGTGTCTTTAGCCTTAACTGTGTCTAATTAAGATCAAGATCAAGATTAACTTTATTGTCACTCAGACTATAAATAGAACAAGTGCACAGTAGAATGAAATTTACATCGCATCTGGCTCACAAATTAAAAATACTGACCAAAAATAAAGAATATAAATGTACTATAAATAAGCATATTCATGCCTAAGCATGTGTGTGTGTAGGTGTGTGTGTGTGTGTGTGTGTGCGCGTGTGTGTGTGTGTGAGAGAGAGACAGAGAGAGAGAGAGAGGGACCCTACCCATTTCTAGTGGTTTTGTACTCCACTTTGAGAATGGGTTTACAAGGCTCTGGCTTCTTCCCGTCCTTGGGCTGTTTTCCTAAAATAGAACAAACAGAAGATACTTTAGTTTGCCAGTTCATCTCTCTTCCCCTCCTCCCGTCTTGTTTCTCCTGTCATCTCACCCCCACCCAACCCCCAGAAGCTGCACTTAAAATGCCGCTTTGAACAGTAGCCAGACAATAACAAAAGGCTATTCATCAACGAGGAGAAAGACAAATGGCAGGAGCAAGGACATGCAAAGATGGTGTGACAATCATGGATGACTTGCAGAATCCAACTATTCAACACCTCAGGGGAGCTCCGTGTGAAGGAAATTTGCACATACAGCATATATGTGCCTACCTGAGCATATTGCATCTGAATGCGCGTTAAGGGGCTGAATGTATCTTAACTATTACGGAATAGCCAAAGTGAGCCCTAAGGCACCATTATACATAGCAGGTCTGTATAATAAAGGACTACTTTTAATAACTACATCTAAATAACAGATATCTAAAAAGACAATTAAAGAAGGACTTATAAGCCTTACTTAAACCTGTCAAAGGAATTTGCATAATTGCCCATTAAATACCAAACTAATTATGTATGCAGCAGTGGAAGAAACAACTAATTAAAGACCCTGTGTGGTGAAATCCTTTCTACAATCCCCTACACACAAAACCAGCTTGGGAAAATGGTTAGAAGTTTTTCTTTTTCATTTAATTCCTTTCTTTGTTCCACTTTCTGACTCTCATGCTCTCTCTCTCTGTCCATTTGTTGGACTCACACACTCTTTCTATTTCCTTCATCTGAGTAGTTGTGTGGGGAGGAAGAGGAGTATGGATTAAAAAACATCTTCAAAAGAACAGACTTGCTTTTCTGCAGGAAATAAACAGAGCAGCAGCACTAATGTATGCGCGTGCGGACACAAAGTAAAGCAAACAGAGGCAGGACATAATTGAACTGACAATAATCCTGAAATGAGGAAACGATGAGGGAGCCACATGTAGGCTCTTGACGGATGGCTCCGATTAGCATAGAGCGGGTCATGTGACTGACAGGTGGCTGAAGGCGCTGGTGCTGGTATGTTTTGTACAACTTGTGCTATACTGTTTTACAGTACGGGATCCCAAAGTAATTAGAGCAGTCAGAATCAGTGGCAAGATATGGCTGCATCTATCTTCATAACAAACAGTTTGACATCTACGTAATTATTTGTATAAGACACGAAGAATGAAATAGATTTTTTGAACTAGTGGATCTCTGTTTTGCTTGTGACCCCTCCATAAAATATCGAGTACCAGTCCCTCATCTCAGAGGGCATGTCTGTCGGTTGTGAGCAGTTCGACTGCAGGCTGATTTTTTTTTACATCTGTTTCATTACAATATGTTTTAGAGGTATGAAGGAGTTACATGATTCAATAGTTCACCAAAAAGCTGATATTAAAGATGATTTATTTTTGGAAATCAACAAGATTAATTGTCACAAAATGTTGTTTTTTTCTTATTTCCTGAATATAGCACATTTCATACAAAAAGATACAATACACCGAGCCACACAAAAAATACAACACAATACAGATGCAAGAAATAGGAACACTAAAAACAGCAATATTAAAATATATATTGACAAATAAAATAGATAAAATGAATGAAAATCACAGTTAATACTGTATATGATAAAATATTATAAACGTGTTCCAGGTACCAGTTAAGATATGATCCTCATTGTATGTACATTAAAATCGAGTATGCTTCGAGTTTGTTGGGATCCATTCGAGTATTATACAGCGGCTAGACCATCATGCATCTGGCTGTCTGAAATCATTCCTCTTTTGCCGTATAGCGCACTATGTTTACCCTCCGCAATGAAATGTATTCTATATATACAGCACTCCACTCCTAATTCCCACAACATGAACACTATCTATTATATGCTGAGCAGTAAATGAGTAAATTAGGGAGTGATTTCAGACGCAGCCTCTGTGTGCGAGTGTGTGTGTGTTTGTTTTTGTTTGTGTTTCCACGTCCTTACCGTGTGGGGTGATTGTCTGTATGGGTTTGCCCTGGCCTCTGACGTTCCATATGGTCAGAGTCCCATCTGAGTGACTGCAAATGAACTGCTTGCCCTCGTGATGCCAGGCAACTGAGTGGATCGCCTAGGAAACGACAGGCAGGAAGCAGGGAAGGAGGGGGGAGTCAGTGGTTGAGCAGGTTGAAACATCATGTGCCACCAACTACCTTACGCTACAAGTTTGTCGCATCGCCACGGCCATACGGTACACGGTACAATGTTCATATGTGACTGTGGATTACATACTCTTGAACAGATGGTGAAGGCGAGATTAAAGAGTCTGGCCCCTGACTTCAGAGCAT
This sequence comes from Argyrosomus regius, assembly GCA_946959425.1. Taxonomy (NCBI): domain Eukaryota; kingdom Metazoa; phylum Chordata; class Actinopteri; family Sciaenidae; genus Argyrosomus; species Argyrosomus regius. The sequence goes on along the minus strand of OX336901.1, from coordinate 11,028,864 downwards.
TTCCTGTGGCATACATGCATATATTAGAAGAAGCTTTTATATGACCCTTTTTGCTGACTGTGGAAAAAAAATCAGAAATGGATTTATAACCATGGTTATAAATTTAATAATTATATTTCATGAAGGCACAAATTCACAGGAAAAAATGACTAACATCTAATGTAATTGAAACACAGTTGATCTGGTGCATTCAGGTTCATCTGATGTCATTTGGAGGCATGGATTTAAGATTCTTATTATATATATATGGTCAAATTAGCTTTTAGTTAGTTGTGTCTTTGTAAAGAGTATTTAAGAAATAAGGAAGGAACAATTAAAAGAGGAAATACAAGTTATCAGACAAGCTAATAGATACAGAGAAGAATAAGAACAGACAGGAAAGAGTTGGCTACATGGTGCCCTCTCCATCCTGTCATCTTCCCCGTCATCTAAACAGTCCCGTCTCTGTTGTAAGCCTGGCTCACAATGATTTATCTACTGACAAGCAATCACTGAAAACACAAACACATCATGACCAAAGTATGCCAGCAAAGGGCAACCTTGCTTATTGATGCCCTTTTCATAGCTCATAATTAAACCCAGCGAACGTTTTGACGTTAAGTAAATATGATGACGTGCACCAAATCCGTGTGACGCTCAACAACAGCTTCCAAAGCAGTTTTACAAGGCTTGTCACATGAATTTCCACCCAGGGGCATGTTCTTACCAGAACACCCGCAGCATCAGTAATGTGTCCCAACACAAGCTGAGTGCTTTGTCAGGGAAAATATTCCTTCAGATGATGATGGGGTATATTCTCTGAAATGATGGCTAGTATTAGATATAGCCTTTTCTGAAAGATCTGCTTCAGTCTTCTTCCCACCTTGCACTGTTTAATATTTTGCAGTTCTTGCTAAAGCTCCACTTATTGCTTAAGTGTGAACTTGTTGCCGCTTTCCCTTGTCGCCTCGTCTCTCCCAAAATGCTGCTCCGTGTCTCACATCGCTCATCTGGAATGAATGATTACCCCGCTGTCAATGCCGATGTGAGCACAAGGTCAGGTTAAGCCAATCTCCTCCAATTGAAGCTGCTATTTATTTAGGTGTGTATCAATGTTGCCTTTGGTGTGGCATTAATCATAAATGGAGGTGCGTGTCAGGCTCACTGAATGTGTTTTTCAGAAAACAGCTAAATGAGACGGTGTGGAAAACAGCTCGTGCTCATGTGACACCACAGCAAATGTAATTGTACCTGTCTCAGGGTAGATTGTATCATATTTATTATGTTTTGAGGGGTTATGATCTCCATCTAATGCTTGTCTGTAAAGTATATCACCAGATGCTAAACTCAGAAAGATGAAACCAATGAAGTGACACTGTGGAGAACTTGTTTGGTGTTTTTTTGGATGTACAGCCTTGAGAATTTTCAATGGTCTCATTATTATTATTATGTTCTTCAATGGGATTTCCTCCAGGTCACAGAGAGCTTGATGAGACAGAGCCATAGTTATGTGACATCATGCTGCATAGACACACAGACTCACATTATATTGTTACACAGTTGATGACTCACTCCCTCTCACTCCCACGAAGAAACCAAATGACGTAAGACGACTGAAGTTCTACAATCTAAAATCCTTTCTTTTCGAGTGTTCTTCAGTTATGGTGTTTTCTGATTTCCTGTTCATGAAGAACCATTTTCTTGGAAATAATCTGAGCCAGGATGAGTAATAGCTTAGGTGTCTTATCTAAGATGATGGCGGCGGATGTGAGTCCTGAAGTGACAGGGACGGTGGGATGCAGTTTGTCAATGATTTGTTGCCAGAAGTGATTCACCAGTGTGCGGTGCCAGGTGGCGTGGATGTAGTTACAGCAGGTGTGCTGAATGCAGTGTGAACTAATTTCTGATTCTGTAAAATCCTACGCTCTGAAACTGAAGTAAATTATCCTGTGCTGTTTAAGTTGTATGTAAAATTGGACATGTAGAGTATATTCCTGTAGATCTGAGACATGGAGTGTGCATTGGCAGTGACTGATGTGTCCTGTTCCCACTTTATTTATGGATATATGCTATGAGTTTTATGTGAGATATTAATTCAGTTCAGATAGAAGTGGAGGAGGGTCTAACACGCTTTTTTATTTATATCGACTGCAGCCCAGATAAAGGATATGATCTGCAGGCATTCAAGAAAATGCTAAATGCTAAAACATATCATATTTTTATGAGAAAAAGCCCTAATCCATCCATTCAGAAATGGTTTAACAGCGACAGACGGAATTTTAGAAATCTATCAGTGCATTGTTCGCTGTGGCAGGGAACAATGCACTGTACTTAATTGGAAAATGAGAAGGGTAATTGAAACACATGGTACTCATCATATCAAACAATACCAATTAAAAAGACTAATTTCATGATTTATTACATTAGGTCAGTTTTCACAGATTGGTCTTTGGGGGATGATAGATTTCAGTCAACGCTTATTAGAATCACACCTCCACACACACACAAAATTCACAGCAAAGGCGAAAACAAACACACAAATTGAGATTGGTGGAGGAAAATAGAGATACCCATAAACATGCATATCACAGCCCTAATTATAATAGCTTCTGCCAGCGTTGTGTCACACTGGGACATGAAGACAGCTTTGCCCTCAAGTGCCACACACACACACACACACACACACACACACACACACACACAGGGACTCTCACAGCGATGGTAATTCAGCTCAAGTAGAAAAACATTCAGCCAAAAAAGGCTTAATCTAAAAAACAAGCATTTGGGGGCAAGCATGTCAACAGTGATTTCCATAGAGCAATCTCTTTTTGTATTGGAACGTGAAATCCATTCTGTTTCTGTTTTTGTGCTGTGGTTATTATATAAGCCCTGAAAGAAACAAGCCCCCGTGAGCTTCTATTTACCAATTAAGACTTCTTCTGTATTAAAAAAGATGATGTCCAATCATCGGTTATGATTGGAGCAAGAAAATATATGCTTTGTTATTATTATTCGCAGAATACAACAGAGAATTTAGTCTTTAGTTTAGGAGGATGCCAGACGAAGAGTCAGGGGGGTTCACGAAAGTCATTAACTGTTTGATTCCCCTAAATTACGGATAAATAACTTCAGATTGTTAGACCCTTGCAATTAAGTTTTCAAGGATTTTTTTTCTTAGTCATGGCTCGAGGGATGGAAATGTTAGTCTAAACTGTAATTTTTGGCCTTTTTTTCTGGTCTTGGTAATTACATTGTCATACTGCCAGACGGCGAACATATTTTTTAAAGTTTTAGTTGTATACTGGGCGTCACGGTGGTGCAGTGGTTAGCAGTGTTGCCTCACAGCAAGAAGGTTTTTCAGCCAGTTGCATGTTCTCCCTGTATCTATCTGGGTTCTCTCCGAGTGCTCCGGCTTCCTCCCACAAAAAAACACGCAGGCTAATAGGTTAATTGGTGACTCTAAATTTCCCACAGGTGTGAGTGTGAGTGGTTGTTTGTCTCTATGTGTTAGCCCTGTGATGAACTGGCAACTGGTCCAGGGTGTATCCCGCCTCTCACCCCACTATAATCAGCTGGATGGATGGATATCTTTATATTTTTGCTCTGCTGTGCATTGTTCCATGATTATTTTTACTACAGGGCACTGCTTTTAATGACCAACATGACCAAGAGGTAGACTAATCTATCAGTACATATATATTACCTAATGTTCCATTGGCAAGGTTAAGATTCATCCTCTAGTCACCACCCAATAATGATTATGATATTTCACAATGGACCAGCAGAGTGACTGATGTGGTTAACAACACAATGTCAACATGTTTACTTTTCTTCAGAATCATTTTCGGTGTGTGAGAATCACCTTTGACCTTATGTTTTTTAACAAGGACACAAATATTAAAGTTATGAAGAGTAACATCTGGTTCATCCCCCACAGAGACAGACTATCATATGAAGAATGATATTCTATCCACTAATGGATATTACAGCAGACTTGCCAAATGACCCATCAGCTTTGAATAGTAAAGTAATCTGTCTGCATTCTCAACAGGTCTTACAGGGAAAGAAAATACCTTCTAATGAAGCCCGACTTGTGTCAGATAGACTTTGTCAATAATTTGTAGCATTTGCTTTTAATCTTCTTCGACAACCAGATGGGAGGGATTTACTGCACGAGGACATATCAGACTGAGTCAAATGGGCTGTCCATCAAACAGAATACTGCAGGAACTTTTCTTTCAGGCAACGTATCGTCCTATATGGTCAACCTCAACTATCTGGAACTCAATTTAAAAAGTGCCACTAATTTTGTTTACTAATTTCTATTTTCACATTTAAAACGTGACAACCAAAAATAGCTGTTTACTGGGTGAATTCAGGTATTAAAATATGTTAATAACAGAAATTCCTCCACAGCCGAAGCATTTAAATCTTTATTGTGTCGCCTGGAAATGAAGTAATTAATGCTTAGTGGTTTGGGGATAAGTTCACACTTTTACTGTGTTATTGTTGGCCTTCAATAATAGCTCTGAGAATTGTGACTTGCTCCGAGGCAAATAGAAGCAAACATTTTTTTGTGTTTTGTGTTGTGGCTTGCATTTGTGCAAGCTTGTATATACATATATCCTTTTTTGGTTATCGCAGTCACTCCAGAGGTAATCAACAATTTCTGTGACAAAGTTACTGGGCTTTTGGGCATAATCTGCTGGTCCTTTTCCATGAGTTGACAGAGAGAGTAAGAGAAAAGGCTGGAACAATGTAAAGTACAGAAAAACAAATTATATACATTGAGAAATTGTATGAAAAATGAACAAGATTGAGTTGCGATAGAAGAAAAAAGGGTGGGATGTTGGGCTTGTTTGCATAAGCAGACTGTAGAATAAATTACAGAGTTTGAATAATGGGCCTTTTGAAGTTGTGACACAAAAATAAAAAATTCATTCATGCATTCATTGAGCGAGCAGTAGCCACCAGGAGACAAACAGGAGGGAAAGGAATGGAGCAGAAACTCCAATCTGGCTGTGATATATCAGACATTCTGGGCCGGACTCAGACCAAGGTGTTGAGTCAGATGGAGCAGAGTGGAACAGGGTCGGGATGACGGATGCTCTCCGTCTAGTACTCACTGGAAACCCATACTGCTGATCCACAGCTAAAAATACACAATCCACTCAAAGACACAGAGTGGAAGGCGTGCTCTCTCAGCTCTTTGAGAGCTTGTAAAAACAAAAGTTTTATCGCCTCTGTTGTTTGTCTGAACTCTGCCGCAAAACTTTGTTGTTGTCTAAGTGCCAGGTTAAGTTTCCTGGTTTGCTGACATCTCTGCAGTTTGACAGCATCTATAACTAACAAAAGCTGCCTTCATTTGAGTCAAAACAATTATTTCCCTTATGTGCACCCGACTTGCTGACGTTTGTCTGAGAAAGTTTGGAAGAATCGTTAAAAATGTGCCAAGAATACAGGAGGCAACATTACTCACAAAAAACATTTATCTCTAGTCTTTGAAATAGATTAATTAATTAATTGTCTTTCACTTGTTTAAACATCCACAAATTTCCATCAAAATTTTTAAAAAGTCTTTGACAAATGCTTATTCCAAAGCCTGAATCCATCAATGCATGGTCTGCTGGTTTGCTCTGCTGTTTAAAAGAGGAAGAGGAAAAGCTTCCTTGTTTATTTCAGTCTACAACTTTGATACTTGGCTTCGAGGCAAATAGTGTTTGAATGAAAGCACCCAGCAGGAAACGGAGTGCACCGCAGTATGCATATAGCTTGCAATGGAATTGATGGCTGTAAAAAGTTATTTCACCCAACAGTATTGTTTGTAGAAGCTATAAAGAGATGCTGAAGCTGTGGCACACATTCATGATGTAAGCGATTGATGGCTTACCAACTAATGCATGCAATAATTGGCTTATAATGAATGGCAAATATAACATTTAATGGCGGAAGTGAGCTAAGTAATGCAAAAATATCTATCTTCGCATCAAATTAGAGCCATGTTTCCATAGCAACCATCTTGATGTTGGACTTTTAGTTCAGCCTTCACTCTCTGTCATCATTTCCAGTTAAGGGAGCAAAACCCACCAAATATGCACACTATCATCAGACTGATTTTGAAATATGTTGCAGCATTAGATTTTCCTTGAAATTATATACATTTTTTTTTTGAAAACGCAGAAACAACATTTCAGTCACTGTGATAAATAAAATTTCTATGGTGGGATTATAGGATTTAGAGCAGTGTAGTTGCTGATTGCAATCCTGCAATCGAAATTGTCACCTCACCTTCTCCTTCCTAGCATGACTACAGCCAGTGTTTAGTTTATTCATGGCAGTTCACCATGGCAAACTCTATGGAAGAGGACTCACAACATCTGCAGATATAAAAGGCTCATTCTGAGGTAACAAAAACATAATATTTTTTATTTTCAGGTAATTATACACAGAAAACAGAGTTTTGCATATTATATTCCATTTTTACCATATTCTAAAAATAAAGCATCCTAGACCTTTAAGTGAATATCATAAAACGCTAATCCTATCAGTTTTGCCCATACTACCCACCCCTACCACCCCAAAGACCTGATTTGTTTATTTCTTACAGCACTTGCTCTAGTGTTAGCTACAGCCCTGTCCAGTACTATTAGAAAAGTCATGGTGCAATCATAATCACATTTTACTAGTGATGCAGAACACAAGCATGCCCTTGAAGGCTGGTCTGGAGCCAAATTAAACTTGAAACCATTTGGACGGTTTGACCCATCAGACATCCTAAAAGAGAAGGAAAGCGTCGTGTGTCGCAGACTCTTTCACTTCGTCAATAGAAATCACAGCGAAGCGAAATGAGGAGCAGTACCCTCCCCCATTCCCCGCCCACTCAACCCTGAGTCTCTGGAGAGGTGTAACTGTAGGGGTTTGGAGGGAAGAGATGAGCTCCCATGGGAGATCCAATACGAGAGACTGTAATGCCCTAGGAGCAGCGAGAGGATATTAGCTTATCTGAGAGAGGGAGACAGAGCAAAGGCAAAGACAGAGAGAGAGACATCTGTACATGCTGAACATTCAAAATCCACTCTCATGTTGTGTCTATGTAGTCCTGTGTGATTTTTGTTATCTCAGAGTGTTTATAGCACCACAACACTGCTGATGAAGTGAGCACAAGTATCAGCGTCACAATAATCTGATTATCTTAAAACCGCTGGTATGGTTTGGGTCTTTAAGCACTGTATGACCACGTACGTGTTGACTGTGTGCGGGCATGTGCCAGCCTAAACTCCAATGACATGTTTATGAATATGATCTCTCATATGAAGCTCCCGTCATGTCTTCAGATCATCGTCTGTGTTCAGATAAAGCAGAAACACAATAAATGTGAATGGGCCCAAAAATTTCTACCATTTTTTTACCATGACCAGCAGCAAAAAAAGAACACATGCTTTCATTTTTTCACATCTATAATAGATTCTAAAAACAACCCAAAAACAGCAACTAGATAAGTGGAAATAATATTTTGCATACACACCAATCAGGTAACAGATACAGCCTGACGCATGCAAGGTCCAGAGGGGATCTAAGTAGCTCTGACACTGAGTCTTTTTTTTTTTTTTACTATGTTTTTTCATTTATAAAGACACAGTTGTTGCCTCTGGGGAAGCCTATAAAGCCACATGACTCAGTGCTTTAAAAAGGTGGACCTTTTACAAAAAGTTGCCCTTTTTTTTTTTATAGCCGTATTATGCAATCACGGTGCAGCCCTGCAACCTCATTCTGGGGACACGAACACATGGCACTCTACTGTATTAATCATTGCATTGTTAAAACATGCATCTCGCAAGCTGTGCTCCTTTATGAATGGCACTAATTGTGTAAAAAAAAAAAAAACATCTTTTCTTTAGTTGCAACACTAGTCGGAGAGACATCCGCTGGTAGATGGATTCTGTTACCAGAGCCAGGATAGCTGTTTCTACCTATTTCCAGTCTAATCAAAATCTCATCTAGCTCTCAGCACAAAAGCAAATATCTGTATTTCCCAAAATATCCTCTCTCCTGAGGAATTACTGTGATGAGCATCTTCATTCTTCTCGTAGCTGGATAGCACAAATCCAGTTAGTGAGTCCAGCAAGAGTTTGCTGTAAAACTCTGGCAAACCAAACTCTAGCTTCATCTTCATTAAACAGCACATTAGAGCTGCTATGTCCCCCTCTATCCTACTGAGACAAAAGTCTTATTCTTTCCCAGTCAGCACTCTCTTTGTGTGCCGTCATCAGCACATCAACACTCTGAGGTGTGTGTGTGTGTGTGTGTACAGTATGTGCATGTGCGATGTACATACACATTCTCAACTCACAAGCCTTGTCAGCTGAAGTCAGCTATCTCAAACTCTCTGTTTGTTCTAGGAATACACTCGCGAACACACATGCGCACAACTATACAGGTCTGTTCATGAATATGTAATTTCATTCCCAGTTTCGGTATTAAAAGACACTCTGTAGATCAGAAGTGGGAGGAATGACTGAAAGCTGTTAGGGAAGAAAGGAAATAGAGGATTTGCCTACCTCATCGTAAGTGTAGCGATAGTCGGCCTTCTTTGATTTCAGATCCCACAGGACCACGATCCCAGACTCAAATCCAATTATAAGCTGGAGAGGAAGAACGACAGGCAGTCAGTGAAATAGGTAGGAGAGATGACAGAGAGGAGATAGAATAGACCCCATGATGGGTGGAAATAGAAGTAACACATTTGACATTCACGCGCCGCATGAAAGGAAGTCAGGTATAAGCAGACTACAGGGGCTCAGGAAGAAACCTGCCCACCCTGGTCCAGGAGAGATGAAAACAGAACATGGGATTTTTCAGAACATTTAAATTATTATTCTGAATACCTATTTATAGAAACAACAGCTAGTCTTAATACTTCAAAAAACCTAGACACAACGGGCCTTATTTTAACTGTGGAATTACCCCACAACCCTCTACTGTACATCATGTGTGCTGGGACAGTGAGGCTGTATTCATCCACAGTTTTATTTGTGATTATCTACACACAGTGTGTTCTGTGTAGAGGGTTAGGTAAAGTGGAACATATACAAGCGAGTGTGATAAATTCATCGTTTGTTGGGTGTTTTCTCATCCAGTCACCTTACTCGTATAGTTTAAAAATAGTTGAATCAGTGTAGAGTGAGCAAACCTGCTTCTTTACTGTACTGCAGGCTGCTCAAACTACTCTCCCACCATTTTACTGAGTCAAACCTTATATTTAAAGTGACTCTAACTGTCTGCTGGTTGGAGAATTTGTCAAGCATTTCATTTACACTCGCTAATATCAAAGTAACAACACCTTATTTTAAGTGTGAGCTTGTTTGCATTTGTGTGTGGAGAAGAAGATTTTGTCCTTTACCTTTCCCTCATCCATGGGGTTGTCACTTATGTGAACCACAGGTCCGGGGTGAGCCTTGGAGGACCTTATGAGAGAGACAAAGAAAGAGACATATATTGAGTGTTTTTCTCTTTAAGCCGTGATGCGGTACTCGGACTTCAAAACAACGGTATGGACGTATAGCTCATAGTGATGTATGGAGGTCGGAAGCAAGTGTATTTGAACCTGTGGACGAGGTCCACTAGGGAGGACAAAGCTGCCAATCACTCCAAGGCTCTAAAAGGCTATTCAAAGACATAAGCTCACTTAAGGTTGTGATGGATGGCTCTGTCAGGCCAGCCAGTCCCCAATGGCTATGTGTATATGCGTGTGTGCGTGTCCATTTGCATGTCAGCGGAGAAGACAGCACAAAATGCTCGGCTGCCCCCTCCTTGTTCACCCCACCCCACCCCACCCCACCCTCCTCTCCTCCTGTCTGTGCTTTACCCTCCAGACAGCCTTATGTCAAATCTCCTCTCTGTGTGTGCCACATGGTTGCAGAATTTACCTAACCTGCCCTGCCTTAAAGAGATGATGCGGGCTGAGGAGTGCCAGGGAAGGTCACAGCTGAAAAAGAGTGACTGTTAGAGCCCGAAACATAACCCGAATACCAGGGAGCAAGGGCATGCGCGGCTGACAAGGAGAGGATGAGGAAGGAGCTGCAATCAAATGTAAGTAATGGAAAAGGAGGCAAGGAAAAACCTCGTTTTGGCCAATGTCTTAGCAGAGTACAGAGTTTTTTATTTATTCTGGAGGTCTGACAGTGAAGAATAGGGCATGCTGATGATAATAAAAGTCTAAAAATGTTTATATTCCATTAGAATTACATGTTTATGATTAAAATCTATAAGTAGAGTATTAACGTAATGGACCAAAGAAGGGAAGCATCTTCAGCAATGTGTGTGTGTCTGTGAGTGTGTGTCTGTGTATTGGAAGGTAGCAGTTAGTGGGCAGGCAGGCAGTCAGTCAGTTGTCTCTATATTTAGCCTGTTTGTGCTGGAGCCTTATTACCTAAGCTCTGCTGCAGCTGGAGCTGTTGATTTATCTAATCCCCCTTCACTGCCTGTCTCTCAGCTAAGAGCCGTCCACAGCAGCACGCACACGTGTGTGTACTCACACACACAATTTGCATGTCGGCACAATTGAGACACATCTTAACACCTACATCCATAACAAACAATTACCCACTTGCTGAATTACAAAATGCAACTAGTACGCATAAAAGCTTTGCCCTCTCGTCCCACGTGGTTCTATTTCCTCTTGTTTTAGGATTTCAGCGTGCAGTGTCCTCCATGCCCCCCCCCCCCCATGAGACTCCGTAACAAATCGGTTTTGTTAAAAAGCTCTTGTTATACAGTAAATAAATCTGACATGAACACATTCACAAAGTCCACAAATACATGTTCAGGTTTGGAGATAAAAGAATCACCATGGCAACAGAGACAGGATGGGCAGAGCGCAGACAGGCTCCCAAAAATCATCCATACTCTGCTACAAACACACAAACCCACCCACACAAACAACGCCTGCTTAACTACTTCAACACGCTCCTGTAACCACACATTCCTGCCTGTGTGCTGCTAATGACTCTGCGTTTTGCAGTAAAAAAAAAAGAAAAAAAAAAGAACATGCGGGTGTGTGTATTATAGCTTTTGCATGTTCACACAGATAGATGCTTTCGTGTGCATGCATTCAGCTTTCTCTCTATTTCCAGACATGCGCGTTGTTATTATTCTCATAGCATCAATTGCAATTATAGACATCACGTTCTTATCTTTCAGCTGCTGATTAAAGGTCTTTCATGTCACACACACACACACACACACACAAACACACTCTCTCTCTCACTCTCTCACACACACACACACTGTATGACTACTACAGTTCAACTAATTGCCTCATGGCAAATCTAACGCTTGTTCAGTACATCATAAAATCTTGAAAATCTTCACCCCTTGGCACCTTCAGTTCAACCAGTCATCTGTTATAAACCTTTATTGCGCAAAATCCTTCTTTGTAGATCAAATATTCATCCCACCCGGTGCTGCCTTCAGTACATTAAGGAAAATGGACCGTTGCTGTACGTATGTGATGCAAGTGCACACACAAAGACCTGCGTACACACACACACGCACCATAAAGCAACTGTCTGTGGGTGTGTAGATGACGCAGGGAGAATGTTTAAGCAGTAGAAAGGGTAACACCTCATTGACTTTGAAAGGCTCTCTTCAGTGCAGGCACACCTACACGCAAACATGAAATAAATAACAATATGTGAATTTTAAAAAAAAGGTATTATTTCTGATATTATGCATGTGTGAATAAACGCACATCATACTTATCCGACGGCTTAAGGCACACACAGACACACATGTACTCTGACTGACTCACACATGCACAGTGAAGTCCTGAACATCTGGTGTCACCACAGGTGACACTCTGAGGCAGCACAGGCGCAGTCACCATGACAGCGTCTCCGCAGCAACATGACTTCAACAGCCCGTTTGTAGCACGTCCATACCGTATGTGCCCTTGTGTCACCTCAGTAGACTGTGAGTGTGTGTGTGTGTGTGTGTGTGTTAATGCATAGGAGCTTATGTAAAGCTCATACATGAGGCTAATTTGTTATTGTTACATGATTGCTATGTATGGTTGTTCTAGCATAAAAAACATGTTCCAAATGAAAGTACTTGATCCTCCTGACCTCAGTGAGCCTCAGTGAGGCGTCCAGTACATGAATGAACAAAACTTTAATATTAAATCCTGAAATTGGCCACAATTGTTCATTGTCAGCTCAGCTATGATGACAGCAAAGCAACAGAAACAGCCATGATGTGTAGCAGTTAACATCATAGTTTTGGGAAATATGCATATTCACTTTTCTTGCTGAGATTTAGATGAGATGACTTAATTTCTCATATCTGTCTGTCTTCTAAATATGAAGCTACAGCTAGCAGCCGTTTAGCTTACTAAGCACAAAGAATGGGCACAGGGGAGCGAGCTAGCCTGATATAGCTCACACCTTATCCCAATGTTTAATCTGTTGTTAATATGTTATCTAGTGGGATTTAGTGCTGTTGATGGACTATTTTGTCACCTTTGTACAGAGCCAGGCTGGCTGTTTTCACCTATTTCCTGTTGCTATACCAAGCTAAGCTAACCGTCACCTGGCTATAATATAACAAGAAGGCAAATAAGCACATTTCCCAAAGTGTGTGCTGAGATATTTACATTTTTTAACAGTGCTTATATTAGTTTGGTTTTTTACTGAACTGAAAAGGCAACAGGCTAAACGTATGTAAAACTGTCTCAGAGGTAGAACGCCGTCATCCACATATTGGCGGTTTGGTCCCCAGCTCTCTCCAAATACACATGTCAAAGTGTCCTTGAGCTCTTCCATCAGTACATGCATGTGTGTGTGAATGGGTGAATGTGACATGCAGTGTAAAGCAAAGTGGTTAGAAGACTAGAAAGGTCCATTTACCGTCAATCTAAGACTGAAGTGAAGATTGTCAGAAGCAGCAGCTTATGAACAATGACACGATCACTTACTGATGTGCAAACTGTGCTGAACAAAACGATGAATTGGCAAAGTGATTTGTAATTTCCATCTCTAACTGCATGGAGTGTTGGAAGCATCTGTCCCCAAGAAAAAAGGTCACTGTAGGCCTACAGCTGGAGGCTGGGGTCCTGGTAAAGGACCTCACACATGCATACTGAGTACTTGTACTGAGGAACATACATAGAGGCATGAAAAATTCAAACAAGTATTTACAATAATATAGCTTTAGGGTCCTAAGTGGGAGAAAATGAAAGAGGACGGAACAGAAGAGGCCCCAGGCCAACGTGTTCATGTGAACTATGTGTCATAATAATCCATTAACATTTTACCACTCCTGTCCCGCTTCTCCTCGGGTCTCTGTACCCAGTGACCATCCAACTGAATCAAATCAAACTCACACCCACAGACGCTGCCAGGTACAAACGTATAAAGATTCTTGCATATAGAGTACATACATGCAAGCAAATTATGCATGTGAACAAACACAAATTCAAATGTGGCCTTATTGCAATGTCCCTAATGCCTATAGGACTGACTGAACTCTAGTGTAGTGCCATGCAGTTGGCTATGTACTGTAGGATATGTGTTTGTCTAATAGTCTTTCCAGTACAGTAACTTGGGAACAGCGGTGTGAGTCATACAAACACACAGAGCACTGGACCAGGCCAGGCCTGGGGCAAGCTGGCACATCTACAGCAGCTTGTCTCCAAATAGCAGGGCTCAAGGGATGATGACCCCAGTACACACCACATCGTAGCCTCATTACAGAAATCACAATAGAACAGAGTTGTAGCAGGCAGGGCTAGAAATAAAATCTTTAATAATGCTTTCAATAGTATGATATGTAGGTGATATGTAGGTTAGAGTGTATGTGTGTGTGTGTGCCGCACCAGTTACTGTATTTACCTACATTATGTTGTCCTTAAGGTGTCAAGAGGAGCCTAATTGCAGTGGCCAACCAGATCTGGAGCACTCTGTCTGTGCTCCATAGGATATAAAAGCCCAAACTTTCAGGGCGGATCTCTTTCCTGCGGGCGCCTGCAACCCCATTAGCTTTTTCTTGGTTTACTTTGACTTTACAAAAGGTTTTACTTTATTACACACACACACACACACACACACACACATTTACTCTATTGATGTCACTGACTAACAATCTTGCATTTAAATATGCCTCTCTGCCTATTTTTATTACTATAATGAATATAATTCTGACAACATTCTGTTTTTTGTCATGGTCCACAGGGGAAGATCATGACAATAGAACAATACTAATGTCGATGATTCCTACAGTAGTGTTCAACTAATGATACTGTCCTATGACCTAGTTTAAAATTCAGGTCAAAACTGAAAAAAATAAAATAAAAAATGCCCAACACAGTTTCCAGAGCTCAAGGTGACATCTGCAAATTGTTTCTTTTGTTCAACTAACAGTTCAAAAGCTGAAGATAATCAATTAAGAGTGATGAAACAGAGAAAAACAGTTGTATAGCAATCGTTTGGTTATTTTGCTTGATAAATTATTGAAACAATTAATCAACATTTTTGTCGATATGACTTCTATCACTCATCTAGTTGTTACAAGACTAATTCCCCTTATTTAGATCAAGTGGTATATTCGTCTGATGACAGCCTCAGGAGAGAACAATGATAGAGGTACTGAGGCTTTTGTATCTGGACTCCACCCCTGCCAACCCCACACCTGGCAGAGAGGCACAAGGAGCGAGAGAACAAGAGAATCACCTCAAACCTCTCTGATCAGCATCAAAGTACACCACAGACACCGACTCATACACTCAAACAGAGAGCATCTGTAACAAACTGGAGAATGAATACGTGGTACTGCTGCCATCTTCAAGACATAGTTTTCCACAGAATGGCTGCGTGAGTGATCAAGGCCTGAACAAAAACACATGGAAGCCTCATCTCCTCAAACTAAATGTGCAATTTGGATGGAAACAACACGTCAAAGAAAGTTTTGTGGCTTAACAAAGTGTTGCCGAGCAAGATGTTATGTCAGATGATGCACGATGATGAGTACAAATAAGTTTTGGGTTGGTTGAGAAAAAGAAAGCAAAGATAGAGGTATCAAGAAACAATACAGTACAGTAAGTATATTCCAAAACATAATACTGTATACAGTGTGTAGCTTGAAATTTGTAGGTACATGTTGTTATATTATTACTGATATAAATCAAAATTGCTTTTATTATCTTCGTCTAGATAGAAAATGGTGAATTCAGATGTTCGCTGCTTCTGCAGTTTGTGATGTGGATAATTAAGGCTGTTTAAAATTCCACTTACGGGCTGTGTGACCTTTAGTCTGATGTGAAAGTGGCATATTGTTCCATTTCTAATTCTAGTACAACATCCACCAGAGGTTATAGTTGATTGAGTCAAAAAGGACTTCAGAAAAGTAAAAAACAGTTTTATATTTTCTGAATAATAAGGATTTCTCTTGATACTAAATTTGTATATTTGCAGGGTCAAAATAATGACTTAACCTTCACCTCCACCTTAAATAATTTTCCTTTAGGGATGTTCTCACATCATTGTGGTGACAGCAGGTTAGAGCGGGTCATCCCCTCATTGCACGGCTGGGACTGATCCCTGGCTCCTCCATTGTTATTTAAGATCTGTATGCCGGTCGAATTATTATTCCCACTCGCTGCACATGCAGCAGATATTTGTATAAGTTACTGGTGAAAGTAAGATGTATTTCACAGAAGGCACTTTTTCATGACCACAGGAACAAACGTTGAAATGAGATGATATGTTGAAATGTGATACGTGTGGATGGCCTGGGGAAAAAGCACTGACATGTAGATGAAAGAAAGTGAAGAGGAGTGAAATACCCTGTAGAGGTGAAGGAGATAACGAGGAGAATAGTTAAGTAAAGAAAAATGGAGGTTATTGCTTGTCCTTTAGTCAGGAAGGATCCCAATATCTGCCTCTTTATCTTATCATCCACATCTACCCTCCATCTCATCATTATCACTCTTTACCTTCCCTTTCTGCCCTTTTTTTCCTTAATTGGAAACCTTTTCCATCTTCCTCTCTATCATCACTTATCTCTATGACTCCTCTCCTCTGGACCATCCTCTGTTACCTGCATTTATCCCTCTGTCACCATTCCTCCATCACTCCTCTCTTCTGCATGTCCTTTTCCCCAGGCAAAAGCCCTATTTCATCCATTCCACTCCTGTCTCCTCTCTGTCACACACTCTCCCTCCCTCGTCTCTCTCTCTCTCTCTCTCTCCCACCACTCACTCTCGCCTTTTCTTCCCTGCAGCCCTGTCGACGAGACGAGATGTCTGTGTGTACCATACACTGATCTCGGCAGACACCTGTTCCACCCTCCTTTCCCTTCTCTTCCCTCTCTATCCACACACACACACACACACACACACACACAGATGCACAGAAGGGGATGAGGGGAAAGCGTGAAGCAAAACGCTCCAGTGAATAATTTAAGTCTCTACAGCAGGGAACCAAAATGGAGCCTGTCAAGCAGACAGATCCATTGAAACAGCAAAGAGACAGGTCGCTCACTACCTGGAGTCCGATACTGCCTGGAAATGATAGACTGACTAATGATTCTTTCTTATCTCATTAAATTTAAACTACAATAACCTTTTGAACATCAAAATGCTGATTACACAGCATCCCTCACCTCACTTAAGTGCTGCAAGGTGAGTCAATAGACCCTGAGATCAGTGTTGCAGTGCTGGCGATATGAGTTTGAATTCTGCAGAGTTCAAATATTGATCTACGTATCAGTGATTCCCTTTGGATAAGAACGTCGTCCATACGGCACAAAATGTATACAATTTTGCAATGCAAGGTACTTTTGGAGCATTAAGAGTTGGAGGCAGAATCATGGGGTGACTCATGGGCAGTAACTCACAGTTCAATGGCTTTGTTCCACATGATGACGTAGCCTGAGAGCGTAAAGGACTCCACGTTGACAATGTGGATGTTCCCTCGTTCTGTGCCGATGTACAACCATTTACTCTGGAAGGGCAGGTGGCAGAAAGTTATTCTGTGAAGAGAAGAGGAGAACCACGAGTTAAACGAGTGGGGAAGAAGGGGCAAGGGAAGAGGAGGAGAAAGGGTGGATGAAATATACAGACAGCTGAGGGACAGAAGCTTCTTGAAAAAAATCACTCGACATCGCGTCATAACCAAAGACAAATTATGCAGAAACTTTGAGAGGATTATTTACCACTCCAGCAGGTCGAAGCAGCTGAGAAGAGAGAGGCAAACCAAAGAGATTTTTGAGCCATTCTCTAAAGACCTACAGGATACTTGAGGGCGAAGAGACACCCATAATTCTCCTGTTTTCATCATCACACCCCCCATCTCTTCTTTTCATCCATCCATCAGACTTAAGTTTAATGAGAGGTTATAAACCCTTCCCTCCTTAACTGTGGCTATCCATTCATCTTCTCATCCCTTTTTTCATCATTCTGTTCTTTCATCCATCCGCCGGCTCAACCTCCAATCCGTCTGAGGAATAACAATGTGCGACCTTGATAATCCGGCCAACTAATATTTCAAGGTCGTCCACCTCCTCCAGTGATCCTTTTGATTTTGCACGGTGGTTTGAGCTCCACCTATGGACTCCAGTGACCTGTATCTATGAGACAGAAGTCCCCTCCTTCATCAGCTGGGACACTACACCCAAGAAGGAAGAGAAACAAAGTTGCATCCATTTCTTTTGACAGCACTATCTTCCTTCTCCTTTATTTCCAACGGGGCAAGCACACACTGGAGTATTTCCACTGCGTTCATCGTGACAGACTAGCTCATGTTTAACAATGGAACCGTTCTGCTCAACCTGTTTAATGTTTGAATGCTGTCAAAGATAGATTAAGTACATAAACAGTAGTAGTAGTAGTAGTAGTAGTAGTATGACAAGAAAATATTACATTGAGATAAAAGAAAGTGAGTTTCCTTCCCGGGATCAGATTAAATGTTATCTTGTCAAAGATGAATTAATAAAACTGGCATTAAATTTAAGACCAGGCGCTACAGCATGCAGTATTCCAGGAAAGATCATGATAACCTCTTTCTCCTGTGCTCCCATGCCCTTTTCCAAACAACATAACATTACCCCGTCTCCCAAATATTATATTGAATTAGCAAATATCATAAATACATCTTTTATTGACATAAACATCATTAAGCATCAACATAACAAAGACATCTTAATTGAATGTATCTGCAGAACATTCACGATCAGCATATATTTAATTTGTTTTCCCTACAATATCTACTTCTGGAAACTAAAGCATGCTTTACAGTAAAGGCGAGTCAAAGCTCCTGGTTATGTTTTTTTACTAAAACCTGCCATCTTCTACTTTATAAAGCGTTTTAGTAACCTAAAACGAACAAAATGTTGGATGCAGGACTCAAATTCTAGCCTCCGAGTCTACGGTATTAAAGTTATATGATATATATGGGAGTGAATATAATATGTTTCCTCCGAAAAATATTTGGCAAAGGATGTTAGCGGTATATTAATGTATTTTGTTGGACAAACGGTTACAGAACAGTGACATTATACCATATAGACATGCATACACTTAACATAGATCAAAACACAGATCTGTGTGAACATGTCCTTGCAGTGACTTTGAGATGACTTTAATGCTCAGAAAGCTTGTAAAGCTCCCCACCCCTCCACACACACTCTCACTCTCTGTGAGTCTATCTCATATTGTGGCTCCAGGGTTATACTGAGAGTAGCAGCACCTACTAGAAACACACACACACACACACACACACACACACACACACACACACACAGCCTGCCTCTCTGCCCCAGTGCTCTGCTCTAAAACATGAATATATTCTTCTTTTTTTTTTTTTTGGAGGAGGAGGAGGAGAGGCTACTTGACATAAATCTTATCCACACAGTTCAAAATGTGCAGCAGACACACTAAACAACACTTACACACACACACACACACACACACACACACACACACACACACACACTAACTTACATTTATATACAGCAGGCAGCAGGTATATGACCAAGCTCAATCAAACGTAGAGATGCACATGCTCATTTAAATCTCATCTGACAAGGCCAGTTGACTGAGAGAGATGTAACCTTTCTTGCAATCCCTTCTCTTGCGCTCACTGGCGATGTTTTTCCAGACCAGGAAGTGTGACATCTTTAAACAGCACAGGAGTCATCGGGACAAGTTTGGTGGGTGTTCAAAGCACATGACTTTGACACGGGAGACTGGGATTCATGTTCTGCCACCCACCCACTGTTGTAAGTGTTAGTGCTATTAAAAAGTTTGGTTGAAGTTAGAAAAAGATCCTGTTTTTTGTTGAATCTTCAAAAAAAAAAAAAAGTCAATGCATCCTGTCTGCAAGTCGGTGATAACTCTTTCATTATGTAACCAAGAGAACAATCTTAATCTGCATTAAGACTACGGTAAAACATTAATCATGCGATGGCAGCACAGCGGTGCGGTGGTTAGCGCTCGGTGCTTGCACAGAGCTAATGCCATGTCGCATGTCAAAGACATGCAAGTTAATAGGTTAATTGGCTCTAAACTACCCAGAGGTGTGAAGCTAAGTGGTTGCTTGTCTCTATGTGTCAGCTCTGTAATGAAATGGTGAACAGGTACACCTGCCCACCTCTCACCCAGTGTCAGCTGGGATCGGCTCCAGCCCTGATGAGTGTAAGCAGTTATGGAGAATGACAGATAAATATAAATGTTTGTCAATTAAAAGCAGCTTTGTGTTTTAAAAAATATAATGCTAATACAAATTAAGTGTATATGAAAAGGATGATTTTTTTGGAGACAGGGTTGCAAGAATATCAGCTACTACTGTAACTTGGATAGCTGATCATTGCGATGCACACACTTGCGCAGACTCACTTAAGCAGGCAAGATGACTAAGACCTACATGACTTTCCAGGACAACTTGTGGCATCCTTATATCCAGTAAGCGGCCTGCCTGCAGGATTTAATGTCCTTTTCCATCTGCATAAACAGATGTTGCCTCATCTCAGTAAAATATAAACACTGCATGCATGAATGTCTGTTTGTCTCTATACTCATGCGCCTGTACATGCTCTGTGTACATGCTTCTCGGCAACTGAACATATTTAATGTATGTAAATGTATGTAGATATATATATATGAATATGTTTGATCTGTGCATGTGCACACACACAAGCTAGCTGATCAAGTGTTCCGAGAGCCAGCATGAGAGGGCCAACTGAGAGGAGCGGTGTCACAAGCATAATTATACAAATTTGCTCGCAGTTTAGAAGTGTGTGTGTGTGTGTGCGTTTCCATTTCTCTGTGTGCAAGTAAATATGCACCCAATTGTTTGTGCAACTGTACTCATGTGTGTGTCGCTGTGTTCACACTTGTTGTGCACGCACGTGTCTCTTGGTGAAATCTCCAGCTTCGAGTGGTCACGACACACAAAGGCAGCTGCCAGCTTGCAGGCTCAGGGCCAAACACATTGCCTCAGAAATGACAGACGCCTGCTACACACACACAACGTCGAGGCTAACTGCACTGTGGGCTAGACGTATAAGAGCATGGCTCACTGCAAATGAATTGGGCAGAGGGGGTTACTTTAGAAAACCGCCGTTTGTACTGTAACACACGGTTTTATGTGATGTTCCTATCAAAGAGGATCATCGCTACAAATGGAGTAATCCGTACCTGCCTGATCTAAGCTGTGTTGATCTAGTGGCGCTCGCCTTTTTCTGAGCAATTTTGATTAAAATGGCGTTAAAATGCCCTTTAGCAAAGCACTGACCACTAACTGCTGCATGGCTGACTAGACAATAATGTGGTATGAACGAAAATATGATTTGGTTCCTGTAATGAGTCTGTCATTGCTGCAGTAAAGCAATAATATGATATGATAAAAACACTGAGATGAGATTTATATTGTGCACAAATAGAATGTATCCAAACATATTCATTAAAGAACTATGCTGGTGTGTACAGTGTGAGGTCTGATCATGTTTCAGAACATAATACTTGTCATATACTGTAAAAGAATCAAAGCCGTATCTGTTCTCCGTTATATTACTGAGCCAATATTTTATTTTACTGAGTTTTTAGAGCAAGTCAGAGTACAGATATTCCTTTCAGCATTGTTTGGAAATGGTAATTTGGACAAAGACACTTTAAAAAAGACAAATTAAGTGCTGAATAGCCTTCATATGTGTGTATAAAATGCCCATCACTGTTGAAATAATAAAACACAAATCAAATAGTAGTCAGTGACATACAGTATCCATCTGGCAAAGCTCCAGGCTGGATGGAAGAGTCCGTTCTAATCTCAGAGGCCAGAGACCCCAATCTTCTCACAGGGTCTCAATTAAGAAGAATCTAATCTGATAACACTGTGTACACACACAGACACACACACACGCACACATTGTCTCAACACATCTCTTGAGCACTTTCACACTCTTTCTTTGCTATACACGCACACTAAGTACACCTGTGAAAATCAATCCAAGCCTGTGCCTTTATCATCATTTAAGAAATGCCGAAGTTAATTCACCTTCACAGTTTGTTTTTTTTTAATATATGCATGTGCACAGTTTGAAGGTTAAGTCGAAGAGACTGAGGAGACAGGAGGAAATGTTCTGAAGGGAATAAATCCAAGATCAACACTGCATAGCAACTTTAATCAGTCAAATATCTCTGAGTAAACTCTAATAGGATGAATCATTTTGTCATTTAATTGATGCACTACCAATGTCGACAAAGCAGATATTTTAAAATTTTAGATGGCTCTTATTAAGTGACTGATCTGTTTCCAGAGGCATAGATTTGAGCAATGTCACTGTTCTGTTGTGATAGAAACAAAATCATCTAAAAACCTTACCAGGGAGCAAGAAAAACTGGAGAGATCAGGTCTCATTTGTGTTGCATGTGTCCTGGCGTGTGTGCATGTATGTGTTGTGACCCTAACTCCTCCCCTTTATTATCTCCCATCATATCACACTGCACTGATGATAGCATCCACATCTGCAGTGGATTCCTGTGAGGCCAGGAGGTGACGAGAGCATCCTACGCCAGAATGACTCGGCAGGATTTCTTTTGCGCTCCCTCCATCCCCACACTCCTACCCACAGACTGACTCACTGCACTCTGGCTGAGGCCCAGTCTGTCTCAACTCCTCCTCTCCTCCCTTCTATCCTCTCTCCTAGTGCTTCTGATGTGATGTGAATGGATGCTGATGCCGGAGGGCTTTCTGCAACACTGCTTTCACCCATCAACTCAAAATCAGACCAGGGAAAGAAGGAGAGAAGAGGAAAGGAAGGTGGAAGAGGAAGGATCTGTTAGGAGTATTGGAATGGGCCCTAACAGGAAGCCTAGAAGAGAGGGCTACGTAAAAAATGAATGTGGAAAAAAAAGACAATTTCTGTTCAGCAGTGACCCGAATATAATCTTGTGATTTTTTTATTTGATTTAACTCTGTTAACAATAAAAGCAACATACATAACTTAAAGTTTTGATGCTAGCAAGCATAAAGAAAGACATTATTAGCAAGAGAGCTGTACCCAGTGAATGCCAATCCATTAACATTTTACAATGAATGCACTTAATATGCTGAGAGAGTGATGAGAAAATCAATACTACTCTCATGTCTGTGCGTTGTACAGCTGGAGCCAGGAGGCAGTTAGCCTAGCTTAGCAGGATGAAACAGTAGCTACAGTAGCCTGGCTCTCTCAAAAGTACTACTAGCACCTCTAAAGCTTACTAATTAACACATTCTATCTTGTTTATTTAATCTGTACACAGAAATACATGTAAAACAACAATTTATGATCAATAATTAGGATCAATAAAGTCTATCTTATCTTAATAGCAGGTTTTGGAGGTGTTAAGCTTATTCACTCAAGCCTCTCGCTCCAGGGTTAAGGCAAAGACATAAAAGTGCTTCTCATGTGACTCACAGCAAGAAAGAAATTTGGTAAGTTTCCTTCAACTATTCCTTAAAATACAAGTGTACCGGTACAATCAAGCTTTTATTGTTAATCTCTGTGGTTAGAGTACCTAGAAGTATGGTTGTTTCATCTGACTTGTGACAGGCTATTGTTTTCTTTTATTCTGTTGCACCCAGTTAGGAGGATGTCGTGGCAGTTCTGGTTGGCTGACTGTCCTTTTGTTGACGGAGGAAATGGCTGCCTTGTCCTCTACACCCTGACAAGCTAAAGTCAAGCTTTGAACAAACAGTCACAAAGGGGAAAAACAAAGGATCAAAGGTAAAAGTGAGAGATGTGATAGCGTGGCAGTGGGTGACTGAGACTTTTTTTATAGGTTTACGGATCTGTCCGATTCAATCCAGCAATATGGCTGTCTTAAAAACCATCTACCTGATTCTCGGCTTCGCTTCAAGGGCCATTCTTACCGGACACAGGATAACAGGACACTTCAAGCTATGATCTTCAAATGGCCATTTGGAAATGAAACCTGATGTCATTTTTTTTGATAACATTAAAACGACCTCATCCAAACAACAAAGACGAGCCTTTTATAAGACTAAATAAACCAGAGAGATATTTGTAGCCTTTAGAGCCAGAAAAGATCTTAAAAGCTTATTAGAGTGCAAGACACTTGGCTAAACTGTGTGATGGTTGTTAAAGTTGAAATAAGACGGACCCAACAAAACCCTGATGGTCCCATTAACTTTGGAGGCTGTTCCTTTGGGGCAGCTACTATACACTATAATAATAGCTACGGAGGACTGCAGAGTTGTGTTATGAGTTCACAGAAGGAAAATGGAGTGCTTGAACATAATTCAATACCAATGGAAGACACAATTACCTTTCATATAAAGCACTTCATGTATCGCTTGAATAAAGAGGCAAAGACTGAAACGATTGCTGCCAAGGAGGATATTTTTTATGCTACATTGAACTAGCATTTGTTATGACGCACTTGTTAGAAATAATTGCACTTCACCCGTTATAGGCATGTCAAGATGTGCCAGTTAATCACAAGTTTAAGTCAAATGTCAAATTATTATTTAAAAGCATCTATCTATACCTGCTTAAGCCAAAAGACACAGGAATACCTTTGACAGGTTTCCAGTATGTCGCAGGACTACAAGGGTGACACATACAACGACGTATGACATGAATCAACTCCCCACACGCCCATTATTTTGTATGTAAGCCCATAAAGTGGCCGGGTCTTGGTGCGCATGGGCTGACACCCGTCAACATGTCAGTATAATGGTCTCCCAGCGACATCCAAACAGCAGTTTTATCACATTCACTCCATGGATCAGCACATCCATACTACTGTCCTTTGACTGCTTCTTCCTCCTGTGCAAATCATGATGCAACGCTTTGCGTCCCAGCTGGTGCGTGTTGCGCTTAACACATATGGAAGACAAATACATTCACACTTATGGGCAATTAGGTTTCCAGTTGACCCGAGCTGTATGTGTTTTGGATGTGGGAGGAATCCAGAGACCTGATAGAAAAGATGTTGTGATTCCAAGCTGTCACATGTAGACACAGAGCAGAGTGAGACATCCGAGATCTAATGCTGAACTAGTAAGTCTGTTTAACTCACGAGGTTCAAGCCCTATATTTGCATTTCTCCGTCCATATGTTACACATTATGTATGAAGGCTGAAAGGGAAACAGGGAATGACGAGTGGGATTTATGGTCAAGCCCTCCTCCTGCTTGTGTTACCTGCTCCGCTTTCTCATTCGATTCCTTTCTCAAAATCTTTAACTACTCTTCCTGACAAGCCTCTTCTTCTGCTTTTTTCCACTTTCTGCCACTATTTTAGTTCAACTTGCCCCTTTCCAAATGTCTCAAGTGACTTTGCGGCTCCCTCTTTCCCATCTTGACGTCTCTTGAGATGCAGTCACTCTGCGCTCCTCTCTGCTGTATCTCGAGGTCGTTGCGTTGGACGGCGGTGCTTACTAAATGTCAGAGGCGGTCAAGCGCCTCCACAAGAACACAACGCGCCCTAAAAGCCGCTGCCGGCCACCTGTCCATCACATCAGCGCTGTCTCAGATCATTGGCTCTGACGTTTAACCCATTCACCACTTTTCACGATGACAGATCACCGGCCAATGATATGATTGGCTCTGATGGGTAATCACTGCATGCGTGATTGGAGGAGACAGTGGACACCCACTTCCTTGAGGTGAGGTGATTCTGCACACCACTGGTCTTCTATGGCTCATAGACAACAACATTGTCGATGGAAATTTGGGTTTTGGAAGCATGATTTCATGGTTGTTTTGTGTTTTTGCCTATTAAATCATACAAACGCACACTCTTTGGTTTTAGCTCGACTATATTTTTTCCTTTCCAATGCATGCAACTGCAGGAGCAGTCTTGAGCTCCCAGTGTTGGTGTTGCATTCAAGGAGAGTGCAATAAAACCAAGAAAAAAATGGTTGCTGAAATTCTTCATGAAAGACTGAAAAAATATTCATCACAGTATCCTTTTCACATCACACATGACCGCTAGTTTGTCTTCTCAATCAGATTTTCCGATACCTTAACTAATGCAATCCTTTTTTGCTTTGCCAGGCTTGTCAGTTTTTGGATATTGGATTGTCCTTGATGAAGTGATGAAAAAAATACACATCTGACATTGTCAGAGATTTGCTAATCAAGTGACTGTCTCAGAGCAGCTTTTGGCCCCCTACTGTTTCGGCCTTGATCCCATGATGCACCATATGTGTGTCCTTCCTGTCTCCTGCCCTCTTGTTTATGTGACTTGACCTTTAGTCCTTGATGCAAATCCCTCACTGTTTGTTCTCTACTTATTTCCATATTGTTTGATCATGGCTGT
Organism: Argyrosomus regius; assembly: GCA_946959425.1. NCBI lineage: Eukaryota > Metazoa > Chordata > Actinopteri > Sciaenidae > Argyrosomus > Argyrosomus regius. Next base: position 11,003,071 of record OX336901.1, on the reverse strand, counting down.
TCCAACATATAAAAGTGCTCCATTTAGTTTGCTGGGTCAACTCATCAGTTTAGATCCTCTTTATACCTCTTTAAGTTTACCAGTGTGCCAGCATACTACGATAAACTCACACCACTACGGCAAACCTCTGAACTGGACCAGGGAGAGTTATGTATAACCACATGTAATAATGATTTTTGAAATGTATGCATTCTCTATTGTAGGTTGTGTGTTCACTGTTATTTCATATCTCCTAGTTGATTTTCATAGCCCTCTGAAATGAATGGAAACACCTGACAATCTCAAAAGTAAGCTAACAGGTTATGGTATGCTTTAAAACTGATTAACTCTAATAACTCTAATATTAAGCACCCACATGTTTTGTTTCTCAAATTAATTCTCAAATAAATCTGAATTTCAGAATATTATCCCATCAACGTTAAAGTGGGTGCATTTGCGTGTCGCTGTGTGTAATAATTGCCTGTGTGTGTGTTTTTGTTTATATTCATGTTGGTATAAACCTTCAGGTGTTTGGGTGAGTTCACACCTGTGCTCCAGTGATGGGAAAGCCTCAAAGGCAGAGTAAGTGACCTAAATAATGAGTGTTCAGTTAGAAAACACCAGAAAGAGAATGAGAGGGAGAGAGAGAGAGAGAGAGGGAGCATCAGCCTCTCTGTCACCTCCCTTGCCCTGCGCACAGTTTTGCAGGCGTGCCGACACATTTGCCAAACGAAATGCCGTCTGTTTGCACACACTATGACAGTCACTGAAAACTAACAGTTCACACAGGCAGCAAACTGTGACACTGCCCCTGCTCGGAAGGACACAGTTCATGTCGCACCAGAGCGAGTGTGAGGGCTTAATTGAGGAGGGAGAGGAGAAACAGAGGGAGGCAAGGGGGAGAGAATGATGGTGAGATGGACACATTGACTTGGCAGACGGTCTTTCTCATGATTTGCAGTCTTGCATGCACCTCTTACCTCTCTCTGTTGAACTTAAGGGAGTGGAGGATGGCCGGTCTCTTCTGCCTCAGGTTCCACAGGTGAACGCTGTCGTCAGCCAGAGCACTCACCAACGCTCCCTGGCATAACAGAAGGGGCAATTTATGCTCAAAGATTAACATACAGGACTTCAAAGAAAAAAACAGGTATCATCACTGAAATACATGCAGGTTATAACTACAAAAATGTCCTAAATATTATCTTTGAACTACACATTCTCTCTTTAAGCAAGACATTTATGAGTCACACTGCATTCCCTGCTGGAAACTTCAAATCAGGCAGCTTTCTCCCAGGTATCGGTGATGATTCATAAGATGTATATATGAGTGTGTGTGTGTGTGTGTGTGTGTGTGTGTGTGTGTGTGTGTGTGTGTGTGTGTAGGAGGCACTAAAAATCATTTCCATCACCCTGAGGGTTTGTTTGAGCTGCTGAGTCACAGTCACACAGACGCTGACACACACACACACACACACAGAGCAAACACACACGACTGAGTATGAAATACTGCATTTCTCATAAATATGAGGTAAATCAAAGTCAGGATTTTTTCCATATAGATCAAAAAGCGCTGTGGATATTTGGTACTAAGCATGTTTCAAGCCTGTCATTCGACACTTGACAAAATGCTAAATAGTCTTCACCGTGGTCTATATGTTTGCTGCCTGCAGTAACTGAAATTGACATATAGACAGAACTAGCTTAGTAAATGTCTAATAAGGGTTGGGTGAGTTGTTGATGCAGACCTGTGATTTTTAAAAAAGGACAAATGAAAAAGTCAAACAACGTAGTTCCCAAAAAGGTTTGGAGGTTGAAAAATCAGCCAACACTTCCGATATGGCTGCCAATAGGTAAGAAATTCGACAAAGCTCACAAAGAGCATCAGAAAGTCTTGTTGGCAAGAGTATTCAGTACCACCTCTCCTTGTTTTTCCTTTTAATTAAACTCTTTTTTTAATTAAATATGCTAAAGCCCTCAAGGCTATTAAAATGTTATTTTACACAATTAGCCATAACATTGCTGATTTCTCAAGTAGGTCAGAGGAGAAGTAAACAAGACATTCAGGCATTCAGTGCCAACTTCTGATACATTATAATACTAGCGCTATGATGATAGCACTATAAAAACTCCACGTAAAGTAAGAATAAATATGTGTTCTGAGTTTGTCAGACCAAAGAAGAAAGTGTTATTAATCACCCAGCCAAATTTGAATGATTAAAAATAAAAGTTTATGAAATTAGGTGTCAAAATGGCATAAAAATGAGCAGTATTCTCAGCTCCAGGACTGGGCATGTCCACTGAATGTGCTGAAGCCATGCCCACTCGTGAGACTCTCTTTCTCTCTCTGTCTGTCTTTCTTCTTCTTCGTCTCTTCATGTTTGGAAAGTTTAAATAAAGCTGTTCATCCAGGGAAGATGCATTTGCAGTACTTCAAAGGCAGAGCTACCTGAGCAACTGAGCGTAAACAAGAATAATAACGAAGTACAGATGCTAACATGCTGAAGGCTTTTATACTGTTGTGGGTTAGGGAGGCAGGTGGATTATGCTCAGGGTGGCCTCAACGCATCATCAAGCCACCTTTAAGGAAAATCCTGGACTGAAAACTGGTGAAAAACTGTTTTTACCTCTAACTCCACATTTCAGTAATATATAGTTCAAAGTCTTTTCACATGTTTTCAACTATTTTCCAACATATTTAATGTATTTTTAAAGAAATACAGAATTGCCATTACACTGTCTTTAAGCACTAAAACAGTATTTAGGATCGTTACCCCGCCCTGCTTATACCAGGGGAATTTGGTCAAATTCTACTCTTGGTACAGCAGCATGTAAAGAAGATAACGTCTCACTGTGATAAAACATGGAAAGAGAGGAGGGTGATAAGCAGATAGGAGTGGTGAGTTACTTTCACACTACCAGTACGATCATCCATACACCTTTCCTGACAACAGCATAAAGAAGGAACTACTTTTTGAACATTTTAAGGCGTGAAATGTGCTTACCAGGGATGAGCATTCATGAATCAGCCCGTAAGTCTTATTAAATGACATGCAGCACAGTGGACTTTTTTTATAGACTAAAGTGGAAAACTGGAGGAGGATAATAATATTTTTCTCCCAATAACACTATTACACATGGAGTTACCTGTCGTCATCTTTGTAAGACAGCATTGGTCTTACTGGTGAGTACAGACGCTTCACAGGAGTCATAAAGGATTGTGCTGACTCATGTTTTTTTTTTTTTTTTTTTGTTACCTACCTCATTGATGAGAAACTGTAGCTGGATGACGGCCGCTCCACTCTCATGCTGACAATAACACTCCACACCTGGACGACCAAACCTGAAAGGTTCTCTGTCAAGGAACATCCAGTACCACCAAAAAGGATTTTTTGCGTGTGTAAGCAGCGCAGTATGCAGTGTATATGCAAGAGGTGTCTTTTTTTTTTTTTTCAAATATACTGCAGCCCAGAACAAGTGCCTCAGCGTTTGAAGGTCATTTGCTCCTCACTGCACCTGATTCAAAGGTCATGACATCTGTTACCTGGTTACCTGCTAGGAAGGAAAATGGAATATCCACAGTGACATTTTTATGGTCTACTAACAGAGCTTGAACATATTCATCATCTACAACAAGGAAAGATCTTCACGTAGCAGGACTTCACCCTTTGTGACTCCCCGCATGCCTAAGAATCATATTTCTTTTTCTCATTATGTGTCCTACAATCATAGGGCTTAGTGTTAGCAGGCAGAATTTTATTTTAAAAGAATATATTAGAATAAATAAAGACACTTACGTGTAATTACACCATATGTAAATCAGGTGCTTATAAATACTTGGAAATACTGAACTGCGTACATGATTGCAGTCTTACAGAAACAGTAGTGTGGAGTACGTGAGGACTACAGATATACAGAGTTAAAATAGCACTGGGGAACATTGGCAGTGCAGCAGCAAAGGAAGAAAACAGGATTGGGGGGGGTGGAGTGGGGTTGGATGAAGATATTCAAATATATAGAAAATGAATCAGCAGGGAAGAGATGGATATTATGTGAGCAGATGAGAGAATAATAGCAGGGAGGGAGAGAGAGCGAGGATACAGTTAAACAGAGATCGACAACTTCGATAAAAGATGCAGAGGAGAGAGAAAACAGGCAGAGAGCGGCGGAAGGATGGAGGCTGGGAGGGGGGAGAGAGAGAGAGAGAGAGAGAGAGAGAGAGGGGGGAAGGAGAAGGGAGTGAGAGAGAATAACAAGCTTCTCTTCCTGGAGAAGAGTGAATGGGTGAGCTTACTGATTATACATTCATTCTTCACATGACTCTCAGGAATAAGGTGGGGGGTGGTAATTTCTCATACAGGGGGCACATAGAGGTGTAACACCCTGGGGACGACACTATTGCTCATCATTAATGTGTGTGTGTGTGTGTGTGTGTAAGGGTGGGGGTGATGACTAGCTACTGTAAATTGCCTGCAGAGGTATCCAACTAAAACACAGTTTGAACCATGCAGTGACTTATGAATACAGATTAACCCAACGTTACAAAGGGATCATTCATGCATCTACACAGAAAGCCCATAAAAAGCAGGAAGACAGACTGAGGTAAAGAGATATTCTTTTAGTTAAGCATTAAGCGGGAAAAAAACAACATTGCATGTTGGTAATGGCAATTGTAGCAAGCAAACAAGCAGAGCAGCACACCTAAAAATCTAATTCAAACACCAATAATCAAGTCCTCCGCTCCCACAGTACAGACTGCGCCTTCAGCCCCCAGACAGGCACCGGTGTAATTTATTAGGGTGTAATGCATGTAATCATTCCTGAGGTGTGTTGTGACCATCCCAATGAATAAAGCCACCGCATCAACGGAGCCAGCACCACACACACCTTGTTTCTCCTCAGCCAAAAGCCTGTAACTCATCTGTGCAGAATTTTTTTCCCTCGGACTGAATGCATAACAAGGAGTTTATACATAAACAAACACATTATGTGGTTATATATTTATACTATTTGATTTATATTTATATTTGAGCACAGACGTGTGTGGATGCACAGTCAGGGTGTGCTTAAAGCAGCTATTATCAATATTGCTTTATTGAAAATGGATCAATTTTATTATCAAAGTTTTCTTCAGTTCTATGAAGTATTTTAGTGTCTTTCAGCTTATTTTTTTTTGTTTTAATGCAATGCAACTTTGTTGTCACGATTTTCAGATTCAGCATGCAGCTGCTTAAAAAAACCCTCTAACAATACACTACCTAACCAGCACCAAATGGCTAGCTAGCCATTGGGACAAAGATAGCGACTAGCTGACAAGCATAGTAGACCATTAAGCAGCTAAAGAGCCAGATATTTGAACAGAACTAAATGAGAATGGATATTCACCGAATATATATAAGATGGCCAGAAACACAACTCCATATGAATACTAATGTTGTTCTGTATCAACTGGATAGCAGATGTAACTTTATCTAACTCATTCAATCATAAATATCTAGTTAGTGCTATAAATCACTCTGGAAGTTCTAAATGATATATGAAAGCCTCGGGTCTTGTGAGAAAGATATAAAAGTCTGAGAGACTCATCCAACCAGATCTATCAGAGAAAGCTGACAGTCAGTCTTAAATCCCAGCTGAGCACATGCTTGTCCCCCCTCCCCCTCAACACCACCACTATTCAGGTATCAGCATGATACAGTAGCCTCTATACTGCCTGAAAAGCTGCCTCTCAACTCCTCAGGTGGATTAAGCTTCACCTTCCCCCTCCTGGACAGGCAATTAACAACTACAGCTTTGAGCCACTGATGCCCTCACCAGGAGAAATCTACCAGCTCCACTGGATTTCAGCCAGTAAGCCCCAAGGAAGATTGAGCAGACCTAAACTATGACGCCAAGAGGGCGACAGCAAGTCAATGATGATCACTATCTTTTCCTATATGATGGTAGCTACCGCCATCTGGATAGCTTAGCCTCAGAAGCTGAAAACTTCTTATGTTCACCAGCCACCTCTCTGACCCTCAGTAAACCCTCAAAACCTTAAGTCCTCACTCAACTTGAAACCCCCTAAAGGTACTGGAGGTGTTACCATCTCCTAAACGAAGACCGCATAGAAGCAGAGGAAAGTTTGTAGCAATTCTAACTCCATCTTCATCTTTACATTAAATTGACAATGTTAACTCATTTATAGATTTTCCTCAACAGACCTTACAGAGGAGGTTCAAAAGTGTCAAGTGACAAAGTCAGTTCTGTAATTTAGAGCTTTGTACACTGCAAGAAAGAGAAAGAGAGAAAGACGAGAAAGTGCCGCAACTACAAGACAGAGGCAACAAAGATCATCAGCGCACACAAAATCACTGTCACAGTCAGCGGATGAGGACAGAGGACCCCAATGCTCTCTTCACTTGACCTAGCATGGCCGTGATCCTCGAGGATACTGTGGCTGACTTCACTCTCGTAGACTTGGAGAGGGACGCTGACGTGACATGTAGGTCAAAATAGTAAAGTAAGACAGAGCTTACATCAGCTCAGTTAATGTGGATCATAATGTACGGTACGCCCAAAAGCTTTAATGATGTTGTTTATGTTGTTTCCGAGCTCGGAAGGGGAAAAGTGATGAGAGAGAAAGGGACACCCATGCTATAGCTGTTTGCCAAAACACAAGAAATAGTCTACCACCTTGAAGTGTCAATTGAATTACTGCCTGCACATGAAGTTAATCACTGGAGCTGGCTATTTGTCTTCATAAAGTGTGGAGAGACAGATCTGCACTAAGTTAATGAATGCTCCGTAAATTAAGGAGTGAAGAGTGAACTAAACTTAAACAACAAAAATGCAGTAACGCTTGCACACAATTCATCTCTGCACAGAAAGCTGTTGAGCATCCTTTTTCTCTACCCTTACATACATGCGACAGCACAGGTACTATCACGTGGTGTTAGTCAGCATGGTTTAGGCCTGGCAACAGTGCAGTCCATCTAATTCAAAATGAATTAATTGAAAACTCTTTCCGAATGTTGCCTGGCAACCAAATCTTCCAGTGCCTCAGAAAGAGAGAGGGAAGGATTTAAGGTTGTGCTTTTTAAACTGCTCACATTGCCTTCTCTCTGAAGAGAGGCTGCCATCCCACAAGCCCATTATCGTGAAGCTCACATACACACGGACACAGACGTGATCATAAAAACATCCTGGTAAAAAAAATTCAAACCATCAAAGAGGAAGAAACTGGCTTTTGTTCATGTTTCAAGTGAATGTTGCCATAATAATTATCATAAAAATGCAGCAGGCCACGAGAGAAGACTTAGCTTTAATGCCTTGCAAGAGGTGTGCAAAGACTTTGGCCATGGACTGAATTTTACCACAAGTAACTTAGTTCTTTTTTATGTTCAATTTGTACATAAAATAACCTCAGTGAAAATCTGAAAATTCAACAAAACAAATAAACAAAAAAACAATAAAATGCACCAGAGAAAGCATCTATGAACAGATATCTGACTGTGAATGCAGAAGCTACAGGCAAGGGACAATATTTGGTATCTGTTTGGTGTTTTGGTTTCCGTTTGTACTCTGAGTAGTATTGACCAATCATGTTTGAGCAGGCGGGCTTTGGTTGCATGCACATAAACAGTCTGCGTGGAGGTCGAACACATTGGCAGAAATGCGATCTCTGAACCTATTGGCTATCATTAGCTTTAGCTTCAAGTTGCTAATCGGACTGTATACAATGACAGGCACACAGAAGAGAAAATCTTGGCCTGAATATCCATTATCTATTAGCCAAAATATTGGCTGTTGCCCCCAGAGGCTAAATGCACCAAAGCGTGTTCGGGATTGTAAAGGATGTGACTTAAATAACATGTTTTTGCTCCACCGGAGAGACACATTTTTAATTATGTCATCTCATTGCTGCTGTTCTTTCTTTCCTTAATGGTTTAATGGCACCAGGTTAATGAAACCAACTGTTTATCTCAATGCAGCCAATATTCACATGATAATAGGAGCACACATTCATTTATTTTGTTTGCCTATTTTCTGGAAATTTGGTTACACTTGCTTTACATTTGAAAGGAAACTTGACAATTAATCAATCTTTTATATTTAATAAACGATTTATCAAACATTCAGTGTATAGGCTTTTGCAGCCCATGTGTTATATTAATAACACAAATGTCTCTTAAAAGTAAAGTTTTGTGGTCAACCTTTAAAGAAAGGTTTCTCACAGATGAGCAGTGGATCGTAGGCAGGTTTATCTATGCAGTTAACATTAACATCATAACACTGAGTCAGGCTGACGGTCCATGTATAAAAAATATGAATTAAACACTAATAATAACTCTTAATACTTCCAAAGGTGATATGATAAAACAGAAAATCATTGATTATTGAATTATATGAATCATTTGCAAATGATTAGCTCATCATTAAATGATAGTTTAAAAATAACAACATTACATTACATTAGTATATAATGTGACCAGAGTAAAGACCTCCATCTTAAAGGTAATACTCTGTGCTCTGTGTGTCTGCGTTATTTATTCGGATGCCCTTCCTGCTGCTCTCAATATTTGATGGTAATTCAATCTTTACCCAGGGCATGAAAGCTTTTACATTTGTTTTTGCAAACCTCTGGCACTGGGCAGCTATTTACCACTGTTGTGTCAAAATGCGTTTCCTATAAAATGCATGTGTCCTCTGGCGGTGTGTCTTTGCCTCGATTTCACGCCAGGTTGGGAAATAACATAACTTCAGTTTCGGTGGGTTGTTTTTACATCACTGGCTTCTGACATGGTATAACAATATTTACAAAATATTTCACGGGATTTAAGAAGGAAAGACAGGAGACGACTCCTATAATGGACATGATCATACTTTTTTGTTGGCCTTCAGGGCTTTCTGACAAAAGCAAACTGCTTGGTTAGGTTTACGCACTAAAGCTATGTGTCAGGTTTGGGGGAAACAAGAAAGGCAGAAAGCCCTGAAGGTAAACTTCTCCCACGTGATCCTTTTTTATGAACCATGAAACAAATTGAAGGTGCATTAGCCTGCATGTTATTAATTGAATGTATTTTCCAACAATATTTCCTTAGGGGAAAACATGCTGATGCACCTGGAAAAACCCTCATGTGCAGAGGAGGTGATTCATTTCATTTTGTTATTCTGTTATGCAGGCAACATTTTTTGTCTGTAATAAAATGGGAAATACAAAGAAAGATGTCACATTACTAACCACACTGCGATTGACAAGTGATACCAAAATGCTGAATGAAAATGTTCCATCCAACTCATCTGAGCACTACAAATGCCAGAATGCCAAAATAAACCTTTAAAAAATCTGTACATGACCTTTCCTGAATCTTAAAATGACACGCATCACTTTACAAGAAAAGTTCCTCGACATCTCAGTTGCCGCAGTCACATTTCTTCCAGTATTTTAACAAACATGACCCGGAGTTACTCCACACTGTCTCGGCTCCATCCACATGGGACAGGCTCAGTAGGAAATGTGTCACAGTTGCTGACAAGAGCATCCCTCACTCCATTTTAACCAGGCAAAGTCTCTATCTCTGTCTGCGGCCCTCTCACCACACTGCACCAACGTTAAAAGTGGGCAGACTGGCCACAGGCAGCAAGAGGAATAAGACAAGAAGACAGGAAAAGAGAGGAAGACAGAGCTGAAGCAAAAAGTGGGTCAGCTTTATGTCTTGTCAGGTCTGATGAAATTTTCCAGAGTTATTCTGGAAGTCAAAATTGACTGATAATTCACTTTTATACTGCTCCTCTTATATTTATTTTTGTCAAAGCTACGGGCAGCTTTCCGCACAAATAAAGGTGAGTCACTGGGCATCTGGCAAAGCAAAGTTGTCATAGAGAGAATTGGCTGGGTACAGTGGGAAACAGACTGTGGGTTTTATGAAACCACGTTATCCAGGAATAGAGTTGATCTTGATAAGTGTAATTGAATAGGGATGAGTCAATATTTCACATGAGAAAAAGGGGCTGGCTTGCTGCTTGTCTGCTTGGCTCAAACATGTCATGCTTCTGTATATTTGTATGTCTGCAAGATGAATAAAAGGGGGAAAAAATGGAGGAGAGGATGCAGCTTTAGACGAGAATAGAAAGCTCCAGAAGGGTGAGAACAAGGAGGAGGGTGGACAAAGAAGAGAAACAAAACACAGAGTACATAAGCCAGAGCAATGAAAAATGGAAGACAAGATAAAGAAACGAAGCAGGGGAAACAGTAAAACAGACAAGATACCAGAGAGGAAGAGACAAGTGAAAGAGAAACAGAAGAAGAGAGAGGTGATTAATGGAGGATAAGGAGGAGAAGGAATAAGGGAGAGGCACTGAGAGAAGGCACCAGAAAGAGCAAGCCTGGGAGGACTGAGTTGCTATGACGTTGGGCATGGAGTGACGTCAAAGCTAGCCACTCATACATCACTCTGCCAGGGAGGGAGGCGGGACCACGGGGAACAGGCTGCACTGCACTGGACCCAGAGACAGCAATGAGGCGATGAAAGTTGGGAGGCAGAATACAGGAGGAACAGAAGGGAGGCAATGCAAAAATAGTAGTCAAAGAAACAGAGAAAAAGAAATAGGGGGAGATGGAGGAGGATATGAACAAGAGAGGGGGAAAATAAAATTGCCTTCAAGACAAGAAAGCAATGAAACAACACAGTAATAAGCCAGGAGAAACGACAATCTTGCAAAGACCCCCACCACAGCCACAAAGGGCCCAGCTCAGCGGCTTGTCCACACATTACTCAGCTCCCATTTGGAGGTGATATCCTACAAATCATCCATAATGCTACAGCCCACCTTGACCTCAACCTGCCTGAATGCTCCCATGTCACCCATCGCCTGCCCTCCCTGCGGCTGCCTGCGGCTGTTTACATCAAATTTAAAGGCTGCTGAGGGAGCTGCATCTCCATTCCTTCAGGGCAGGACCTGCACTGTGGCTATTACCAGACACTTAGTCAGCCTTCCTTAAGTCAGCCTTTTTGTCGCTCCACCCTGACTTGGCACATTTAATTATGTTTTTCATTATTATTATTTCAATAATAGCTGCGTAATTTAAAGGGAAAATCACGTTCTTACTGTTATTAATGTGTCAGCTGATTAATGGATTATTCTTTTGACATATTCCAACCCACAAACTTTCTTCTAGTTTGGCCACAAAACAGGAAATATGCTGCTCATGCGCTGTATTGTTTTCTGTCTTTACAGTCCCGTAGAAATGAAAACATATCCTATATGTCCAGGGAACTCTCTTTACAATGCTGACATGGTTTTATTGGTTTAGATGAAAAAAAGAACATGGTCTGGACAGAGAGGGTCAATACAGGGGAGTTTTTTTTTTTCCGCTGAGCAGCACAACGGTCAGTGAAATTTGAAAACATCTCAACTTGAGCAAAAAATGTGCTTTAAACAGGTTTTCAGCCGTCGCTTAGCAACAGCAGGAACAATGACTAACATCCCACCAAGGTGCTGGCGCACACTGCAAGCTTAAAAAGGTCTCTGAATGCAGGTCTTCACCCTCTGACTTTTAGAGATGTACACACACAGTAGCTCTAAAGGGACCCTGAGATTTATTTGTGTTAATTTGTTTTCCTTTCCCCTCCCTCTGCCAGCACATTCAGATAGCAACAAATACATCAACGACACAGAGTGCAAGGAGATTTACGCTCCCTCATGAATATCAGAGTCACACATGGAAAAAAGACACGCGAGGATTGTCACGCAGTCACACTGAAACGCGAGCAAATAACACACAGACGTAATCCGCAGGCGCCAACACACAGCGACACACACCGGGAAAAACCAAGAGTTGAACAAACTAGTGATTCATTTGTTTAACACAGTCCTTGTATAAATAATCTCCCTTGACACATTTGATTTATTATGCAGGTAAACAATTAAACTACGATGGGGCCTCTGAGTATTTGTCGCTGCCTCAGCTTCCACACACTCACCTTGGAAAGCATTGCAATACACAGACACACACACATACACACATCTATTAGAGTCCCTGTCCCCAAGATCCATCTCAGTGACATCCTTGACAATGGCCATTTGCTGAGGTGCACAGTTCAACATTGCAGTAATCCAAATTCTCATGAAAAATGAGGCCTGTTGTTAAAGTTTGCAGGTAGATGGCTGAGGACTGCACTGGCAGCTTCCATACATCTACAAAATATGATATTACCAATCTGCACGCATGATCTGTTCAGATAACTTTTGACCTGAATACTGATTTGGATTAGTTTACTGCAGTGAAAATATTACACACACTAACTACAATCCTCCTGAGCTCTTATAGGTTCCCTCGCTGACCTGTGAAGATTACAGCGAATCACAATGCTCAAACAAAAAGGGCTATATAACCAGTTTTACTAGAATCACGGCTCTATTAAGAAATATTGTCTATGAGTTAGTCTGGGCCTCAGCCAGCACAGGCGAGGCGAGCACAGTGGTGATACACAAAAATTGTAACCCCATTGCTGTAGGGATAATGTGAATTGTTGGTTTCTGGAGCATGGCCAGTTCTGCCCAGTAGTAGGGTGTTAATAACCCCAGACATCATCTAATTTTAGCAGTAGCACTGAGCTACTGTATGACCACTGCAAGGCAAATATCTGAGGGGGGGGGGCGGGGGGTTGGAAATTCACTGGCTGGGCTGTAGGGATCGAAGGCGGGAATGAGGAGGGGAGGAGGGCAGCAGTGGAGAGGGAGCAAGGATGAGACAGAAAGGAAGCAGGAGGGAGTAAAGGGGTAAACTATGAGGGAACAAATGTTGAGTCAGCAGAGCAGCTTGTGGCCAAACCCTCCCTGCAGGAGCATGCATAGTATAGAAGAGAAAATGAGAGATGCAGGGGAGGAAAAAAGTGAGGAAGAGGTGAAATAGAACGAGACAGGATGAGGGCAGAGAAAGAGAGTGCGGCAGAAGAAGAAGGAAGTGAATGAACTCACCAGAGAGAGAGAGAGATACTGTATGAATAGAAAACAGAAATACTAGAATATTCAGTTTGTATGACCAACCTGGACATTTCTCCACCCTGATCGTCTTGGATAGGACAGACGTGTGATATTTTTAGCTATGCTGCCGCAACGATCAAACCGTTTAATGGTCTCATTTATAGCACAGAGTGTGACAGACAGCAGCTTTACAGAAATCAGAAGTTCTGCTGTTGTGATAGCAATGCAAAGCCCGTTAAAGGATTACGTTCCAACAGGCGATGGAGCTAAACACAACAGGGAGGCAGAATAATGTTTCCGCAAGTGACACGTGGCTGCAAATGATTGATTGATTTGAAGAGAGAATATGGTTTCCTGTATTTAGAAACAGCAATGTATGTCTTTATCACAGGAAATAACTCTAGTGAAGATAATCTTATACCAAATCGAACTAAGTTACCTGTTTGGATTTACCAGTACGAGTTTTGTGTGTTTTTTGTTACATTCATATCTCACACAGTGCACATAATCTGCTGGGAACAAGGTTACTATGTATTAAACATGAGTCCTGGCCCGTGGACTAGTGCAAGGACACTGACTCCATCTGCTGCTAACACGGTTGCGCTCTGAACCCCACTTGGCCAATTACAGCATGAACTGTGATAGAAGCAGAAACTCTTGACTCACTCCGCAGTCTACATCAAATCTGCCCTTGGTGATTTCCATCTTTACTGTAGCTTAAGCTCCAGTTACAACGCCCATGACGAGACTTTTACAGCGATGGACCACCAAGCACCTGATGTTCACGGATGTTGTTTTTTTTTTTTTTAATAAACAAGGTCGGCCAGACTTTTTCATCATTTAGAGCTCCAATAGGGCTAGAAGCAGTCAATAAATGGAAAAATAAGGCTGATATGTGAAAGTACAAAGAGGAACTAAACTTCAAACCAAGAATCAGGTTGAAGCTACAAAAGTACTGAGAGCTGAAACACAAAGAGACACAGCTTTCTCTTTAGTCTTCAGTTCAGACAAAGCTAAAGGGAGGAGAATGTCTCGGGTCAGCTACCAAGCAGGTCCACAGGAGCACAGCGTGACTGTAATGGAAACGTATGTCATCACGGCTTAGTTCGGTGCGGCATAACTAAAATGGACCAACCCGGGATAATGTAAAAAAAAAAAAACCTGTGACCTGTATGTGTCTGTGTGTGTGAGTAACATTCAGGCCAGAGAGGAAACAACTTCACAAGTTGGCAACACAACCAAACACATAGTACTATAGTACTGCGCTGGAAAACATGACAGATATCATCTATCATGTAGCAAAGGAGAGTCAGCTGGTTCAGTCTATCGCCTGGGGCCACACGTTCACTTGCTGGCCTCAGTTTAAATCCCACCTGAACTACTTCTCCAGTCTTTCTCTACTTTCCAATGTCATGAATAAGAATTGAAAAGTTCAAGAAAAACTTGGAGGCTCTGTAAGTACAGTAGCAATCAGGTGTCTTCTGTGTTTAATAGTTAAACCTGCATTAACCGACTTTTTGACAACTTGGGGGCAGTGGAAACTAAATACCGTCACAAGTTGATTAAACTAACAGTTGCTTATTACACATCCAGTATATAGAGAGCACTGTATATACTTTTGTTACTCTCCTCTTAGCTCTGTTTAAGGGTCCACAAACTCCAGAGAAAAATGCTCCACTATGGCCCTAGGCTTGTCGCTAACTTTGTTTGTCTTTAGCTTTTTTTTCTCTGAAAACAAAATACTGCTACTAAAAATGACACTGATGAGAGCGGCAGGAGTGTTGTGGGTAATAAAACCAAAACAAGGAGCTGAAAGACACTAAAAGGCTTTGTGGAGTTGAGGGGAACTGCAGAGTTGGCTGAAAGTTCTTTGTGGGTTTTTGTCAGTACAAGCGAACCCTATTACATAAATTAAATCATCTGAATATTAATGAATACACCTTTAAGATTCATGGTATCACATTATGTGACTTCTGTCAAGAAGATGAGAAAGGATACTGGTAATAATTTGAGCAAGCAATTAATAATCTTGGTACCAAGATAATATCTTGGTATGTTTTCTGAAGAAAGGTACTGACAATGACACTCTTTATCCAATTATTCATTACAGAGCACAAAGATTTCAAAACCCACGGAACAATAACTCCATGTACCTGAACACTTTAATTAAAATAAAAGACTAAATTTAGTTTTAGATTGTCAGGGCCTTTCATCTTCTAATTTCTTATGTAACAAGTAAAATCTATGATATAAATCAAACATGAACCTTGGCCCCACCAGGTCTCCAAAGGGATACTTGTAATTCCTTTGCACAAATAGCTCATTCCTCTTTCTCGCCTCGCACATTCAGCTCACTGTTGTCATTGGATTGCACATATTGAACATGCTCACTATGAAAACAGATCCATAAACAGACTATCCAATAGTCCAAACAATAGGTTATGTAAAGCCAGCAGGGCCAGGGAGAGGAGCTGGTACAAAACTCTCCCGGACATCTGATCAATTTTACCATGTAGACAGAATGTTTTACAGTGATACATGCTTGTTATCGGATATGGTGGATGGCAAGAGTGACGAGGCATTAAAAGTCAGGATGAAATACTTGTGCTATATATATACAAAATATAAACGTAATAATTGTCTCTGACTTGCGAGGCTTTCATCCACCACCAAATTACGATCAATGTCTACCTTACACGACTTAGAGATTTAAGGACTGAGACAAAAGACACCATAAGGGTGAGGGGGAGAGTTTTAAAGACAAAATCCAAGTGGACATTTTAAAAAGATAACAAGGGTGAAAATAATCTGGTTTGGTGTGCTGAGGGAGGGAGAAAAATATGGAAAAAGAGATGGGCAGGAAGACACAAGCAACTGCATGACTTAAAGTCTGTGACTGGGTTTCCTCCTGTCTATGAATAATGGATGTGGCGAATGGGAGCCAGCATATGCATTTAGATGGCTTTATGTATTACCCTCTTAAAGTGGTAGGGAGGAAAATGTTTGATTAGAATGTAACTTAATGCCAAATTAACCTTTAACACATTCACACTGCGAGATCACGAGTCTTTGTTTTAAGCTCCAAAGGCAATGAAATGCATCCGGACTGAAGAGCTTTCTCATCAAACACCTCCAGTAATCTAATCTCAATTAAAACGGCACCAGGTACTATACTGAACTGTACAACGGCAGGGGTAGTTAGTTGAGGCGAGAAACAGAGGCATTAAAAAGAACATTGCATCATTTACAAAGCTAAAAACATTTTACAAACCAACGCAGCCATTAAGCCTGTTCTTGGAGCTGTCCGCACCATTTTCCCAACACTATCTCAAAGCAATCAAAGTGGACCGTACTCTGTGTGTGTGTGTGTGTGTGTGTGTGTGTGTGTGTGTGTGTGTGTGTGTGTGTGTTCCCTCCACCCTTCTCCTGACACAAACGCACACACCAGCACCCTCTGGCACTGATATCAAACAAATCTTTTCAAAGGTAGGACCACGGGAGATTAGCCACTGCTGGCCTCTAATATGTTTCAATGTGCCAACCAATGCAGAGCCAGGCCCTACTTTCAAGGACAGGTGCCTGTAAGCTGCCAGCGCAGCAGGAGTCAGTATATTGCCAGCCGTGCAGTAACACTTGACTGACTGTATACTCACACCTCAGAAACGGGTGTGTATATGTGTGTGTGTGTGTGTGTGTGCATAAGAGAAATTGACTGTTAAACAAAAAAAACATTGCACAGAAGTGCCGCAGAACAGGACGGACCTCGTCTTGCTAGAACTGGTCGGGGCAGAATTAGCATGATTTACTCAGGCAAACACAAAGTTTGTCGGTCTGGTTAGGGAGGTCAAATGAAAGGTATCATTCAGACAGACTCAGCTAGACGAAAACACACACACACACTACCATGTGATCAGATTGCTGGTTTCTGTACGCATATTCTTAATGAAATAAAAGCAGAAATGACACCAACACACGGATACTGAGAGACCGGTAGAGACCTACAACACCAGCATCTATAGATTTATCCAGACTGATGGATTGAGTTATCTATACAGCACTCCCTGCTGGCTTGAATTCTGTTGTGTCTGCTTTAAGACTAATTAGACACACCGTTGGTACATTGTATGGTTGTCACTTTGCCAATAGCACACTGGAGAAGGGCATCTTGCCAAAAGTGTCACGCAGCATATAAAATATTAATCGGAGTGCTGTCCTCTGCTCTTTGATTAATGTGAGACAGAAGGCCAAGTATCCCCAGTACTGAACTGGAGGTTGCTAGTGAAGTAGCATGCACTAACACTCACACACACAGAAGCACTGCTGTGTTGCAGTTTGTGAGGCATCTGCATTTTCTCTCTACCCTGATCTTTGACACACTCATGCGTACTGAGGGCAGCAGGGTGGCATAGTCAGTAAGGAAAATGTCCTTCAGCTGGAGGACAAACGATTTTAGCCACTGTAATGGTGGGTCCCTGCTGAAGTGCCCTTGAGCAAGATGCTATTCTGCAAACGATGAACAGGTAGTGCAAAAAGTGTTGGATAGAATGAACATCATCATGGTGTTCTGCTGTTCTTTGCTCTGAACATTGCAACAGAAAGGTTAAAGGGACATTCAAATCAAAATGTTTTGTCTCTTGGAGCATGAAACTCAAATTTTACTTTCATCGTCTACATAGCTGGGAGGGTCCGCATCACGTGTATCTCATCAAGACTTTTAGATTTTGCCTAGAAGATTGCATGTAGCGCAAACACCTACGCAGAGACCCAATGCACAGAAAAGAGCGGTGAGCATGTTTGTTGCCCACCCTTCTATTAGTGTCCATGTCCATTTTGGAGTATATTAGGGTGTCAATCATCATTCATCAGCTTTGCACATCCACAGCAAATTTCATGAAAATCATGTCACTTGTGCTGGTCACAGGGATTTTTTTTTTTTTTGACCTGACCACGACGCAAGACTAAAGGTCAAAGGGTCACCAAAATCATTAGGAATTGTTTGATGATCATGACAATCAATAACAACATTTGAACGCAATCTAATACTTGCCCTGAGCCTGTTGAATAGAGATTGATTGATTCATTTGATTAACTTTCTTTTGCAGTTTTGTATCCTGTCATATGATTAAGTAAATTTCAGTCAAAACCGGCAATTTGATGACATCACTTTGAGGAAAAAAAACGTTGATTTTTTTTTTTCTTTCTTTTTTTGGCATTTTTCATCAATTTCCGACATCATCATAATAATAATCCTCTAATCCTAATAATACCTCTTTTAAATATATTAAAATTGCAACCCCGGTCAGGACAAATGGCTTAAAATAGATGGGTAGATGGATAAATTTAAGAGTATGAAAGTCATTTCAATACTTTTAAAAGGATAAAAAGACTATTTCACGCTTGTTAAGGACTTTCCACGGGCACCAAAAATCTATCATTTTAGTGATATAGTGATGATTTCAACTGGTCACTGATGGCTGCATACAGACACAAAGGTGTATGCCAGGGGAGCAGACAGGGATGGCAGGTTGTGGATTAATGGAGGTGAAGAATTAGATTGGATTAAACAATTGAGGACTCCAGAAAGGAAGTCACACTGTCTGAATGACAAATAATAAAAAGCACACACATTCACACAGACAAACACACCATGCACTTCATTAAACAACAGCACTTTGATGACTCACACGCCCATCTGTGCAATATAAAAATGTGTGCCTGTAACAGACAGGTTGAGAGAGAAGAGAGGATGGGGGGGGGGAGACATGCACACATATAATCACATCACACACCATATACAGGCCTTCAGAGGGAGGGGTTTAGAGTGAGTGCAACAAACGCAGTTACATAAGTCAAAAGGATTGTCCCTGCTTGTGAATGTGTGTGTGTTTTTTATAGACATGTGTCACACACACACACACACACACGCCAGGATGTATTCTGTTTCATCATTGTGTGTCAGACAAAGTGCCTTTACTGCGCGAGGAAGACAGGAAAAAGAGCGAAGGAGTGAGAGCACAAAAAAGGAATAGCGCCTTCCTTCCTCGCTCTGCTACTAATCCCCTCTGTCGCCCCTCCGCCTCTCTCGATCGTACCATCTTTGTCATTCTTATCTCTATCGCCTCTCTGTCTGATCTCTCTCTCCTCTTATTTCCTCCGCCCCTTTTATTCCATCGCTCTGCCAGGATGCCTGCTAGGTAGCCCGACCATGACGGCTGATCTTCAGCACACACAAACATATATTGTAACTACACCACAGTCTGTGAGCTGTGCAGATGCATGACTGGCAATAAAGTGAGTCCTGCGTGTTGACACCGGTGCTGGTGCTGTTGTTTGAAACCAGGACAGATGACGGCTGTGTTAGTGTGTTGTGCACTTGTGTGTGTGTGTGTGTGTGTGTGTGTATACAGATTTATTTGCAGCATCTACACTATCGGTCTTGTCCTTTCTTTCCATGCATTATCAATCCCAGCATCCCTCGGTGCTATAGACATTTCCGTGGTAGCAATTTTATTTCTCCATCACAGCAATAAGAGTGAGCAGGAAGGATGTGTCAAGTTGCATTTCAAAATAAATGGGATTGATCAAAGTGCTGATATTGAAGCTATTAAATAACAAGATGCTTTTTCAGTGATGATTTATACAGTTTATAATGGAAACACTGTTCAATTTTATTTCAGTTTTATTGGATAGCATTATACTGTCAGGTGCTTCTAATATTTTCCATATATGCACATAAAAGCAACACTGTGTGACTTTTCAACCATAAAATAACAGACTTTAAATCATTTTGATAAAATTAAATCAAAAAGCTGAAAGGCAAACGCCAAGCTGAGATCAGGCTACAGAGATCTGATAAGCTCACTTCTCAGATTCTTTTCATTTTCACACTTGTAGTCTTTAAAGCCCAACCGACGCTGACTCACTTGAGACAATTTATGAGTCTCTCCAGTTCATCTTTAAGTCATAGGTCTCTATTACAGGGTTATTGTATTGAAGTGCATGTCACAAAGTTTTAATGATGGCACTACTGAAATTATTTTCTTATGATCTATAGATTTCATGAGCACAGGCATCATTCGCAATCTGCATATATTTACATTTATTTCAGGAATATTTTTAGTGCAGGCATGTCGGGGCAACTACAGTAACTCTAAAATGGAATATGCATGTGATTTATGGACAGTTTTCTGCTGCGTATCATCATCTCTCATTCTTCCCAGAGTCACATCACATAGTTAATATGCTTTTAGATAAGACATTCTGCCCTTGGTCTTAAATTATTAACCCTTAACCAGCTGCAGTAAAGCATGCAATGTCTTTAAGCCGTGGTGCCGTGCTAGCTAATCGTATGTGGAGAAAAAAAAGAACCCATTAACGTGACAGCTGAGCTGGTTTTCAGGCTCTCTAGTCATCCTGTATTCCAGAATGGGAGCATGCAGTTATCCAAGATTACTACTCTCAAGTTTAACTAATCTATTTGCTCGCTGCATTCAAAGAGCTAAGACAGATGAGGATTAAAAGATCATACTATGAACTGGCTAACGATATTATCCTGGATTAATTAAAGCTGCAACACATATTTTTCTGCATGTTCTCTTAAGCTATTATTGTTGGTATGCAGTGAAAATGTGACGACTGACCAGGTAAAATGAATGCAGATAATATTAATTACATATTAATTTCAAGTGATTTCAGCTTTAATGAATACATACATGACAAGGGTCAAGGTGGATGTTCACAACAACAAAAAAACAACAACTAAATGTTCGATTCTCGATCGATTCTATTTTGGACTCCCAGTTATGTTAAGCTTTGGTCAAGCATCAAATTAATTTTGCAGAGATGCACAAGAGCCATAGAAGCATTAATAGGGAGACCTCTGGGAATCTGAGCCTCACGGGTCTTATTCAAAATGATTCAGGGAGTGTGTCTGAGGCCCAAAGCTGTCACATCACATTAGTGTTAAAATCACTGTTAGCAAACAAAACGATGCACAAACACAAATGGAAACAGACGCTCACGTCCAAATGTACACATATGCTGACAGGGGCACATACAGTACACAACTGCACACAACCACTTCGTTCCTTGGCTCTTCTCCACATACTTGAGCTTCAGCTACGTACCTCATACAGAGGTACAAACACTGACAAAGGACACACACACACACAATACACAGACAGTAAATACACACACGCAGAACAAAGGCTGCTGTGATGGCCTTATCCATTAAAAATGCATGGCAATGCAGCAACAGTTTCTAAAAATGGGCACAAGGGCCAGCTGCTGGTCGGTACACAGAACTGCCTACAGAGAGCGAGACTGAACGTGAAATCTCCCCAGCAATTTCATTTTAGTATTAAACAATAACAGAAACACTCCTTCTAGAGAGGAGGGTTACAGAGTTGCACAGTATAGCCAATTATATTAAAGACAGTCCTTGTTTTTCTGTGTGTGATTTGACTGTCAGTGAAAGGGTTAACAGCTTGTGTTATCTCCCTGGATGCTAATATTGTCAGGTCTGCAGCAGCGCCAGCGAGGGTTAATGCGCTCACCGTTGTCTTCCCTCGTCATGTTATCAGCAATCATCGACACCCGCGTCTAATGTGAAAGCAAAAGCGTTGCCAAGCACCAGACAGGAAGAGAAATCACGCCGATAGACCCCGATCGAGGCTTAATGGGGGCCTAGTGGCACGGCTAGCTGAGACCTCTCGCACTGCCTGTTCATCATTCACTCCCGCTGGTGTCTGGGAGATGGCAAGGGCTTCTGGCTTATCAAACAAATTAGCTGCTTCATCACTGAAATGAAAGTGGTGATGCACAAGCTGCAAGGTTGTCCTTTCCTCCTCAGGCTGTCCTTCGTTATGAATCAAAGAAGTAAAATGCAAAAAAAAACAAAAAAAAACAAAGGATGCTCTGTATATGGTTTAGTGGAGACAGAGGGGGGGATCTGCAGTGCTCCGTGTGCTGGGTGAGAAATAGTGGGCGTCTCCCACCTCCTAGGGTGCTGACATTTCGTCCAGCTCATACAGCAGGCAAGCGGCCAAATGTGTGGTGGCTTCTGCTCGGACAGCGGTCTGATTACAGGTGGGTCAGGAGCCAATTGTTGCCCTTCCAATCTCTGCAAACCTTGCCCACACAACAACAAGGCTCTGAGTCACAGAGCTGAATGGCCACGACCACTTTGGCTCCGGTCCATATGCAGACACTCCTACAGCGCACTTTATCTCCTTCTAATTTCTCTTCCTCCTCTTCACTTTTCTAAACTTAGATGCAACTTCGTCAGTCTGCAGTCATTTCATCCCTCCACTCTGCCTGTTGCTTTTCCTCCTGTCTTCTATAGCTGCAGGGATTCAGGCCTAGTTGTGCTGCACTGAATGACAAACCAAGGACACATCTGCAGCACTTTTAGGGATTTGTATCTTTAAAGATTTGCACCATGTCAATGCTATTCTAGAAGTCTCTGGTGTTCACGCAGTGTACATCCCTACTGCTGTGTCTGCCAACTCCCACTCTGGATGATGCTGAAGCAGACACAATGTACCGTAGAGCTTTGTGTCTGGACAAACAGAAGTGTAACTCCCTTCTTATTATTCTCTCACATTCTCCGCCCTTCACCATATGTCCCCTCACCAAGCCCTCAGTTGTCTATATCAACCCGTTTGCCCCTCCCACATTTTACATCACAACATAATCCACATTCTGCTTCACTCATACGGAAAAGCAAAAACAGCCCACGGCCGGTCACGTTCCACACACAAACACACACACGCCGGACATAAATATAGACCCTATATCACACACACCAACAGGCTGGGAGCCGAAGATGGGGGGAAGGGTTTGTGCGCATGACAGCCATGTGGCAGAGCATTAAAGCCTGAGTCATCACGTCATGCGACACGTGTGTGTCTTCCCTGCAGGCGCTCAGCATGACGGCATGCTAAAGGGCAGCCTACAGAGGAGCAACAGGAGGATAAATATCATCGCAGCTACCAGAGAGGCAAACGTTGAGATTTGCGTAGCTCTTGACAAGTCCTGGGCAGAATCACAGCCTCAGCTGGCTAAAGTTAGTCTAGGACACTGGCTTTTTTCAAGCAAAGTCCATCACCAGACTGGCAGCAGTGAGGCTTAAGTCAGTGAGTGGATATTTAAAGCCCTGTCTCTTGAGCTGAGGAAACTTTTTCACATTTGTGTGCAATGCCACTTGTCAGCAAGTGGAGGACGTACAGAAACGCCACAGGCCCATGACGGGTTGTCAGTCGAGGGAGGGCGAAGTAAATGGCAGATCCCAGAGTGAGGCTGTGATCAACCTGTGCTCAGCTGTATTTACACTGATCATTTGTAAGTTGAGCTTAGCACACACACACACACACACACACACACACACTTTGTCAACAGGCGCTGTGCAAGAAGCGAGCATCATGGTGTACCAGTTTGTTTACTCACACATCATCAAAGATTTCTCCCAAAAAACTCGAATTACATAACAATCCCATATGATGAATCACTGTTTCCTCTACATGTGAATTTGGAGAATTTGAAATTCACACTGTTTAAACCTCTAACAACCACTAGCTGTAAAAACAACAGTGACTATCTGCTTTTAAGTTGATATCACTATATCAAGTAGAACTATACTTGTTAGCAAACAGTTGCTTATTCACACATCCAGCAGATAAGGAGCAACACTAGCATTCATTTAAAGTCCACCTGATATATTAAACTCTTCTTTTAGTTCTGGTTTTGATCTCGACCAACTCCTGTTCCCTGTTTGGAGGGTTTTCGCTGGCTTTCTTTGGCTCTTTATAGTTTTAGCAAGCCATTTGGTGGTCCAACTGAGGTATCCTAGCACAGAGCCACTACCCGCCAACCGCTCATTGGTTGGCTGAAGGGCAATGTTTAATTACTCTTAAAATGCTGTTTCAGCAGTCTTTCCACCTTGGTGAGAAATATTTCTGTTGAGAGAACATAGCCACGAGTGGAACAAATGGCTGTGCCAAATTTTATCTTAAGGTAAATATCATAAGCACTTTGTTGGGCTGGTGCACAAATGTAAACACTAGCTTACATTTATGACGGAAGCTTTGTCTCAGCTTGAGGGGTTTAGTACTGTTAAAACAATAGCAAGTGAAATATCTAGTTATAGTATGTATTCCATAATATGCCTACAGTATAAGCAACATTACCCACATGTCCACGGTTGCAGTCTATGCTTGTTAGCTACAACTGACAGAGACACTAATACTCTCCAGCTGGAGTTGGTTTAGTTGAGTATGTAGAAATTAGCCTTTAGCAAAGAAGGTAAAAAAGCATGAAATAGAACAGTCAGACTCAAATTGTGCAGTACTACATCTGGGACCAACACTTTGAAGGAATAAAATTATAGAAAATATGTGTGTGTGTGTGTGTGTGTGTGTGTGTTTCTGCTATGACAAACGGCTCACCTGCACGTTTTGCTGCATAATTCTTTCTGAGGCTAACTACACATAAATATCGAACCACGGGCAAGGACACACACCTACTGTATGTATGCAGCTGGAATCACATACAGCTCTGTCTCTGTCTGCAAGAGCCTTGGCACACACACACACCCACATCACAGCACACACAAACACGGTGACAGGCAATTCCTCAAGGTCTGGTACCTTGGGAACCTCTCTGCCTTTCCTCCTCTGTGTGTGCTTGAGTGTGAGTGTGTGTGTGTGTGTGTGTGTGTGTGTGTGTGTGTGTGTGTGTGTGTGTGTGTGTGTGTGTGTGTGTGTGTGCACCTGTGCACAGGATCTTGCAGACAGAGACAGAGCGTCTAGATTTTAGTAAGGTCATAACCAACCATTTACACAGCCCATGGCCATTAGGTGCTCATGGTTTGTCACCTGTACGCCTTCAAACCAGATGACAGGCTAATTTTATTTCATTTACGCTGGCCTACACTAATTTTATGCCGCAACAATTTTTGCTGAAACAGTCAACTCATCTGAAAAACTATTTTGATTTTGAAACTCAACAAATCATTGCAGGTTCCAGGTTGTCAAATATTTTGATTGGTTGCTTTTCTCGGTTTTATATAATTCTCATTATATTTAAATGAAATTAAAAATGGTTTTGTGTGCTCTGGACTGTGTTCTGAAGGTTTGTTCGGGACATTTTTTTATTACTTTCTGACATTTAATTGATGAAAAAAACGATCAATAGATTATTCAATTATGAAAATTCAGACTTCAGGTGAAGCCCTAATTCTGATCTAAACAGCAGATCATAATTAGGGCTTCACCTGAAGTCTGAATTTTCATAAGTTTGCATATTAAGATGAATTGTTATATGTTTCTAGCATGACCTTCACTGTAAACACAGAGAACTAGGATTTTTGCATTTATATTGTTACATTGATAAGTATTGTAGAGGTTTGGAATGACAACATGTTGACTCCAAGGAAGTTCACTCCTCAAACAGAAATGTTGTTTCAAAATTAAAACTAACAGAGACACAGCGATGGACTAAAATTATAGAGACCAGCCAATGTCCAATAGTCCAGGTTTCACCTGTAAACTAGTTTAAACTAGTACGTACGTGGACACACAGCCATTGCTCAATTTTTTATGCTTCCAGTATCTATAGAGAGCAAACAGCTGTACTGTAAACCATCATGTTTTTTTTCCTCTGCCATGTTTAGTACACAGTATTTCAGATATCACATCATAACGTACCCCTACATGTATAGCATAGATGCTTATTAGGCAGTGGCACACCTCACTGCACAAATGTGTATTATTAACAAGGAAAAACTCTTTTTATCAAATGAACATAAAGATCATATTACCATCTATGTGTTACATAAAAGAGAACATATAAAAATATTTGCTCATTAATACTACGTAATTTATCTCAGTGGTTGTGGCAGGGCATGAAGTGCATGTGGTGAACATTAAAATATACATAACCTCTTGTAACTTAAGCCTCTGTATGTTTGGCACTTGGGAGAGGAGAAGGTTACTAAAAGAAATAATAAGAAAACATATGATGCATTAAAATGGGGAGGGAGCAGAACCCCCTGAGACAGAGTACCTACAGCAGCTACACAAAAATAATGAGCTGTGGTGAATCAGCAGGGGACCAGGAGACACAAAAAAATCAGTAAATCCCATTAGAAAAACCTTACAATCCTAAAACAACTAAACAATTATATCCTTGGGAATGTGAATTATAGAAAGGAGATTGTAAAAGCAGCACAGCATGCGGTACAATGGGAGATGAAGTAAGAGAAGGAATAAAAGGAGGAGGAGTACAATTGGCAGCGGTGTGGCCCTGTGGAGACCTAGAGGTCACACGAAGGGCAGGGAGAAAAGCAAGACGACAAAATCTCTTCACAGCATTCTGTAAGCCTGTCCCCTTACAAGCACCACAGGGACAGTGCCAACCTGACAGCATAAGTTAGACTCAACCCTGCCACACTTCCACACTTTAACAACAATGCCGAGCAAAATCACCAAGTGTCAGCCATAGACACTCATGTTCTATTCAAAGGAGCACCTGAGAAGACATTCTTTTATTCCCAGCTTATTTTTAGCTCATCAAAAGCAGTGTTTTCATCCAGTCAACGAGAAGCTTTCGAGTCAGTCAGGTCACCTTGAGAATAAACAGGAACTGTTGTTCGGTTATGACGTCTCCCTACACAAAACTACGCCTCACTTTGCATTTCAATTCACTCTCCAGACAGCAGGGCTCACAGAAAGCTTCAGACCTGCGGATGAACATGCCCCTGTGTACACTGAAGGTAATTGAAAGACATCATATTCTCATTTAACCTCAAAAACGCATTTAAATTGATCTCATACGACTAGTTCTCTGTGCTGTCATGTTTGATTTTATACATGACGGTGACATTTCACTGAGACGCTAGATTTACAGCATGTATGATGAAGTGATATTTATATCACTGGACAAGCGAGAGCTATCCGTACATGCCGTAATCTGCTCGGGGCAAGTCACAAACAACAACTATACTTGGCAATCGGCCCGACACGTCCTTATTTATAGACAAAAGGGCACCCGGGATCATTTGTTTTATTAAGAAATCGTGTGATTTTAGACGTACTAGCATTTAATCCACCGGGAGTTCACCAAAGCGTCATGATAATGAAAGCCTCAGACGCGATTTGAAATCAATAGGAGGCATCCTGTTACCACATGCTAATATACACATAGCATAACTCCTGAGTCAGACACCAAAGAAATCCAATACGATGCACAGGCTCATTTACCTTAGAAACTTGACTCTGATGATGAGGGACCTCTGTGGTATGGCGGCTGGACAGTGGTCAAATGCTTTGGTCATGACAGCACTGTTACAGTAGAGAAGCATATTGACCAGGACTAATATGAGTGCAAATCAATACAGAAGGTACATGATGCCCACAAGTGGCCTTAGCAATGCTGAAAAGGCAGTTGTGTGAAGTAAAGCCTGTCATAAATCACAACAGACTGGCAGCTCTGTGTGTCCCTGGTTGTCACTGTTTGCAAGGCCGGGGGGGGGGGTGCAAGCAAATCTGTTTCCAAGAATACTGTACTACACACAAAATGAGTAGATGGAGCTCAAATCTCAAATTGTTATAAAATCACCAACATCCTCAGCACTTCAGTAGCAGCAGCTTAGCCTTTGGTCACTTTCTACTGTATTTGTTATGGTAATTTTGTACTCAGCGACAATATTGCTAACATTTTGGATTAAGGCAACAAAACAGCCTCTAAACACACACACGAGTGTGAGCGTTAAATCCTTGATCAAGTCCTCATCAACAACAGTTAAGTTACCCATCACATGAGCACGCTCTTTTCTTACAATTAAGACATCAAATGTGAGGGTCACGTATCAAAACTAATCTACTTAATCCTAAATTAAAGGGAGTGAAGTTTAAGATACTGTGCTAACACGCTTCAGTGGTAATAGCAAGAATAACATGCATGCCGGTATATTTAATGAAGTAAATTAGAAATACATCAATAATAGCCTCATTTTACACATGATCATTGATGATGAAGATCCCACAAAATTCCACACATCATGTTTTCAGGGAAGATGTTAAGAGGAGCCAGGCTCCATCTGGCTTCCCTGTAGCTTGCACCCTCACCAACCTCTCCTCTATGTTCAGTAACTCACAGGTTTCATGTTGTCACGTCCATTAAAGGTTGTTTCCACCAGATGGGAGAAAAGTTCGACCAATCAGAGCTTTGTAGGCGGGATTAAAACTGCCAATGTCAACTAGTTATGAATCTAGCTAGCTAGTTAGCTACCTACATCCCTGAAAAGTAGCAATGGAAAAATGGCTACAAGAATGAGTGTGATTGACACAGTTGCACAAGTTGTTGCAACTCAATTTACAGAATCAACTTACGGTAATTTGTAATTTGCTTTCTCTGAACTGATTCCGACCAATCCCTATGACAGCGTTCCTGACGCAGCGAATAACTTCTTCAGGTCTGATAGTTTAAACAAACAATGTCAGGCTGAATGAAGGAAGTTATCCAGCTGGGTAGTAGTTTAGTAGGTCAACGGTAAACCAGGAAGTCGGTCTGTATATTCTGATGGCTGTTTACACCGGACAATTTGGATAAGTGTTTTACTGTTTCACCTTCGTCTTCTCTTCCAAATAAGTTGGCATAACTTCCTGTTCCTCGCCCTGTCAGAATTATTTTTAGCAATGTCACTGTGTTCTCAAACTGCATCAATTAACAAATAAATAAATAAGGAATGATGGCCAAAACTATGAAAATAAGATTGTAATCATCTGGAAAGCTTTTTTAATATAGGAAAGAAAAATTGATCAAACCACTCATCACTCTTGAGCCATTTCCCACGGTACAGTGTGACCATGGAAACTCGGGTAAGTTTGTCTGCCACTCACAGCTTAAGTTTTTTGTGCTCGCCATCAGCTGTCACAAGCAGGAAATAAGGGAACATTCATCTCAGAATGTTTTCTAAGTTAAATAATGCGTTTTTCAAAGGTACTAAAAAACTGCCATCTGTAATCACACAAATTTAAAACGATGCCCACTGGAGCTGCAGCATCCATCATCGAGTCTGATGTCGAGTTTGAAAGTAATTTTTGTTTATTTTTGTGTTTACTTTCAATTAATGCTATCTAATTAGCGCTTCAAAACATTATGACAAGCAATCCCGGCGCTATATAATTTGCCTGGTCAAAACACTGTCACTCGTCCACAAGCAGTGAGAATAGAGCCAACCATCAACCGGTGCAGTAGGTACGCCCTCTGAGTGTATGTGTACAAATCTGAACCAATTTATTTCCTCCAGCCCACATGACACTGTGTATTTACGATGAGCCACTCAACCGTTGCCTGTCGTCTGTTGGGAATAATTAGTGCACAAGTTGGTGACCTCTCTGGCATTGCTGCTCCCTATCTCACACACACACACACACACACACACACACACACACTCATGCACCAATTTACAACTTGCTTTTTGTATTATTTTTGTATGCAGACAGTCTCTTCTAAATATTTGTTCTTTCCTACTGTGTTAAACTAAAACAATGTTAAATGTTACTTTGATTAATTGATGATCCTAAAAAAAACCTCAAAAACACACTTACTTCCTGACAAAACTTTCGTATTCATCCCCAACAGCAGCTCTCGCTGTTAACCTTTCTCCAGGTCATCAAGATTTCTTGTCCCCTAGTAACATTTCTTTCTAGTGAACAAAAATATCACATTGTGCATTGCTTTTCCATTAGTGGTTGGTTAGGATTGAAAGATAACCCTCAAAGTCATATGTCTCGCTGAAACATGTAGACACACACACACAGGACCATCACTTCTGGAAAAAACAGGAGCTGGCAGGTATTAAGGGACAGGGAGTAAAAGCTTGAGTTAAATGTACACTAAATTATTGAAGAGAAAGCAACACAACTTTAATCATCCTAAACCCGGATCCCATTCGGGGCTTGTCAGGGCTAAAGGACTTCAGCAGGGTGACAATTGTCAGGATATTGTACAGAGAGAAGCAGCAGCTACACTGTTGTGGTACTGATGCAGCAAAATTCGTTTTCCATTTCTAAGAAGCGATAGAACAGAGGAAGCTGAGTGGTTTTGGAGAGCATGAAAGATGAAACCCAGTACACAAGGGGTCTTTGATTAAGAGTACTTCACTACAGCGAACAGGTACACAAACATTCACGGACACGCACGCACACATCCTTTGTTCCAGTAATGGTGTAAAGTTGATGTGCACTGAACTAACATGAAAGCCACATCTCTGATGACCTCACCATGGACTCTACTTTGAAACATTTTTTTTAAAACACCATCTGGCAGACACAATCTGACTTTTCCAACCCTACCGGCAGCTCTTTATTCACACATAGAGCACTAAACTCTCTCATCACACTCAATACAATGACTTCATTTGAAGCCGTCTTTCTCTTCCCCGATCCTTGTCCCACTTGTGTAAAAAGTAAAATGAGGTCAACAGGGATGAGACACTAATCCCTCTTGATTTTATGTGATACCTCTCCTCTATCCCAGTCATTCATCCCCCATATGCTACTCCTAGCTAACCCGCTAACCACAGACAATACATTTTCATAGATATCACCACAAGTGCAACATAGTTATACATGGTAAATGAAGACAAATGCATGTATTGATCACATGTGTGGAACATACTGCATGCAACACAGCAACGGCGGCGGCGGCGGCAGCAGCAGCGGCGGCTTAACTCCCTTGATGAGACTGTTGCTGTCTCATTCAGCCTCGTCTTTGCTGCGCCAAGCTCCAGCACATTGCATAACTGAGCAGAGACACAAACACACGACCCCAGGCCTGGTCTGCACTACGGAGAGCCATCTAGAAGAGTTAGCTTGCAACTGGCAACCCCAGCGAGGTG
Source organism: Argyrosomus regius (assembly GCA_946959425.1). Classification (NCBI taxonomy): domain Eukaryota; kingdom Metazoa; phylum Chordata; class Actinopteri; family Sciaenidae; genus Argyrosomus; species Argyrosomus regius. The sequence continues at coordinate 10,972,224 of OX336901.1, read as the reverse complement.
AAACCAAGAGAGGGGGGAAGAGAATAAAGACGCAACAAAACAGATAGAAGAATAAATGAATAAACAAATGATCTGTGACCTGAAAAGAAGCTCCTGCACTCTTTAGGCACTAAACTGGAAAGAGAGCTTGACGCAAGCAGTTTTTCACATTTACTATCCCTCTTTCTCTCTTTCTCTCTCTCTCTCTGAAGACATGCAGAATAAAGAAGCCCGAGCATCACTGTAATCACTCTTTACTATCTAAAGCCATTACCATTACATCACAGACATATAAATTATATACAGTCAATGTGCTGTTTGAGGCTGTGAGCTGCTCTGTTGAACAAGAGCTCATATCACATTAGAATCCGCTGGGATTTTCTCACATACATCGAAATACATTGAAAATCCCATCAAGGTCTGTTCACAAAGAGAAGTATGCACACAGCGTGGAGCTCTCTAGTGATTGTAAGCTACGATTGAACACTTTCATTTTTATGTACAAATGAAATTCCAACTCATCTACCGCTCAGCTACGATTTCTATTTGAACACTTAAAATGATTCCCGTTCAGCAGTCCGGTCAGAGGACTCATGGCTCGGTAAGGTTCTCCTGTGACTGCAGACAAAGCTCGGAGGCTACTGAGTGAGTCAGAAGGAAGATTGATGATGAAGATATGTCATAGTCAATCTGTACTACGACCAAAAGCTGCACAGGACCACTGCCAGTCACGGCAGTTACTGCAAAGCAGTGTGTATGTGTGTACAAAGTTATCTCTGTAAACATGTGTACACCACTGTCTGTCTGCATGTCCTTCTGTTTAAGTCAGTACACATACAGAATTTGCATGTACACATCAGCTAACATTTGTCATATGCTTGTGTGTGTGCATATGTGTGAAAACACAATTGTGTGTGTTAGCTCTGCCATCTCCCAATGTCATCATGAAATAATAACTCGGCGTGTGTGTGTGTGTGTGTCTATTTGTATGTGTGAGTCCTATGATGTCCTGCGCCTGCCGATGAGATAATCTGGCAGAGCATGGAGTGACAATTTGATCTATTGCTGGCTCACAGGGAGTCTCTGAGTTATAGTGCTGCCATATCTCCTGGCCACCACCAGTAAAGAGCCGTCTCTCCACAGAGGTGAACCGCAACATTGTTGCACACTGAGCTGCGGACCACCCAGCAAATAGACGCACACACAAAAATACATACAGTACACATACACATGAGTCTAGTTTGATAACAGTATGCTGTCAAAAATTATCCAATAAGGCCCGAGCACTGTGTTTTCTATCAGGGAGTGACAGAATCTCCCATTACACACTGCTCTAGAAAAATTGGTCATTTCCACCCATATTATGCCTGCCTTTAACACACAGAGAGAAGCAAACACGAATATAAATTTCAATTATCAAGTGTGGTGACTTTTTTCTATTAAAGAAAAACTCTTGTTTACATCCTAGATGGATTCTGTCCAAACTCTGGAGAGCCGGTTATTAAAAGTACAATTTCTGGGTATTGTTTGAAATCTTTCAATACCACTGCAGTGTGAGAAATAATATGTTTTATTTACAACTATGCCAGACCGCCCGACACATTCTTATTTACTGTTATTTTAACACAAGCAGCACAGAAGAAGAACTTTGCCTGAATAAAACACAGTCTAAAATTTGCAACAGAAAAAAAAAAAATAAAAAAAAAAAAGACCAACAACAACTATTTTGTTGGTGCTAAAAAAACTATTGAGGTTCCATGTCCCGCCCTACATGTTAATAGTATTTCCTGCAGTATGAGAATTCATTTCCTGTCACCAACATGCAGCAATATAGTAATCTTTAGCAAAATTCGCACTAAATTATTAGGCACACCATAAAATATTTAAATCAGTTATTTTAAAAGTCCAGCGCATGGTTTTTAATCTTTATGGTTACATTGTAGGAAGTGTTTCCCCTCAGATTAGGGTGTATGCTTTGGTTAATGTAATCTTTTCATCGAGAGGCTGATGGATCTCAATTAACATCCTGTTTAGCTCTGATGAAGGTTCATAACATCATTACATTATGTGGTTGATACACGGATGCAAGCTCGTTATGTTGAATTAGCCCCACCTTTTTTGTCTGTTGTTGATTTTATGAAACCGACGCTCTGTCAACAACCTGCTGCTGACGTTGTGTAACAGCACCACCATTTTGAGCCATATTGGGACACACACGACAAGGAAGTAAGAAAGTTTCCTTCAACTTTTTATCACAAATACTCAACACTCGACGTCACTGAAGCTTTTTTCATTTAGAACACAGATTTCTTGCTTATTTTTGAAGTTAGGCTGGTAACTCAGTGGAGAGCTAATGGACTGCTTTAACAGTGAAACTTGTTTTCCAAATGCTCATGACTTCTTTTCGCTGCTGAGATATTTTGTAGAAAACAATTGATAGCAGTGTGTGTGTGTGTGTGTGTGTGTGTGTGTGTGTGTGTGTGTGCACTTGGGCATATCTGTCTCAGTGCATTACCACACACAGATCAATAAGGATTCTATTCTTGGCCATTAGATCTAGAAGCACGGGATAGCCTGTCTCCCCCACTCTTTCCTATCTATTCTCTCTCACTGCTCCCCCTCGTCTATCAGCCTGTCCTCTCTGCTGGCTCTCCCGCCAACCTCTTTCTCTTTTCACCGTCTTTCCCCTCCTCCAGACAACACCAAAGGGACATTGTCATCTTCCCAGCTGGACAGTGGGAGCAGCAGCAGAGTCAGTGGCGAGCATCAAACACGGGACAGTTTTTTAGGGGGGGCTCACAGTAGTGATTGGCTTTATGGGCGGAGGGATGAGCCGTCTCCTCGGAGGATTCACGTATGCACACAGACATGTACGCACGTATTCGCTCGCACACATGTACACATCCACACACACCTCCTGTGTTCCTGCTGTAATTCTCAGTCCTCTGCCACGCTGCCAGGCTGAGGCCCTTGATCTGCCACTTCCTGTAATCCTCCATGGGAGAGAGGTGCAGCCAAATGTCCTAGCAGGCCAGCCAGGCAAACAAACACACAAACATGCATAGACACCGATAGCTGCGAGCTGCCACTAAAAAATAATAACTTCCAGGACATAGATGTGTATCAGCGCAGAAGTCCCAGGATTTCAAAAACATGTCACCTGCTGGAAGGTTGGAGCACGGCAATGCAAAAAATATGAATCATGAAATCTCCATTATGGCCCCTTCATTTGTGCCTCACTGGTATTGTCATTATCAGATAAAGAGGCAGGGCTGACTAAACAGCAACAGGAAGAGAACCAAAACCGACCCTTCGCCTGACTCAGATAAGACTATCTGATGCACATCACTCAAACACAAGAGACACTGCTCTGTTCTTTCAATTTCAAAGTGACCAGTTTCAGCCAGAAGGGACCATCTGACAAGATCATTTCCCCCAAACCCAGCATAGTCTGAGGGAGAATGATTTTTGATCTCTAAGCTGATTGGTTATAGGCTGCTTTCACCCCACAAGGACAGCTTTTTCTCATACTGAGTTTACCCAGTCTGGAGCTCACAGGAGTAATGTACCAGCCAGTAAGACGTAAGCCCCATTAAGCTTATTCACCAGTTCTTGCATCATCCCTGACATGGTACTTCTACAAGATGAGGGATTTGATCTCCTGTCTTCTAATACGCATGTACCATTTACAGAATCTGCTTTGCCTTGGATGAAGACATTTGTGGTGTCTGCTGGACATTTGCACGAAAAGTAGTACATCATTATCTCTTCTGACACCCTCACTCTGCTTTTAAGAAGCAGAAAACATACTAAAGGTAGCAGCGCTGGACATTGTTGTCTTTTTATTGGTCTTGTAAAAATGGCTCTGCAGACTCTGTGCTCACGTTCCTCTGCTTGAGAATGTCACTGTTTTCACCCTCACCTTTCCAGCACAGGTGAATGAGACTGAGTCACAGCCATAGCTGCCAGCAGGCGGGAACAAGGGACAGCCAGGCGGACAGCTCTTCATCACACCGTAATGAGCTGGCAAAGGTTGTCCGACAGGCAGGAGAACACATGGAGGACCTGTAAAAGCAGCCTGACACAGGCAAGCTTGCGGGCGTTCTCTGAAGCTATACGACTCCCCACGGTGCCATTTCATCACAAGCTGTTGTCCCTGTTTGTGTAAATGTCTTCATATTGCAAGGAAGCCGACACAAGCTACCTCCACCACTTAATTCTCCGACTGAATTGCAGCACATACTTCAATATGTGGCTAAATGTGACATTTCTTGTACGAGCAAGAGTGCAACAGTGAGGCAATGTCTGTAAAAGGACATAAAATGCAGCACCGAAGGGATGCTAAGTTAAACCTTTGGTTTACGCATTATCTTACCACGTGACAACATCTGGAACTTGAACTTTAGGATCAGGACAAATCAAAGATTTTATTCTTACAGAGCTCACGGTGACTGGCAACCCATGACTGCTACCAAAGACTCTTCAACATACTCTACAAATACCCCGAAACCCCTCCAGTCTACATCAGCATCTGACTTGGCAGCTCTGACATCTGTTCACTTACCTGCTGCTGCCTCTCAGGGATGCAGGGACCCAAAGGAGCTGCGCCAGGCCACAGTAACCTATAACAGCTCAATGGAAACTGAAAGGATACAATCTGAGAGCCCCACTCTGGGTCCCGATGGCCAGTATCTTCTGCACCGGGTCGAAAGCCATGGACGACGGCTGATAGGGAAAGCCATGACGGACAGTCTGAGAGATATGCAGGAAGGTGAGAAAAGAGAACACGTTAGTTAATTTTACAGCAAGGGTGTTGTTGTGTCAAAGGATGGCGCACACATGATTTTTGGTAAACAAAAAGGTCCCAGATGGACGTGTAAAGTGTTATGAAACAGAAATGCCAAGCCTGAAATTACAGAGACAAGAGAAAATGAAAGAGAGGAACAAACAGTGTGTCCATGCATGGTTACCCTGTCCTTCGATGATATTTGGCTTCGCTTTTTAGCTTTTTATAATCACGGGCCTATTTTGAGATTTCCCCTCTCTCTCATTTCTTTCTCTTTATCTCGTTTTCCTTCGCTCACTGCCTCCCACATGAGGTCGTGATTACACTGAAGTCTAGAAATTAAAAAAAAAAAAACCATGGAAAACACACCCATAAGGAAATGCTTCTTATGGGTGTGTTTTCCATGTTTGCGATTTGATATGATCATCATATGATTTGTTGCAGGGTCATCTATTGGTGTGTATTACATTAGGTTACGTTAGGTGTTTCTGTTTTTTTGTCCAACCTCTGTATATTTGTGCGTGTGTGTGTGTGTGTTGTGTGTGTGTGTGTGTGTGTGTGTGTGTGTGTGTGTGTGTGTGTGCACGACTGAAGCTTTATGGCATCAGTCAGCCGGTGGTGGGCTGTTGGATTTGTTTGCTTAGCGGCAGAAGGCTAAAGCACGTTACATAAGAAGCACTCAGTGCAGCAGAGACACCTGCCTTCCTCGCAGAGAAACCGTACACAGAGTTTGTGTCCACGCAGACAGTAAAGGTGCAGGAAGGAGGCTGAAGTCTTGTTCAAAGAGACTTCAATCAGATGCCTGGCTGTTGATAGACATACAGTATTTAGGCTGTATAGTGTCAGTCAAACCTGCAGTCTCTGAGCTGTTTTTTCTAGCCACTAAACCACAATATCCCCTAAGTCCTCCAGTGTGTTGACTTGACTCTAGATTATGTTATCTAGTTTCTATTTATGACTTCAGGCACTATGACTTATTACTCCTGACGACTGTTGAGATGAGTACAGTTTAAAAAAGTTAATCTGCCTTAGCCTTGGACATCTACACCTGATGTTGGTGTTTGGTTGGTTGTTGGTGTCTCTAAGACTTCCAGAGACTTCTACCATTTAAAATACAAAGACGCTTATCAATAACAATGGACTGTGGTAGCTGTGGACCCTAAGAAACACAACGACACAAGACTAGATTTCAGGAAGCTATCAAAACCTACAAATACCTGATAGACTAGACTAGTTTTACAGTTAAAAAGCTTCGAAAGAATCCACAAACAAGCCTGTTACAAACAATCATGCAGGTTAAATATGTGGGGAAATCAATAGCAAGCACACAGCGGTGTCTATAAAAACCATTAATACACACTTGGGAAAATCCTGAATTAACATTACAGTGGGCTAAGATGTAGAATGCATATCATGTACATTGCATGAGTGTGTATTAACCCAATCCATTGTTGTGGCCAATTCAGACTGAGGAGGGCAAGCCCTTGTTTTTTTGTTTTTTTTTTCAAACAATCACTTCAGGCGCCATCAGTCCCCACTGGATCAATGATCTGGGGGCAAAGTAGTGCATGTCTATGTGTGTTTGTGTGTGTGAGGGAGGGAGAGAGAGAGAGAGAGAGGATTGTGAGAGGTGTGTCTGTTAGAGGGAAGGAAGAAGATGATGGAGAGACACTGCGAGGAAAAGAAAAGCAGAAAGGGGAAGACGCGCACACACACACACACACACATCAAGCAGAAACCACCGTTTTGCTAATCCAAACCCAGCAGATTATGCAAGAGGGGATCAGTTTGGCCCAACCCCTCAATATGACAGTTCATATGGAAGCACATATACAGCAAACGATGATGTCTTTCCACAGAGGATAATACACTATATTATCATATTCGAAATAACTGATTGGTTTGATGAATTCTACATGCAACCATATGGGAACTTAGTCATGTTTATTGTTTAGTCGCCAGAGCGCACTCGCCATACAGTATGCGCAGTGTAGTTAGGTATATTATAGACCATGCACTGGACAAGCACAGAGCACTTTAATGATTCTCTCTGTGGAAAGGATTCCTCCCAAATGTTAAATAAACCTTCACCCGGCAGACGCTTGTTATAGTTGCTAAAGAAGAAGACTACAGAGCAAAATGCGTTGCCCATTGATTCATTTATTGTGTGGAGCTCCCTCACACCTGCTGTATCCTGAGATGGGATAAGCGCAGTGCAAACTGTGAATGATGACAAATAGAAGACTGCGTGAAAAAAAAAAAAAAAAAGGGAGCTGTATAATAATAATTTTAAAAAAAATCAGGCTCGCCCACCTTGCAGAGCTGGAAATGATCGGACTGGATGGTCTCCTGGATCAGATGGTTCTCCTGTGGCCCCACTTGGACAGACGGGGTGGAGGAGGACACCTCTTTCAAGCCGTCCAGCACCTTCCTGATGTTGAACTTCTTCATTTTCAGACTGCAGAGCACAGAATTGAGATCACCCGCAATAGATAAAGGGGATAGCCACTTTCTCTCTCATACACACACACACACACACACGCACGCTCTCTCTCTCGCTCTCTCTCTCTCTCTCTCGCTCTCTCTCTCTCTTCTGATTTCCTCTGTATATCTCACATTTTTACTGCTTGTTTTTTAGCGCAGTCTCCATGCTGGAAGGCTCTGGCGCGCACCGCACAGGTCGCTTCTTGGCGTGTAAATTTGGATGACGGGCTGCTGCTGGGATGTTGGTGCGTCGGTGTAATTTGCTCGGAGTCCGTGCTGTGCTGTGCCCCAATGCGTCTCGGTGGCTCCGCTCGTCTCTTCTCGGCTTCCCTCCCCTCCCCTCTCGGGCTGTGTGCGCCGCTCAGCCAAGGCGGAAACGCAGCGCAGTGTCGGTGGTGGTGGTGGTGGTGCTGCTGCTGCTGCTGCTGACGCTCTTGCGCATGTCTGACAGAGCAGAGGCTTCAACACAAATCCCGCCACCTTGCCAGCTCCTCTCTCTCTCTCTCTCTCTCTCTCTCCTTCTTTCATCTGCCCCCAGCGACAACGCCTCCCTCCCTCCCTCCCTCCCTCCGATCTCGCTCCCTCTCACGCACACATAGTAGGTTTTGCTCCACTGCACCTGGTGATGCTTGTGATGTTGGGATGCTGCGGCGTTGAGTCTGTGGAGACAGACAAGCAGACAGACGGAGGCTCAGTCCCATTCTTTCCAGTGCACCCTCGCCCTATCCACTGCGTCTCTTGTTTGTGTGTGTGAGCGCTGAAGGTTCGCCATATTAAAGACCATCCCAAACCACAGTGGAAGGAGGCTATAAACCCTATAAAACACCGTATGAATGTGCCACAATCTCCTTAGATTACATTTTTCATAGCGGATTTAGACAAAAATCTAAGAAAATGTGGTAACATTAGATTAAAAATGGGAAATAAAAGCATCATTTTGTCCCTAAATGTATTTTTGAATGATTTCCAGGCATCAATTTTAAAAAAGGAACACATGTAAGCCCAATATAGCACACTGATTCGGTTTTATTGCTTAAGGATGTAATGCATTTGCAGGTAAACATGGCATGCAATAAGCCAACAGCTGAGCAAGCAATGCGTCTATGAGTATCCATGGTGACGGCTGTTTCCTGCTTATGGAGGAGTCCCATCCTCCCTCTTAATGTGGAGAACCCTTCACAGCTGCAAGTGTGACTACATGCAGGAGTAACACTCATACTGAGAGCTGCTGGGTGGGGATGGTTTGGGAAGGTGTCTAACAACCAGGACCAGGTGACACTGCATGTTCCCACCCGACACATCACATATGACAGGCAAAGGTCATAATGTCTTCATGTGAAAACATGCTTGGACACAGTCATATGATGTGCTCACTACAATGTTTCCGTAGATTTAGCTCATGCAATGTTAAAAACAGGTGGTTCTGCAAAAATGGTCAACAGTTACTGACATGGTTTGTCCTTTTAACAGTGTGTTCCTGTACTGTGGGTACAGGAAGGTTAATTTCTAGACCGCATGAGGCCCCCAGCTATTGCTAGTGTCATGTGGAATGATAACAATAACAATAGTCATCAGACATCGAGATGGTAAATGTACCTGGATAGTTCTGATTTGCATCCTTTACATTAAAATCTGATGTGTGCTTCAGCTGACTTGTCTTGTCCTGATGCAATTTCCCAGTTTGGGATTAATAAAGTATTTTTCTAATCTAATCTAATCTAACAAGCACTTTTATATTATTATTTTTATTTGCTATCTGGTGGATGTATTGGAGAGTGGCATGGTGATGCAGTTAGTTATTACTGCTTTGCATGTTCTCTTTATACCTGCGTGGGATTCCTCTGGGGGCTCCTTCAACAATTCAAAAGATATGCAAATTTGGTGGAACCAAATTGCCATAGGTGTGATTTGTTAGCGTGATAGCGTGGCTGTCTGTCTATATGTGTGTCAGCCTAGTGATAGACTGCTGACTTGTCTGTGGTGTACACCACTTCTTCCCCAATGGAAGACAGTCTCCAGACGACCACCACAACCCTGCAAAGGATCGGCAGTTATGGATGATGAATAGATGGCTGTATTGGAGCTGGGGATAATAATTATGCTAACTCCATGATGCTAACTCTACTAGAATTTCTGTCCTTTCTGTCTCACTGCAGAACACTAAATTCATGAACACCTTGTACCCACACTAGCCACAGTTGGGCCCTCTCACTCTCTCCCTCAGCACTCCCACTGATGATATTCCTTCACTACTTCTGACAGGCCGTGGTCTACCTGAACTAGCTGCCGCAAAGTTCTATCACTCAGACAACTTTATCACTGGTCACCTTTCCCCTCAGAGCTTAAATGAGTTGAGTTCAGAACCTCAGTGCATCTGTGTATGTTTGTAAGGTCACAGATGAAAGTACCAGCCTTGACAAGCTCAGCTGAGGCTGCTCACGCTTGAGTGACACCGATGTTGCCACCTGTTTGGGCTGTTTGCTAACACGCTCATCTTCGACAGGTTGCCGCCAGCAGCAGGGACAGGGGGTGTAGCGGCGGAAATAATAGCTATATTTGCGCTCTCTTGCTAACAACACCTGATACCAGGTCTGACCTTAACTGGAGAAAGTCCAAAGAAGGGCATTTCTATGTCCACCATAGCTCCACATTGTGATAATCAATGCTGATTTTATGAGCTTGCCCTTATGCGTTTCCACGTAAATCCTTTGTTGAGACACAGCTGATGTAAAGCAGGCATCAAGGAAAATTAAGATGCTATTGAGTAAAAGGACACAAAAAGATATGAAGAGGACCAGGGAGCAAATTATTAATTCAGTAATCGTACCAGGGTACCTTGAGAACAATTGTTGCAATGCTGTTTTGCATAATGAACTGAAATTGACCAAACACACCTTCCAACCCCAACTGCTATCACCTGATCCAGAATACATTACGCAGGCAAACAAAGAGGTCCTTATTAGTCAGTCCTTGCATGTGTGTGAGTGAGTGATGTGGGAGGGGAGGGCTTTTGGCAACTCTGACATCAGTGATTTAATTTAGCACCATTGTGTTGTGGCGGGAGCCATTCATCTGGCTGCATTGTGTGTATGTGTGTGTGTTGTATTTTGAGTCTGACTGCTGTGTTTGTGCTCTTTGATAAGGCTTTTCACCGAGGCAGCGCTGTATTAGTGGTTTTTTTTTTCTTTCTCTTTTTTTGTGAAGGGCCAAAGTGTTAAGAGAGCAAGACAGAAAGAAGAGAGAGAGAGAGGGATGGGCAAGCAGAGTTGTAAATCCCATGTACAGTCAGAGTGATATGATTTGACCAATATTTGGTCCTTACAAGACCACATTTTTGGAGGATGTATAAGCAGAATTGGAAGAAAATATGCCATGTGATGAACCGGCGACTTGTCCAAAATGTACCCCACTGGGAAGTCAGTTGGGAGCCCCCTGCGATCCTTTGCGGTTACAGAAAATGGATAGATTATATTATTCCAGACGGTAGTATGTTTCCATTAGTGTATAAATACCTGAAAAAAAATCAGATTGAGCCTTTTATATCTACAGACAGAGCAGGTCTTGTTCCACCATTTTGAAGCGCCATGTTTCTACAGTAGTCCAGAATGGACAAACAAAGCACTGGTGTTTTTCCACCACGCTTTGACGGCGAGCGATATTCAGTTGGTTGTGATCTACAGCCTCACTTCTAGATGCCACTAAACAGCCATGATTATGATGATTAAGAGTACAAAAATGGATAAATCTCTCAGTGCAAGCAGTTCAAAGACAAAGTGAAGTATATAATCCAGTTCTACCTTCTATCATACCTGTTAAGTTTTTAAATGAAAGCCTGGTCACTGTGGTCTATGAATGCAGTCATTGTCTCTCCCTAGGTTGATGCGACCAAGTTTATTTTGCATGAGCATTCATCATCAGCGCCAACCTCATCCAAAGAACAGTTCACAGTGTGTTCAGCCTTAATGTCTTGCAGGTTGAAATATATCCTACAGTGTGGTAAATTTTATCCTGTACTGTATGTGGACCAATTACAACAGTGCAGAACACCCTGCCTCTGCAGTCCCTCCATTATCTCTGTATTATCATTCAACACAACAACCCTGGGAAATATGCAAATTGAGCACATACAGATTTAGGAGCTGCTATGCACATGAGCGGAGTGCTAATCCAGTGCTAATCCCAGGTCAGAGGTAAGGATGGATGAGCCAGGAGCAACATGACAACTACAACTGACTGTATCAAGAAGCCACTGCATTAGCATCATGCCCACTGGGTGTGCTCAAATGAAGAGAGTATACATCAGCAGCAGCAGCACTGAGTTAATCAACACAGAATAAAAATACACTTAATCTACATTCATGTATATTTTAGTCACTCGTTGTATTCTAATTTTGAAGACACACTGGCGCAGCAGAGGGTAAAGTATTATATGAAGGTATTGTTGGACAGCAGTTGGCAATATGAAGTGAAAACGCCCACCTACACACGCACATTTGCATACATTACACAGATGTTTGCATACAGATTATGAATATGCATCTACATGTGTCATATGCACACGACATGCATCACATTATTGATGTTATAGTATAAGACGGTATGTTCTAAAATGTTCTTAAACTATCATTTTTTTTGTTTTAACAATGAGTCAACTAGACTGAATAAAAACTAATTATAAACCTAACGCTCAAATCATGTCCTTACACACAGACTATTCACCTCTAGATGATTTTAGCCACTTAAAATCCTGTCTCAAACACTCAAGACTGAGCAGCCCCTGAGCTCAGCATCAGAGTCAGCCCTGTTTGACCCCTAAAGCAGCAAGGCCCAGTGCTGTCTAGAGAAAGTGAAAAACCCGGGGGGGACACAGAGGACAATAGCAGGTCGCAGAGAGTCGGGGCGTCTGCCTGTCATGCAGAAAGACTGGAGGGACAAGGACCTTCCGCCCTCGCTGACAGCTGTAGTTAATCAAGCGAATCATAGCACACCTGAGTTTAGAGCTTATGACCCCCAAGCCTTCCCGTGGTACTCAACCGCTGTGTCCTCAAACGGCAAGCATAAGCGGTAGAGCACTAGCTAACAAGTGAGAGGACATATCATCACAGACATAACTCACACACGCGCATATGCTGGAGGGCTTGTGATTAAAAAGAACAAGCAGAAGACACGCAAGTTGTTGATCGCAAGAATGTACACCCTCACAAAACGGCTGAAGAGAAAAGAGGAAATATGTATGATGCACATACATACAGACATTGCACACACGCACACACAGACATCCTGGGGGGATTGGAAGTTAATGAGCCAATGCCCTTGAGGGAACACTTGATTGTCTCTGCCTGGTTCAATAAGAGGATGCTTTTCAATGTCAAACATTTGCCGTTGCAAACACACACATGAAGGAAGGTAACAAAGCTTAGAGGTACATCTGGATATGTCCCTCTACAGAGACACCCACCCACCCACCCACCAGTCCTTATGGTTACAGTGAGGCTTATAAATATTGATGGGAGGATAAAAGAGATGAGGAGATGGGGGTGGAGAAATTGACAATACTATAAAGCCTTCATCACGTCCATAGCGCTCCTAATCAAAAAGCTGGAGTCTAATACAAGCATGAGTTTATGATCCTGGCAAGATACCTCATTTTTTTTGACAAATGGGGGATACGGAGAAGAGTGTAAATATCCATTTCCACCAGGAAAACAGTGAGACATGTTGTTTGATCAAACTTTCAAGGTCATAGGGTCAAACGTCCCCCCACAAGCCAGAAATAACAGAAATTGCTGTTTTGTGTGTATGCAGGCATGTCAGTGCACACAGCTCAGGGAATAGACGTGACACAGCGTCAGCTTGTCTCAACCCGGGGCTGCACAGCTGGTATCAATTCCAATAATCAGCCAAGGCGATAAGCTGACCATCAACAACAACACACACACACACACATGCACACACACACTCATGACCAGATGGATGCCACTATTTAAGGAAAGGGCATTGCCAATGTTACCGTCACAGTGACACAGGACTTCTTGGAGGACAGATTTGTTAGAAAGAAGCTGCAGCCGGCATGCAGCCAAAATTAAGTTTACTTAAACCAGTCATCCAGAGATTGAAGGAAGAGACATGAGAGGCGAGCAGCACTTTGTCCTCGGTTCAATGTCAAAGACTCACTGAGTCAAGATCACTACTGTCAGTCCCAGTCCTTTGAAGGCGGAGGAGGGAAATCCAATACAGTCAATGAAAGGCTACAGTGACTTTACTGGTATTAGGTTTAATCAGGACAGAGACCTGAAAGTATGACTATCCTCTCACAAAGAAAATTAGCATAGGATGTGTGAGGGAGAGAGAGAGAGAGAGAGAGAGAGAGGGAAGTCTCCTGTCCTCTTATCTAAGATAGCAATAATCAATGGCGAGCACAGGACAGGTTATCAATGACTCCCTTGTACAGCCATCCCCCTGTGTAGTTTCAGCTCCAATCAATTCACACTTTATCAAATCAGCACTTCACCATGACCATGTCTGCGTCGCTTAACTGCCATGTGGCAACACACTGAGAGTCCTTTCTGTCCACACATTAGAGGCGAAAGTCTGTCAGGTACAAACCACGATCTAATGTGTTTAAATAACGAGAAAATCTGAAGCCAAACGCAACGAAAAGTGGATTCTCATCTTAGCGAGGTCTCTCATTCCGCAGCCTCTGATGGTAAATTAAGCCACGCAATTATCCCCTGTGATTGGCAAAAGGCTTCTGCACAAGCCAATAAAGTGGGATGAAACTTAAGACTCCTGTTTTATTGGCAACCTGACACCTCCCGGCTTTGCTGCGTAAACTGAGTCTGCATCGTTGAATTAATGCAATCATCTCCAACACGAGGCAATTAGGTTGTGATTCAAGCAGTCGCTGTGACGCTATTTAAGGACATTGTGTGTATCCTCCCATCCAGCCATCTATCTATTAGATTACCCTTCATCCACAAATCAGCTGAGGCAGAGCTCTGAAGTGATGACATCAAATGATGCACAATTAATGATGCACTAAACAAAAGTTGTTCCTTAACACCAGACACACGTCTATGCATACAGGGACAAACAAACAAAGAACTACATCTGAGAAAATCTAAAGCCGGACTCAAAGACCTTTTGTGGCACAACAGGGCGTTACATCACCTGCCCCCCTGACAACCACAACAACTTCTCTACAATATTGACGTGCAACTTTAAACACACACAACAGCAGCCACCAAGAAAAGTTCATATCATATACTCATATCAGTGGCAGTTAGTATAACTGTCAGGGAGGGAGGGATGTAGTTGGGTCTAAAATATCCCAGATGGCAGCTCAGATGCAAAAACACTCTGAACAGCGTGTATGGACACACACACACACACACACGATCCCTTGATCCCACCACTGTAAAAATTGTGTAGTGATGTGCTGAGTGAGGGACAGCTGTCAACCCGGGTCTGTGTTTTGAATAGTAACTTGCCGATCTCTGCTGTCACTGTCAAATCTTTAAGGATGCACAGAGCAGGACAATTTATCCAGACCAAACACCACCCCTCCCCCCAACCCTCTGTGACATGCAGTTCTTCAGCCCTGCTTAAATATTGACTCAGTTTGACCTTCAAATAGACTAATCTTTACAAAGTATTAACTGGGGGGATCTCCTAGATGCTGATAAATGAGGGTCATGGGGATAATAAGAGAGATACAATCAGTGTATAAGTTACAACAAAACACGTTCTTAAGTAGGATTTCTCACGTGATAGGTCTCTTGTCACCTAAATCTGATGACAGGTGCTGTTTTTATATGGTGATGATGACCTTGTGTTCAGTGCTTTATTCGCTCTGCGCCTCCAAATCTGATGGGTTGCAGTTTTTTTTTTTTTTTTTTTTTTTGTGAACTTCTCTCGACTCATTATTTGATTTTCGCATCTCACCCTCCCCGCTGCCTGATGTCTGCAGAGCTGTGCTGTGTTGGCTGAAGGGAGAGGTAGCGTTGCTGGAGAGTGGGCCAAAGAAGAGTGAAGGGAGAGTGAAGCCAAAGCAAGGTGAGGCAGGGGAGAGAAATAGTTGGGTTACAAGAATGAGGCTGCAACCAGGTCAGCATTTCTGTGTCTGCAAGTCTGGGGTTCCGTGTGTGTGTGTGTGTGTGTGTGTGTGTGTGTGTGTGTGTTACAGACAGAGTTACACTGGTTTTAGATTACTGCAGTAAAGAATAGGCGTCAATCTGTGAGACCTCACCTTTTCCCCTTCAGTGCTATCGCTCTGTTTAACATACAGTAAAAGCTTGGCCTTTTGCTCCTTGTCGTCTGAGCTGACAGTACAGGCTTCTTTAGGATTCTTTCTCTCAAAGACTTGCTCTTCTGTCTTTTTATCAGCATAGCGGGCTCTGAGGACGGACCTCTAGAGACGTTCAGTCCCAGAGGGACAGAGCAGCAACAATGGGACAATGCTGCGGCACGTTGAGCCAATAAGCCAAAAGACCCTATATCCACCCCGAGCCAGCTAGAAGTGTATGTTAGTGTTTCAGTGTGTGTGTGTTTATTGATGTGTGTGGGGGAATGCATGTGTCTGTGTAAGGCAGAGAAGGAGGAATGAAAAAGCAAAAGGAGCATAAAGCTCTTGAAGACTTGAACGACATTGCATTTTTTTTTTGCAGAAACATTACAGATTTCTAGACTGAATGCAAAATAAGTCTACGCTTCCTCATGGAGGAGAATCACTGGTGGTGCATAATTCACAGATATACACTTAAAGGGATAGTACAACATTTTGGGAAACATGCTTATTTGCTTTCTTGTTGAGTGTTAGATGAGAAGATCGACACTGCTCCCATATTTGTCTGTCAAATATGAAGCAACAGCCACGAGACAATTATCGTAACCTAGTACACAGACCTATAAATGCACTTACCAGCATCTCTAAAGCATCTTTGTTTGATCCACACAAAACCAAGATCTAAATGTGTCAAGTTGTGGTTTCACATAGAATGACATGCAACTATTTCTTGGTGTATTTCCAGAGGCCTGCTTCAGCCAGGCTAGCTGTTCCCCCTTGCTTGCAGTCTTTATGCTAAGCGAAGATAAGTTAGCAGTCTACTGGTCCAGTTATCAAAGATAAGACAAGATTCCAAAGATCTATTAATACATTTTGTGTGGCTTCAATTCAGTTGGACTTGTACATTAATGTCAGACACGATTCTCGTGAAGACACATAAAATCAGGTCAGAAGTTAAAGAAAAAATAAGATACATGCAGCCATTTTGGTTTAATCTATAAGAAAAGTCTCTATCTTGTATGTTGTGTGTGTGTCTTGACTGCACAATGATCATTTTTAACTGTTTAACTCTTTGTACTACAATAGACCAGACATTTTAAGTGTAACATTTAACTGATATTTCAGTAAGACATGCCTGCTGATACTGAGCCATGAGATCTGTAGAGGCATCACAGCTCACTGAAAGTAGGCACATATTGTATCTGTGACAGAGATGTTTCCCTACAAAATGAGAGAGAAACCCTGCAAAGACAGGCAATTCCTCCAAGTTAGAGTGTCCTTTTGTCATTCACAAAAGTAACGGCAAAGAAATTGATTAAGGCATTCTTGAATTATTACCTCCAAAATGGAAAGTGAATTAACGACCCACCACAGTCTCCACATCACTCGGGGAATGTGTATCTACTTTCACTTTATTTCATCATCCCTCTATGTGGGTCCATTTAAGAATCAAATATTCTCTTATTACTTGTGGGAAGTCAAACGCACACACACACACATCACACACACACACACACACACACACACACACACACACACACACACACACAAAGGCCAACTGTCCCCTTCCTTTCAAGGTTACACCAGAGTTCTTCTGTCGCTCACAACACATTTGCATCAAACCACCACCAACAGCTGCCAATTAACAAACAGCCTCACCATTAATACACACACGTCACTGACAATTACAGTGTCGGGTGATCTCTCTCTCTCTCTCTCTCTCTCTCTCTAACACGAGAATGGTATGACACACATACACTCACATCCAACCAGCACAGAAGAGCAGGAGGAGGAGGAGGAGGAGGAGGAGGAGGAGGAGGAGGAGGATGGGTTTAGGTGTACGGAAAACAGCAAATAACAGCTAATGTTTTAGAAAGGGAGGAATGAATTGGGCGAGAGGGAACAGTGCAGAGACAAGAGGGAATGTTCTGTGCCAGAAACAAGGCTTTCAGGATTAGTTCTGTCATGCAGTTACAAGGGTAGAAAAATAGTGGTTGGCTAGATGAGGCCTGACAGAGTGAACAGACACATAAAATGCAATGCGAAATACACACATAACGCAGCAGCACACTTTTATGAGCAGAAAAAAAACACAGAGCAATGCAAATGTTGTGTTCTATGTGTGTAGAGCAGCAGCAGCACTGCTGTAGGTGGATAATTTCATATCAAACAATATGTTCACATAAACACATAAACCAATTACTGCTACAGTGTGCTTGTGTCTACAGCATTCTTATAAGATCTCATTCACATATTGTTTGTTCCCAATTTAGTTTCCACATCATAATGAAAGAAAATCATTTCCTACAAAGAAGAATTTTAATAAACGAACTGTCAGCAGCAGAGCACAAAAGCTTTAGAGCAGAAGCGGATTACTGCAGGATGACTTTGCACATGCACACACACATACAAGCAGGCTCAAGTCATTTGTCTCATCGTGATACCTTGTGTGCACACACACACACATCCACACGCAGCACTAACATGTGCACACACGGCATAATCATCATTTCCTTCATGCAGCGGCACAACATTGAACTATTCATTATTGTCAACAATGAAAACAGCATAGTGCAGGTATGGTAATGAAAAAATATATTAATACTACAACCACTAGATGGCACCATCCTCCCTTTCATTTCCAATTTAGCTTCTCATCCCTCAGCTGATCAGCTGACTCTCTCTGTGGGATGGAGACCTACCTCTAGATGCACTGCAAACACTGAGCTAAGATAAATTTGTCAGATTGATTAACAGTTTTATGCCTATTAGACAGCTAACCATCTGTTTTGAAATTCAGTATATTCACTTCAACCATGGGGATTATCGACACTTGCCATGTGGCCATAAAGATCTGCCACCTACCTGTGTTGCATTTTCCATGCACACTTTGTCTTGGTCTTGTAGGAATGAACTCTTGTGGGCTTCTATCAGCAAGAATATATCAATTAACCGATCAATCAGTACCACTCAGCTTGTGGGAGGCTGGCTGTATCCAGCATGCCTTGGGGCCATACAGTCAATACAGTGACCTTCAAGAAAACAAAAGATTTGCAGAATATAATCAGGCATGCTGGGCATCGAAAAGTCAAAGCCATACATTGCAAGTGAGATGGCTTGACATTCTCAATGCAATGAAAGAGGAAGTAATTTTACATGTCCACACACAGACATTTTGTCATTTCAGTTTTATTATATTTGGTATATTCTGCAGGAAAATGAGCAAAAACTACAAAGACTGTTGTTGTAGGTGAACAGTGGTTCTGTTAATACAGTTAATAGATGAAAGATGAAGATATAGACATGTGCTCAAGGAATATGATAAGATATGGCACAGCATACAATATCTTTGGTTAAAAAAAACATTACAACACAAACCAACTAACTTTTTAGAGTCTTTAAAGAGTTGTAAACAAGAGATAACAGCAACTTCAGCTCTTTAAACTATTGCAGCAACAATCTTTTGGTCAGGAATTATCATCAAGTACGTGCTACAATGTTGTGATTAAAGGAAGATTCTTTAGTGTTCAAACAGACTTCTTGAGAGGTGTCTGCTGAGAAAATCGAGACAGGGAGTTACTGCCAATGACCATCATTTCTTCCTGCCAGCACTCTTGGCACGATCGTTGGGCTGTTGGGTGGCAGCAGGGGTTGGGGTTGTTTTTTCTAGAACTGCCTGCTGGGCCTCCTCCAAAGCTTGTTTCCCTTCGTGATCCCTTTTCTCGGCTGCCATCTGACGGCTACTAAATGCCTTGCAAGCATCATGAAACATCTTACAGCGTTGCCACAAGGGTGCCTGGAGACAAGACAGAGAGGCAAAGAGAAAGAAGTTATAGAATGGTGTCTCACCAGAGGGAAAGCCGGCTGATCTTCATTAGTACTGTCTACATCTTCCCTTTTAGACGTCACACAGTTCTTTCTGTCTTGACTGACCTCCAGGTTCTCATACGTCTCCAGCTGGCATCTCATTATCTCGTCCCCGCTGAGCTCCCACTCTTTCTGGTGCTCCAGCACATTGTCTCGGATCAGTCGGTAAGTCTGGATCTTCTCTAGGCGCTGCCTTTTATGGAGCTCCTCTATCTGTGAGTCCATGAGCACGGGAAAATCCTTTTGGTGTCTACAGACGCACACAAGGACTTAATACAACGTGTATATGTACCTTAATTCACTGTAACGTGAGGTGACGGATGTTTTACAGCTTTCCTATATTGTCTCTAACCAATATTGTACTATTGTACCATTAATACTGGTAGCCTGTATTTTGAGGATCAGATATTAAACAAACATTGTCAGCTCAAACTACGGTCAATAATATCAAATTCCTCCACATTTACAGGCTATTTTGTGAGATAAGACAGGAAAAATAAATAAAAATGGAAATGTTGATAATAAATACAATAAAGACATAGGCAGGGGAAATGATAGACACACAGCAATAGCTTATCTCACACCCAAGTTGTATATCCAGATTGATATCTGAGAAGTCCATTTGGTTTTGGTTTAAACCACTGAATTTGTGTACTTCTCTGTTAAGAATTGATTGTAAAACTTCAGTGATATGTATGAGAGAGACACATAATAAGGCAGTTAGACAGTTATGTGTGTGTTTGTCTGAGAATGAGAATGACTGCGAATAGCCCTCTGAGGCACATATGCAAAGGGAATTCAAAGTGATAATATGGCCGCCTATTATTTAAAATGACCTTAATGAAGAGGGGAGGCCAGCTGAGGTGATGATGGAGTTCATTTGGTTAATGAACATTGCCCTGGTCAACCTCTTCCACTGCGTAAAACAACATGTGTGCAAATGCTATAAAGATGGCATGCGAGTGTGTGTGTGTGCATGAGTGTGAATCTATGATGTGCCCTGTGGTGCACCTTTGAGAGAAAGAGGTGTGTTGCAGACTAATCAGACTCTCCTAATAGACTACTCCTCAGGATCTCTCTCTTGGCTCGGATCGCGGGTCACAGTGTCAGCAGCCATTAGCAGCTGGACACGGACGCACGTGCGGGCACACGCACACAAATGCACACACCCACAGCAGGAGAGGATGGAGAGGTGATGGGAGAGGGGGCACGTCTCATTGCAGCGATGAGCTCGTTGGGGTCCTGAAATAGCTCTCTAATTAACAGACCCAAATATCATCTCATTTATCATGGAGAGGGACGGACAGAGGAAGAGGTGGTGTGAGGGAGACTAATAGGAGACTCTGAGGGGAACCATGGAGGGAGACTCTTCCCTTCAGACCACTGACACTGACAAAAGTCTAAAGTTGACACTTAACACACATAAACGCAGGAAACTAATGGGGTCTTGTGAGGTTAACTGTGTACTAATAACTACAGCTGTTCAATTCTTTACACAATGGTTGCTGAAGTTAAAGCTCTGGGTGACATTTCTATTTGAAGTCAGTCATAATTGTGGAGCTGTTGCATCTTCATCCTGTGGCTGCAACATACTGTGCGCTGCATCAGCCACGAAGCAGACACACAGTGGATTGAATAATGTTTAACTTTGTTTATTTTAGTGTATGTGTATACTTCACTTATAACAAAGAATCACTGAGTTTCAAGACAACACAAGTTTTTTGCAATGTAAAAACAATTAAAGTCGGTATCATTACTTAGTGTAAATTTGTGGTGTGGCCCATAGAATAAAGCCTAATGAACACTGTAGATCAGGGTTATTTTGTTTTTTGGATTTGGATTTTTTTCACCTAGCATGTCCTTAATGTCTCCGCATTATACGGTACACATAAATGTCCTCTGGAGTCCATGCAATGCCCTTTCAGGCCAGCCAAAGCGCGCTGTCCTGTAACACCGCTGTTCATGGCACCAATGGGAGCAAAGGTCATGAAC
The DNA here is from genome assembly GCA_946959425.1 of Argyrosomus regius. Classification (NCBI taxonomy): domain Eukaryota; kingdom Metazoa; phylum Chordata; class Actinopteri; family Sciaenidae; genus Argyrosomus; species Argyrosomus regius. Next base: position 10,950,832 of record OX336901.1, on the reverse strand, counting down.
ACAGGAGCTCATGAGCAATGTCCTGCAGATACCGTATGAACCAATCTGCTCAGGAGAAGGGTGCTGGTAAGCGCAACAACTTAGCAATATGCATACTGAAAATACTAGTCCTAGGGGAATCAGGCCTTGGAGTTAAGGATTAATTCAGGCTCACAAATCTAGAAAAGCAGAGTCATCCAGAACAGACAACAGACAGAAACTGATAATTCTGCAATGTATAGCGATGTGATTCTATAACTATATATAACTATATTATGGTGTCAACAGTGGTGAAGCACCTGATGAAGGAAGTGTAGTCCATGGGGGCAGTGGAGCATAAGGTATCAGTCAGCTTTTCTTTAGATGGACTAAGACATGTGACAGAATCAGATCTGGAAGCATCTGTAAAAGAACCAATCAGAAAAGGCCTCATTACAACACTGTATGTGACAAATAGTGGAAACAGATCTAGATCTGTATGAGTAGATCTGTATGATCTAGAGTATGGTACCAGGCTCTTTGCTTTCTGCATCATCTGTAGTCGTTTCATCACTTGCTTGATGTTGGACTGGGTTAAGAAACTTGAGAAGAGACTGTGAAGCCTGAAAACACAGCAAAACATTCAGTCTGTAGTCTATGTTTGAGTACAGGCAAAGCCCATATGAAAATGAACATAGTAATACCATTAAAGCTGTAATCAGTAATTACATTAAAAACATTAAACTATGTTAATTCTGGGTAACCTTGGCATAGCGGCCTGGTTCAGCCATTTCCCAGGCGTTTTTCATGGCTTTAATTTGGTCCATTCTCTCTGTGTCCTTCTTCACCTCGATGCTTCCTGTTTTGCTCTTGTCGATGACCACACGCAGCGTCCAGTTTGGTTTAGTCAAATCTAGTTTCTGCACAAACATATACGCACAAACCACAAAGCACACAAAAAGTAACGCACGTGTTCACGCACACAAACATCCCAGCTGAAGGTCGCCGTACAACAATACATTATGAGTGTCTCTTTCAATGAGCAACTCAGACAGTCTGGTACACAGCCAGCCGTCTGGATTATTATGTCCTGTTCAGCTGTCTTGTCTTCATTGTAAATAATAGATCATTTTTAGTTCACTCATTATGTCTGCTATCTCCAGTGCCAAAAAAAAATATATTAAAAATGGAAATTTATTAAAGGGAAACAGCACTGTGAAAATCTGCCTTTTAAATGTCATTGTCTTCAGGGTTTGACATGTAGAGCAGTCGAGAATAAAGAGAATAAAAGGCATTTATTACATAGATGAGAGCTTTTTCAAGCAGCTGTGTTTCTGACTACTAAACCAAGACCATTATACAGAGAATTATAGACCACGAAATTATAGTGTTTGATAAGACAAGTGTCTCTTATTCAGTGTAAATACACACAGGTCATCCTGGCAGTTGTGGTATTAGGCTGATGCCAGTCTTTGTTAGCCTTTCAAAAGCGGCGGACAGCAGAGTCAAACAAATATGTAAATGCTGACCTATCTGATGAAACAAACTAAAAATCTGTTTTAAAAAAAGGACGTCAGGACAGAGTTCAACAATAATCTCATTATATGCGGTTTGGGGAGGGAATCTGTGAAGAGGAGTTGAGTGTGTACTCCACTGAAGGGCCTTCACACCCTCCTCTTGAAAAGGTTAATAGTACTACTTTTGGAAACTTTTGTACCACTCCAACTTGTCTCAACACAGGAGACTATAGAAAATATACAGAAAATACTATAGAAAAAACTACTTATATAAAGATTACTAAAGCAGTTAATAGCCTTTGGTTTGAGCGCATGCTGCCTATTATGTTTGACCTCCATAATGAATGATTTTTATATATAAAACTATAATATCAATAAAATAAAATTATCAAATGCAATAAAAGCTAATAAAACCATGGTTGTGTTTATGGATATGAAATATTTATACACAATACTGGTCCTAATTTGCAGTTGGCAGTGTTATGTCATTGTTATCTCTCACTGTGCTCCGGTGATGTATTACCGTTTCCAGCTTGGAGCTGGATTTGGAGATGGCAGATGGCTTCCCCTTCTCCTTGTTACCTTTGGGTGTGTCAGATTTGCGTCCGTCATGGCTCGGTGTGTCAGTGGATGAGCGCTTCAAGTCCTCCAGCTTATATACTATATTGCAAACAAAGATTAAGTAGATTCACTTCAGCTGTCCAAAGCTGACAAAATGACAAGCACACAGTGCATGTGTTTTAATCTTAAAGTGGTTAATGTCTGTCAAATATGGATACCGGAGAGCGTCAAACATTCTTTACCAAACTTTTGTTTTCATCAATTCAATTATAGTGTGAGAGGCTAAAACTATTCCTCAAAAAATATAGTTCCTTGTCTATTGGTGTCAATTCATATTCTCTATGAACGTCAGCTGTTCACACACACAATTAAAGCTAATCTGTAGTGGTAGGGTGACAAACACTGCAAGTGTTGTGTGGTCACATGTGTGCTAGATGGCACTGTTGCACTTTATAGGTAAAATGAACAAAACCCCCTTAGCTTGGATGAAGCATTAACAATGAGTCTCACTTCTCTGATAGAGGCATAATAATCCATCATTTAGCTGACACCCTGCCATTCTGCCTGAACAGCTTTACTGCATGCTCATTGAGTTACCCTCATCTCAAGTCATACAGAAATTCAATGTTCATATATGTAATGTCAGGCTCATACATGTATTGAAAACTGATTTTCAGTTGACCAAACTTGAACAGAAGCTTCTGTTCACTAAAAGCATAAAAACACGATTGTTTAGATAATAAAATGTCTTCTCTTAGTTGCACAGCAAAGCAAATGTCAAGGAGGTTGGGTAAGGGAATTAAAACTACTGCCACAAATGAATGTGCAGCTACAGCTTTAATCGCATGTACTGGGGTTTAAGGCAGAGATGCCTAAATGTGCATGCATTAAACATGCACAGCACAGTATTTTGACTGGAGCTTGTTAAACAGCTTGTTAAAGAGGTTTCAAAGCTTGCCGTGGCATGTAGTGCGTGTGTATCCATGTAGCATGTAGGGAGCATGATCAAGGGCACAGCCTCACCACTGAGACAGAGTTTAACTGGGTGAAATTAATTCACTTTCCTGCTGAGATATTTCCCAGGGCACCAGGGGGCAAGAGTCAACTTCATTTGACTTCTCATTGACCCATTTTCACAAGCTTATTGGAAAACCACAGGAGGTTTGCATGGACATTGCTCTATACATACATACTGTACGTAGACAAACCCAACCATAACACTAGCAAAAAAAAAACAACAACCCATAATACTCTCACATATATCCATGCACAGAAAACCCATACAAGCTGACTAGATAAACAGCATATCATTCCCAGATTTCATGCCATGCAAAATGAATGCGTAAATACGGGGAATATTGTCAGGAGCAACAGAGGGAAAAGAATGAGAATTCAATGGCAGCAGGCTGGCCTCTCTCTCTTCAGGCAATCATGCAAATTGTCACCCATGCAGCACCTCTTTCACATCAACATCCACCCGTGTCGCAATTAATTCATCCCCTCAGAATTTTTAAGAAGCTCCTGCAAATTTCAAAGCCCTGATTTTTCAATCGATCCAATTTGTGCAGCATGATTAAAGGCAGAGAAGCAGAGTTGGTGGCAGAGGACAGGATTACTGCCTCAGCCAACGACCAGTGGGCACAAGAAATCACACTCTGTGATCTGCAAAAGCAGCTGTATTCATTTGGCTTTCATTAGGCTTGTGATTAACAGGCCCCTGGCTAGCGGAAGCAAAGAACAAACAGCGTCTGCCTTGGCCCCTGACACTGCCTACTGAGTATCTGCCACATTTCACACTTAACACAAAGATAAGCAGTGAAAAAACAAACATGAAGGCTGTATTAGAAAATCCATTCAGAACCCAGAGCTCAAATGCTGAAAACTTTTGACTGTAATGATAAAAATGAAAAGGCTTCATGTCCTATTATCAGGATATTTAGGGATATCTAGACCATGTGCAATGTGCATTTAGACTTTTACTTGGATGTTCAGATGAAGATTCAGGGTACTGAATTGAATTAACTAATCATATTTTTATGTAAAATATAAACAGTGTCTTCTCCTCTGCGACTCAGTGTGGCTGACTGTTTGATGTGGCGTTTGTGATTGTCTTAAGTATGTACCTCTCATTTCATTCTTCTCCAAGTCTCTGAGCATATGGACAAAAGCCAGCTGAGATTCATCCAAATCCCAGCTCTTATAAAGCACCTCTGCCTGCACCACATAATTATGACCCTGTGAAACACAGACAAGCAAAGTCAGTGTACAACACCCACATCACAGTTTAAACACAACGTGATAGACAGATACACACACGATAAAAAAAAAGACACAAACAGCAGAACGCAAAGCCAACATTAGAGTTATTTTGTATTTTGTGAACATGCAGCTGTAAACTATACTAGTGCTGATCATTCAGAGAGAGACACAAAGATCTTAAAGAAGAGCTACACAGTTTGCTTTAGCTGTTCTCTGTCCTCTTTGACAGAAGCACATGCTTAGCACAAAGGGAGAGAAGAGGCAGAGGGCGTGTTAGCCAAGATTATATCTGGGGTGGTAACTACCACATCCATCACACTGAACAAAATTTCAACAAACTCCCAAGGTGAGACTCGAACTAAGAGAGCAAGACGCATTCTATAAAAATATTTAACAAATAATTTGTTTTTGTTTTGTCTGATGTCGATCTTTAAAAATAAAGCGTTTGTGTTGTCATGAATCCTATAACACTGCTGTACATCTCTATAGTGGAAATGACAAGTGGCACACAGCGTGTCAGCGTGTTTGTTTTTTCAGGTGTTTACATGTGTGTTTAAATCCCATACAGCTTACACTGCAGGAGCCTTCACCATTAATGCACCATTACTGAGCATCAATATGTCTGCTGTGTGTCCCTGCAGCACGAAACAGCGCTTTAATCACTGAATCTCTCACTGATCTAAGTCTTGATCAATGGTCTTAATCCTGATCAAGACCTGTTTATTCTGGCCCGCTGCTGATCTGATCGGTGCGATCTGACATGATCTGTATAATTACTATTGATGTCACGAGACTGCTGCTGACGAGTATTGGTAACACAAGTACACTGTGGCCAAATGAAACTTCTAGTTAGGTCTATTGCACAAGAATCACTGTGTTTTTGTAACTGCCATGTTTCTACAGTAGCCCAGAACAGACAAACTAACCACTGGGTCCAGATGGTGTCTTATATGTTTTTGTGTGGCCACTTAAGTTTTTCCTTGACACTTGGAAAGGGAGAGTTAGGTGCAGGGAATTCAGTCAGTTTTAATCTGTAACTTCCAGATGCTACTGAGCCCTACATACTGGACCTTTAAAAGGCTCAGTTCATTGCTGTAAATGTCAGGTTAACAGTTTGTATGATTGGTTGACAGTCACCACACACCACAATTGATTTTCCTTGTTTTATGGACTTGCACGGTGTACAATCAATGTGTTTTCGTTGTGTATGTGAGTGTGTGATGGTACACACATATGGTGGTATGGTATATACTTTGGCAGTCACCAAACTATGACAACAGGTCTGTTAGATCGGGGAACCGCAGACAATTGAGTGACTCATAAATCATGCACAAATCACTGCTCCCTGACAAGCACTGATAAGACAGACAGTAACAACAAAACCACCCCTCCGGTTTCTGCTGCTCTCCTCTTGCAAATTTTCTCTGTGCGAGAATGTGTGTGTGGGTGTGTGTAAATTTTGTGTGTGTGTGTGTGTGCGCATCCCTGTAAGTAAGGCGTTATGTGTATCTGGCATTGAAAAATTGATATCAACACAGGCAGCAAGCAAGTGGGTGAGAAAGACAGAGAGGGAAAGTGAGATGCACGCTTGTGTACATGTGCAAGTGAGATCAGTTAAGTCTTTGAGCAACAGCAGATACCACACAGGCAGTTGTCAATGATACCATAGTCTCTGTGGGAGGCTGAGACTGGTCAGACAAGGAGTCTGATTTCCCAGCTGTGCTGTCCTCCTCGTCTCTGTGCTGTGAAGTGTCTACCACTTTGACTCCCTTGTCCTGGGTGGGGGATCCCTTCTGGTTCTTCTCATTGGTGCAACTCGAGGCTGTAACAGAAAGAAAGATATTACTGTGCCCATATCTGAGAAAAGACAAGCGTGGTCAGCAATCTGTCTATTTGTAACTGATGGGAGCATCAACTGAAAAGCAGACTAAAGAGTTTGAGAGGCAGGGTTTTGAAGAGCTCTCGTGTGTAGTGCCTCAACTGTCTGACTGTGTTTTACTGTTGATCAGAATAGAATAGCAAAAAGCCACTTCAATGTACAACTACAAACTTCAACTACAGAAAACGTTCTTTCACTGATCATTAGTGGTATTTACCCATGGAAATAGGTTTTATGTGTCCAAATACATAATAATAGCATAATAACATAATCCAATACAATGGGATTGTTTATGATGCTTAGAGTATTAAACAATAACATTTGTAAATTTTACCATTGCATCTGGTAGCTGAGTGATTAAGACCTGAAGCTCTTAATACCAAAAGTGAGTCCCAAATGAGGCCAAACACATTTTTTAATTGAGTCAGCAATGAGGTGATCGATTACATGCAACTATTCCTGATGACTGTAACTCTGTATATTCAACATATATTTAATTCTACAAACAGGACAAGGACAGGGGTGTCAGGACCATTCCAACAAAAAAAGAGCAGATCAATCCTCTATCCAAGACATGATAAAATGGACTAATCCACAGCTTACATACTGCTACTCGCTTCAAAAATAGTATCCTTAAAGTCCCGTTGCCCAAACACTAATCCCAGCTCACTAGAGACAAGATGTGACAACTCTTAATGCTAAACCCAACGGCAAGCTATTAGGTGCTTGGGGAGGGTTATCATCACAAAGCAAATAAGTTCAGTTTGAGGAGCAGAGAAAACAAGTTTGCATGACAAATTGGATTTTGTCTGCAAACTGAATTACAGCACCTGTTTAAGTGTTCATTTGATATGTTTGAACCTAAACCATACAAATTAATTCTTGAAAAAGGTGGCTCAGTGCAGTATGTTCGTCCATCTTGTAGGAAAAGATCTTACTAGTTATCACACATTTCATCACTATTTCTATCACCTGGCCTGCATATAGGTAGAATGCAAAAAACCTCTACAACCGATTTTTGATTAATTTTGGACTGAGTCTGAATAGCATGCTCTCTGTCAGACTAATAGATAGACTGTGTCAAGCATGGTTGTAAGGTCAAAGAGTATAGGAAACAAGCTTTAAATACCTTTATTAACTCCATCACCACTGTGGCTGAAAAATGGCTGCAGATGGGAGACCTGATGTTTTGATATCTGCTTGGTACGATTGGTGTGTGATGTAATGTGTGTCTGTTATCAGAGCTGCACAAATTATTTTACAAAAAAACAAACTAAACTAAGACTGCGGTGCAGATTTTGACAATCTGGTCCTGCACCATGAAACCAGTTAAATTGTTCAAATATGTTGGGGTTAAGATTTTAGTAGTGTGTTAACTGTGTGATAGAAAGTTAGTTACATTATAGTATCTATAGGTTAATAATTTAAGAGGAAGCCTGACAAATTTTCTGCCATCATCCCGGAGGATTTCATTAATCAATTACTTCAATTATTAAACCTAATGGCTGCTCACCTTTGTTGGGCGAGAAGAAGAACACAGGAATTACCACATGGCCCTTCCCCATGGAACCGGCAACTTCCTTCTCCTGGTCCAGAACGGACAGACGGATCAATACGTCGGGCTTGGAAGTCTGAAACTGAATTGTTCCTAGGACTTCTGCTGTCACCTGCACGAAGTAACTGTGGAAAAGTGATTGTGGGTACCATTAGTGCCATAGAGTATCTTTAATGTTGCCCTATGCCCTATGATGTTTAATAAGTATAATAGCTAAGCATAAGTGAGATTTTTTTGACAGCATTTCATTTTTATGATACACTCGCAATAATGAATTTATTGCACAGTATACACTGCACACTGTGGTGATTCATCCTTTCAATCAAATATACTCCATATTTTCTTACCGACATATGAGGTTTTTGTCATTGGGAACGTAATAATCCCGGAATTCCTTCACTGAGAACGTGTTGAGTGGAGTCTCATGGGACAGTTTTGGAAGGCGTTCCCTTGAGCCAATCAAGCACATCCTCCACTTGGCACCATTACGGGGCGACTCAGGTGTGACAGCTTCTGCTACAAATGTATAACCACGCTGGAAATAAGAGATACAGAGAGATTCAATCATGAAATCAAATCATTTCTATTTTCAGAGGGAGTGTGTAAGGAAAGCACAACAAGGAGGATTTTTATTTACTGTTCTCTCTTGCAGGATTTGTTTCATGTACACATATAATAGAAATGTTCCCAACATTATTACACCAGGCAGCCCAACAGATTTTGAAGTGCAAGCTTTGTAACATCCACAGACCTTGTTTGGTTGACAAACATGGGCTCCTGCTTTGTTAACAGCCATGTCCAACTCCTCTCCTGTGTCATTATTTACAACATGCAGCAGACAATTAGGAATTGGGGAGTAGACCTTTGGTACCAGCTGCATCTCCTCAGGAACCAGGAACACCTCTCTTCACAAACAACAAAAATTAAGTTAACCACAAGATATTAAATTCTAAGGTTTGACCCAAATTGTCAAGCAGTTTTCAACTGTTTTGAAACATAATATTCCAGAAATATCTCAATGTAAGCTTTAGGGATTCACCCGGATATTACAAACCAGGTTGGGAATTCTCTTTCGCTGACAAGCCACAAGCCTAACCTTAAAGTTACAATGTTCTCTAACCTAAAGACCAAGACCCAGGAGTTGGCTGTGTCTTGAAGTGGGACAGAGTAATCAGCGATGCTAATTCTGGTCCATTCATCCTGCTGACAGGGGTAGAGCTCTTCTTTCCCATCAGAGTTGTCAATGATATACCTGTGCGGAAAACACAGAAAGGCAGAGCACGTTTAGAAATGTCTATTTCAAGTATACACATTTATTGTGAAAAGACCATGACAAATTCTATCCTCAGAAAATAATATATAAATAATAATAACACAGACTTCTTGCAGGAAACACAATTCTGATTCTAAAAGAAAAAACAGATGCAGTTCATGTCTCGGCATGAACTTTGACTGAAGTGACTGTTCCTGTCAGTTAAGAAAAACACATGCTCAAAGGCTCAAAACACTCCCACTCCACCCTCCGTACACACATTGATTGAGCTCTCGAATGCTCGTGCACACGCATACTTCCCCAGGCAGCGGGTCATTCGGCAGACGCTGCTAGCCGATTGGAACGCGGAGAGGATAAACAGCAGATGGTACCACTGGGAAAAGATGGAACACAATGTGGAAAATGCTCCCTGCCTGGCCACCACAGGCCGCCACAACCAGGAGAGGGAGCAGATTCTGGGCATGCGGTGCAAGAGAAAGGCTAAACGCATGCCATACAATACATGTAGCATTGGCACAGGACTGTAGTAGGAGCCCTCATATGCTCTCAGATAATGACGTTCATGTGAACGTTTATTTGCCAGGTTAATAAGGTGTGAGGTGTTTTATCTATGTGTATATAATTATACATTGTGCATAGATTACTTAATTGCATGTAGATTATATCATCATATTTGCATTATGATTATACATTTTTATCTTTTACCGTAACAAGAAGGCAGCATGTTTTTCTGCATCTGATTGAACCTTCGTCCACATGTCCAAAAGGATCTTAGATGTACTGAGGTTCTCCTTCGTGCCTGAATGACATGAGCACACACATACACACACAAGAGCCACCATTAAAGATGACAGACAATTCATATTGCACACGGAAAATTATTGTAGTTGAACTACTGCAGGATAAGAAACAGAAACTGCAAAATTCATTTTTGTCTCCTTCAGTGAGAGGTGATAGGAGGACATTATTCACACCTTGACATTTACCTTCACACTCATCTCACCAGATAGGTAACCACTCTGACAGAGCACAACCTTTGATAGAAGATGTAGTACCATGTGATCATGAGCATGTGTGTGTTTGTGCATACATGTGAGAGAAACGCTGCATAGAGACAGCTGCGTGATAGATGTTTTCCCATCAGACATGTGGCATAGGTGTCCTCACATCCTCCCTTCACCAATCCCTCCCTCATGCTCAGCTCTCTCTTTTCAAATGGCCAATTTTCCAAATTGATGCAGCCATTATGGCCAAGGCTGGCTATTGAGAGATAAAGACCTCCTATCGTCCTTAATACCAAAAAGAGGCGACAGAGAGACAGAAAAAGAGGCAGACGGGAAAGAGTAGAAGGAGAACATGAAGTGGAAAAGAGCAAGGAGGAAAAGAGTTGTACAGCAAGTTGGTATTTCAGATGTGCTGGGGGCTGTCTAAAATAAGAAAGGCCAGTTCTTACTTTTCGTCTGAAATTAATGGCTTTTCAAAGTGTAGTTAGACAGGCAGTGTTTTTAAAATATGATTGGTGTTTTGCCATTACTGTAAGTGCCACTCTGAAAGCTGCACTTTTGTGCTTTGACTCGTTAATGAGTAAAATTTTGAGAGAACTTAACCATGACAGGCCTATTTGATCAAAGTCAAGCTGTTCAGTGTGTGTGTGTGTGTGTGTGTGTGTGTGTCTTCATGCTAATGGCACATAACCACCAGTGATATTTTTTTAGCATTGCTGGCAGATGGGATGATGTGGATATTTTGGATGTTTGGCATGCTTGAACCACATTTTCAGTTTTATGCAAATACTGTATTAATGAGGCTGTGCATACTCCCATATGTGCAAGTTGTTCAGTGGGTGACAGTGTCATGTGTTGTGCCTGGAGAAGACACAGTTAGCTTCAGGTTCTGGCAATAAATAGAGAATGTCTGGGCAATGTGTCACCTCCGGTGTTTCCTTCAAACAGTGGTGCATCTTCACAGTACGATAATTACCACCACCTCTGGATGAATGTGGATATAAACAATTATTTAACTGAAACAGAGGAAGATTGCCTGCAACCTGCACAAAAGCATATCTTGTCGTCAAACTGTACAAAAAACAATTATTTCAAAGCAACATTAATGAATAAATTTACAAAAGAAAAGCTGTTCAGCTCTGTCTCTGTATTTAATATCTCATTGTTTCCATGCTTCCTCTCCCCATCTTTCACTTGCTGTCAATATTTAGAGGTTTGGCTGTTGATACAGGAATGTTGTGTGCATGTGTGTGTGCGTTTCCTACATGTGTGTGTATCCCTCTGTGGCCACCCCTCATCTGTCAGGGTGTATTAGTAAGAGTGGCAGTCTCATCAATAAATATTTGTGCCTCTGCTCAGAGGCTCAATATACACCGCCGGCCTAAATCAAACGGTGAACGTAAGAAACAGCAGGTGTTTGTGTGTCTGTCTGTTTTTGGACACTAAATAAAAATCTAAAAATGAAACATAGACATTTTGTAGTTTTAGTTGTTCTCAATTGCTACAGATGTTTGTCTTTGAAACATATATCATTGAAGAAAAAAGCAGTCTAATCAAAAAAATTTCAACTATTCAAAAGAAAGATAAGATTCATACTTTGTTAAATAAACCTGACTATGATACTTGAATCAATACATTTTCTATGCGTGTACATGGATGTGCTTACCTGGTTTCGTGGCATTAAAGATCTGTCGCACTAAGTGCCCTTTGAATCCAGCTTGCAGAGTGGTGACTGCCTCGATTTCCTTGTCTGTTGGCTTCCTGTCTCTCCAGCTTTCTGGAGGCTTTGACTCTGCATCTACTAACAGCAAAACATTGCAAGTTAATATTGAATATTGAACTACTATTTGTACTCCTGTTGTACTACTGGATAACTATTGTGCAATTCAAATCTCATGCTATACTTTGGGTGGCGCACAGTAAGAGTAATATAGCTTTAATTCACTGATTTTAGCAATTTAAACGATGTAAAGGAAGAAATAAAGAATAAAGATGTTGTTTTAAGAGACAACTTACTGAGGAATATGTATGTATACATGTATCTGACAAAAACTGTGATACTCAGTATTACATGTTTTAGGCATATACTCACAAACATACATGGACAATGTACATACACATTTGCACTTACATGTAGGGGAGTGGTGTTTATGGTCAATAGCCAAGAGCAAAGGGTCAGCTGTGAGGGCCAGTATAGCAAACCGCTCCTCTGCTGTCAGCTTCCTGCCCAGCGCTTCACACAGCATGTGGTAAACTGCATTGTTAAACAGCTATATACACACACACACACACACATACATATAGTAAACATACACAAGGGAGAGATATTAGCAGTCATGAGCTGTATGTGTGTCTGCATGTGAGCATTGATTGTGTGAAGATTGATTTTTGTAACTTACACCCTCAAAAATATATGAGAATAAGAGGCCACAGTTTGATATATATATTTGATATATAGCCATGAGTATTAGTTTAGTACATTGCTAGTTTTCATCAGAGTACCACTGTAAACAAGCTACCTTGTGGTGTTTTCCCCGGGTGGTGTTGATGTTTTGGGGGCAGTGAGCCTCTTCTAGCATTCTTCTGGCCGCTGGCTGATCCTGCTCATCGCTGAAGGAAGACACCACTCTGGATAGGGCCCTCAAGATGGACGAGGCCTGCTCAGTGAAACGAGCACTGTCCTGTTTAAAATAGGGACGCAGGGGGAAGCATTACAATTTTGTTTACTGGCGCATATTTAAAAAAAATGCAAGTTAAATAGAACAGACAAGCAGAACGGCCACAACACCAATACATTTCAGTGAATTAGGATTGTTACAGGAAATTTGTTTCGAGTATGTAAATCGTGTGTGACAAACAAGGCATTTTATTTCTCTGTTGTTCTCACATACATTAGCCGACGATTTCACCCTTCGTTTCTGACATGAAAATTGTTTTTGAAAAATAATTCAGCCAGACAAAACATAGGGTTCAAAAGAATGAGAGCAGAGGCAAGGACTCACTAAAATGATGTGATTTTCTAAATTGAAGCTGGAATAAATCCCAATTCAAAAATGTCACAGCAAGGACGCTGCATCAAGGACAATTTGTATCCTGTCTGTCTCTACGTTTAGCTAAACTCTGTTCGGTACTTTTTGCATTGTCATGATTTAGGTTGAACAAGTCATATATATTCTCTCCTGTTTTTGTACATTTCTTTTGTTTCTGCTCTCTCAGACATTTATGTTGCAATATTCCTTTGTTCCAATATGTATCCACATTAAAAATAACTAAATATTTTGGAAAAAGTGTGTGCACAGCCGTGGCAGCGGTATTCATGCTCTGAGTGCTTTCTTGTTCATTTGTTTAGTCACCACTATGTGCCCCTCTCAGAGCCTTATGTACGAGCGAGGGAGTGACTTGAAGACTGAGAGGGAAATTAAAGCCTTTATATCAGAAATGTACGTGTTAAGGTGTAACCAGCTTGTAGCAGAATATGACAGAAAGAGACATAAGAAAAAGGAGAGAGCAAAGAAAATGTCATATAATATTTCCTCTGCTGTACCATACCCTCAGCTGTAAAATTGCATCCAAAGATGAAAAAAAAGTTGAATATTATTATTCAGCAAACAAACTAAAATGACCTCTGAAATCCACAAAGACTTTGTGTGTTGTGAAATTACTCTCAATGTCAACTGAAATCGAAGCCTCTTTGTCACCTTGGTGAGGTGTGACATTATAGTTTCTTCATCCCCAAAGATGAAAGGTGTCATGCTGCACAGGTGAACATGGTAGCCCAGTGCTGCCTTTATGTGGAAGGACAACACATGGCACCTGGAGGAGAGAAAAAGCATTTTGAAAATAGAAACATATAATCCAGGTTTACTACACACTGTAAATTACTCCAAAACAGCAGTTCCCAATTTGTTTGACTCGTGATCCATTCTGAAGACTATTAATGACTCATTTTTAACAGGCTGCATATGTTACTATGTACCAGGTCAATTAAAGAATGGTGTTCCCTTCTTAGATCAAAAAATGTAGAAGCCTACAGAAATCAAACTTGAATTTCACAATAAAAAAGTGAAACGTTTTCTCCCTTTTTCTATCTTAATCACATCATGACCTTATCTAGCAACACCTTGGGATTCCTGACCCTCGAGATTAGGAACTACACCTCTAGACAAACTACTTTTTTTCCCCCTTTCCCCCTCTCCACCAACCACAGTTTTTTGATAATAGTAACTGCACAAATCAGAGTGATTGCTCAGTGCATTTTAGGGAATGAAATCCATTTCAAGTCTTCATAGTGAAACTATGCTTCTGTCAAGTAAGAATCAGTGGATCAAATAGTCACATATGCTGTAGCCTAATGTCCTGTCTGCCAAGTGCCAAGCTGAGTTCACAGGGCCTGGTTAGGTATGTGAGAGTGGAACCCCACTTCCTTGGCCCCATTAGCTTTACATAATTCAGCCATCACAGCCTAACTAGATGGATGAGCACTGAGGCGGAGCTGAGCTAGTGTACCACATACAGATGGGCTGACAGGGACATACAAAAAGAAAAAGAGTGGTTTAAAAATGCCTCAAAGCATGGACATCTCAGCTATTCTCTCTTGGAGAGAGTCTACTATGGGGCGTATGGGCTATGTGTGTGATTATGGCTCAGTGGTAATTGCACTGCTGCATACCTGCACCTGACCCCAGAAACTAGGCCCTCTGCTTCTAGGCCAAGAAGCACCCATTAATAGAGACTAGGACAGATGCTTTTTACTGCTTTTCAGAGCATCTGAGGTAGGCAGATATTTGCTCTGCTCACTTGATGATAGCTTTAAGTAGATCTCTGTATATCATACTGTAGCTGTAAAGATTACAACAAGAGTGAAATACTTTCTTTCATAAAAAGCTCCCATAGGCTCTGTGCAAAAAACAAAAAAAACAAAACAAATGCATACATTTTTAAAACAAGCTCCCATGATGGCAATTATTGCTTTAACCTCGGCAGCATAAGTGCCATGCTGACTAGTGCTTAGATTCATTTAGAGTTGAAGTGTAAGCATGAAAGTGGAAAAATTATGTGAACAAATGGCAGGTGCAGGTGCAGGTTTGTTTAGATACATATGGTCAAATTGAGTTCAAATTGCATCAGAAAAGCACCACATTAAGTCAGCAAACGTATGATGGGATAAGACTGGCCACAAGTGCCTTTGCCTAATATGGTGTACAGTATTTAATTAGTATTGCATGGTAATATCAAGATGTCAGTGTTTTTAATAGCCGGCACAAGAATCAAATCATACTATCATATCAAATATTAGAAGAATGAAAATGTCATACTGAAATATATACTACTGTGGTAGTAGCTAACAAACGAGCTTATGAACTTGATCTAGGCTTTTAATTTTGATCAATACAGTACTCAGTAATCAGTGTTCATCAATGCTGTCCTACCCTGGGGGTAGGTTAAGCGTGGCTGCCTTTGAGGAGGTGGTCTTGATGGTGAAAACTGGCAACTGAGACCGCAGGCTTTTCCAGGAGTACGACCTGGCGATGAGCACTGCAGACCCACGTGCTGCTGACATTTCCTTTTCTGTGAGGTGTTGTGGAGAGGAAAGGTGGATTGGTCAGCCCCAGTCAATTATCACAACCACAGCCACCATAGGTCATATTCATAAAATGTTCACACATACATTTAATGAATGTTTACATATACTGTACATACTAAATATGGGTATAGCATATGGTTTGTGTATGCTTACGTCAAGTAACTAAAGTAAGCATATTGAATGTGGAACTGTAAAATCCTTTTGTGTGTATCTCAGTGTGTGTAGGTGTGTGTCTGTGTGTGTAGATAAATCCTTACTCTCTTCAGCTGTATCTCCCCAGAGAAGCAGAGCGGAGAAACTGATGAGGATCTGAGAAGGTTGTAGGCTGTCCACACACAGGTAGTAAGAGCCTCTCACCTCTGGACACTGGGGGGTGGATACACACACACACACACACACACACACACACATATACACATACACACTGGCCTTAGTTATCAGTATGAAGGCAGACAAGGAAAAGAACAAGTAAAAGAGAAGAAGAGCAGAAAGCAACAGGGAGGGATGATGGATAAACTGATAGAAGGGTGGCTTAGTAGGGAAGAGAAGCTGGAGAAAAAGGTGAAGGAAGAGAGGAAGTAAGAAGACATAGAAAAGAGCTGAGTGAGTTGAAGAAGCATTTGAGGTGACACCTGAATAGGAGAGGCCAAGATGATGAATTTAGTAATGTAAGAAAAAGGAGTCGGTAAGAAAGACAGAGAGAAAGACAAAGCAGGAGACAAAGAGCAGGGCAGAAAAGACAGATAGAGAACAAGAGAAGAGGGAAAGGATGCATACGTGTCTGGAATGACAAGCAGACTCAGCATCTATACACACAAACACTTACATGAAAAGCCAGATAAAAGCCTGCACTACACACACAGTCACTTTCAGACAACTTCAGAGATGTGTATATGTGAGGCATATGACACAAACAGAAGGTATACTTTGAGAACTTTACATATTCATTACTTCCTAAAAACAGGCACACGTTTATATCTACAGACGTCATGGTTTCACAAAGTTGACAAGGTTGAACTGTTATGTTTCTACATAGGTCCATTACTGGCTCTACAAAGGATGTTTCATGTTTCGCACACACCATAGTTTCTACTATATGCTAAATATGCTAAGAAGGAGAGAGGTTGCAGTTAGCAACTACAAGGCTAGATGCCACAAATTCACACACACAAGATCTCCTCATTGCTTACCAAGCTTACTGTGAATTGATAATCTCTCAGAATCTACTGCATCGTTTGGTCCTCAGATAAATTATCTGTGCATAGTCTACTATATGCAAATTTGTTAGACCTCAAGGATACACACAATGCTTGTGGTGAGAAACAATTAACGTAATAGAACTTTTGTTTGTTTACAAGTAAAAACCTTTAAGTTATCATTATTAAACATTCATAACCACACGTGTCAAATTATTCTATGTGTATGTTTGTGTGTGTTTGCATGCGTGTACTGTACTTCAGGGCTTGCTACAGCAGACATCACAGGGTGGGATCCAGTGCTAAGAGAATGTGTAGATGATCCAGTACAGCTAGAGCTTGTTGCAGTTTTGGACAAGACGGTGATCTGCAGACATCAACAGCTAAATTAATATCAATATATCCAGGACTGATAGTAAAAATCTGTCAAAGCAGAATCATGTGGAGAAAGTACGAGCATTGGAGACTGAACATGCAGAACTTAGTCACTGGGTTATTTCATGCAACACACTGTACCTTAAAATGAGATTTCTGGACATGATGTAGGTAGGTTTGTGGTTTATGAAACACCAAGAGAGTCCTGGAAAAACCCCCCACAAAGATTAGTTAATAAAGCAGTTATGATCTTGTTAAAAACATTTTTTAGTCTGCTCAACGATCATTTTTCCACATTTCAAGTTAATTGAACAGCACAGTATGTTAGCAGTGCATGTATACATATTTGCACATGTGCATGTCTCACTGAAAGCATTTAGCAAAGTCATCCAGGTCCACCCAGGTCTCCTTCAGGATGGGTCTGATGACAGAAGTTGAGGTTTCCTCAGTTACGGGCTCCATCATTGGAGTTTTGGGCAGATCTGGAACGAAGGTTTAAATTCCACAAAGTTCAAATTTGGTGTAAGGTAGCACATTTACAATATACAGCCACATAGCTGAAAGATGCATCATAAAGCAAAGTACTTTATTCATTACTGCTAACAGAAATCTGCAATATCTGAATATAGGAAAAACATATCTTTATCAAGCTGAGTAGCATTCAGGTTGACTAGTGCTTAATACCAAATAGATATACAAACAGACTGTGAAAGCTCCCATTTCAAAATGCTGGGAGTAACAAAATGCTTTTCCTCTTGTGACTCATAGCAAGTTATCCTCGACTCAAATCATTATCTGAAACACAGTGAGCCAAATTGGCCAAACTCCCACATAATGGCATAGTGTAAGTGCACATGCACATCCATACTCCCACTCACTGACTCCCACTATCTCGATGCATGCAGAGCAAAATCGTAGACATATGCACACAGACACACTCTCCACCCAAAAAACACACACATGCACACACACACACACACAGTAACTCTGCCCCCAAGCTCTTCTCAAAGCGAGAAGTCTGATCAGAAAGCTGAGGCGGCGAGGGCCAGCGTCTCTGCTGCTGAGCAATGGTGGTCCGCTAACTCAAACTGCAGGTGTTACTAAGCAACTAAACGGGGGCAGAGAGAAGGCAGGGAATTGGCTGGTTGTCATACTGCATAATTTCAGTCCCATCTTCTTCAAAGTGTCTTGGCCAACCGATGGAAGCATGGAGAGAAAGATGGAGGGAGTGGAGGCGAGAGATGTGAATGCTTCCAATAACATTAATTGGACTACGCTGCACAGATGCTCTTCAAGTCAACCAATAATGAAGTAATGAAGACCTTCACTGCATTTATCATTTCCAATAAAACAGAATTAATGAGCATCGGCCTATCCTGGCAGCCTATTGTTTGACCTCAGGTAAGGCGATTTTGTGTGCAGATTATTTTCAACATGAATGAGAGGCCCAGCATTGCAAAGAGACAGTTTTTACCATCAGAGACGTCATCATTGTCCTTCTTCCTGTCCTCTGTCGTAACCTAAAGGGAGAGAGGGAGAGAGAGGGAGAGAGGGAGAGAGGGAGAGAGAGAGAGAGAGAGAGAGAGAGAGAGAGAGAGAGAGAGAGAGAGAGAGAGCGAGAGAGAGAGTGAACAGTGAGTTGCTGATAGAGTAACACTGCCAGAGATATGCCTCCACCCTCTAGTGATTCCATGCCAGCTGTGGTGTTGCACCACTGTGGCTGAACACCACAGGACACAAGACACGTTTTAATGTGACAAGGGCTGCTCCCCTCCTGCTAAAAACACCACCAGGGAATACCAGCTCTAATTTACTTCGACTGTCAGTGACAGATGAGGAGTTATTATGTTGTTTAGCATATTATTTCTCTTGGAGGGGAATTACTCAACTGCTCTGATTTCATGCTCGTCTGTGCAACATAATAAAGAAATAATAGTTAATGAGTCGTTATCAGGTCCTTCAAATACCATATTCTTCGGTCTGAGCAAGACAGGAGATTATGTGGTCTATAAAAGAGCATCACTGGTGCTTTGAGAACAAAGCTAGATTCAGGTACAAGGAGTGCTACACCTGTATCACCTAGCAGAACATTCCTCCAGCCTCCTTCATGTCAAGTTTTTCAAATAATGCCCCCTCGAATAAAAATCGTGGTGAATGTCCAACAGTTTACTCAGCTCTGAATAAGAATTATGACTTTGTGTCGTGTAACTTCAAAGCAACCCCAGCCAAAACTCTCTAATGAGTCAGAGTGAGTGTGTGTCTGTGTGTGTGAGTCACCACTTATTTGAGTACTTAAGTATTTAAGCACCAAGAGACTCACAGACTGACAGAAAAAGGCATTGTAATGGGAGGCACACTTGATCTCCACTACACCACTGTAGCAACAAAAAAAATGTGTTTTCACCAGAGTGAGTAGAACTCTAGCTCGAAGGCATGCTATGTCCTGTCCACCCACAGCATGCCATTTTATTAGATTGCTTACCTGTGTATAGTAAAAGAACATTGAGACTGATAGATACACACAAGGCTCCTGGGATTTTAAGCTGCTGCTTTCAGAGGAGAAAGTTATATTTTGTGTGATCAAATCACAGTCATGTGTTGACGGATGGAAGAGGCCACATTTCTTTAATCCCACACCTCATGGGGCTTTATTTTACACAGGCAGAGTTAGGTCTTAGCTCTCCAAGAGGCTGTCTTCATACTTCACAGTTTCCCCTGATGTGCCCCACAATTCATACATGAAAAGTTAAAAATGTTGTTCTCTTTCACAATTCACAGGCACAAAGAAATCCATTGATCTCAAAGCCCTTTGGGAAGTGTAGTTCTCTGGCATCAGTGAAGTGAAACCAATGAGGGGCTTTGGTGATTTAGTGATTAACCACATTCCAAGCATATTAGAGGGTAAAACAGCACACCTACATCAGGATCTAACTCCTAACCCACACTCACGTTGAGTGAGTGGGCCATTGAGGGTATTATGGACATCATGTGACACCACCTTCTTCTATTCTAGCAGCTAGGAACAGAGGTTGATACTGTTGACAGACAGAGAGGGAGGGGTCAAGACAGCAATAACCCCCTTCTTACTTGGTGTACAGTCCCCTTAGCACGTGACCCACCATGTGCTTGTGAAGAGCGGGAACACACACTGAGTAAAAATGTGGCACTCATATGACAAATACACAAACCAATCCACATGGGCGCATGTGCACACACATCAAACGACACATCAAATTAGCGTGTCCATACTGCCCTAGCCTAACCGCTCTATAACTGGTCACAGTTACACAAGAGGGCGATTAATATGAACTCTATTTTTTCTCTGTATGCTAGGAGTGAAGTGTAATAATGAACCCCCCAGGAGACGCAGACACTGATGGCTCACCATCTAATTGCACTGCTTTTTTCATCAGCGCAGTACACGACCTCTCCCTGTATGAAACCCACGCGCCCCGTTCAACACCACCACACACCAGAGATTCTCTTTTCCCATATCCCTCCCATTTCCTGCAACGCTTTCATCTCTCCCTGTCCAACTGTCATCTTCTTTCCATTTTACAGCCCCCTCCTTTCTTATTTGGTACAGTTATCGCCCCTCTTCATGCCTCTCTATCTTTATTTCTATCCTTGTCTCTACATCTGTCTGTCTGTGTCACTCTGCTGCTGCTCTGAACCGCACCCACCCCCCTCCTCTTCGTCTCTCTTCCCTTGCTGGTTCTCTCTTTAGTGCAGATGTGCCCCTGGTCAGTAGTGGCCTGGCTGGGAGACAACAGAAGTGACTTTGAGACTGGGGGATGGCAGCCTTGTTGTCACTGACACACAGAGCTACTCTGATGAGCCTTCAACTGCATACTCACAGAGTAGACAGAGAGATGAGAGAGGAAAGAATGAAGTGTGGTAATAACAAGAAGAGGCTACAGGATTTTGTGGACAGCTGCTACTATCTTAGTATTTGGACATGTAGTGTTATACTAGGCTTTACAATTCCTCATAGCTATTTAAATAAATGACTTACCACAATTAATTGAGGTTCTATATTGAATACCAAGATGCTCTGTTAAAATATGCAAAGGCTGAATGTATACATCAACTTTGTACCCCAGCGGACAGTAATTCTGTGTACCTCTATTTTGTCTGTTGTTCTGCTTGGCGAGCTAGTGGTGCGTTCAGCTGCATCAAGCTCAAGGCCCTCTCTGCGTTCAGTCTCCTCTCTCTCAGCAATGGACACCAGAGGGGATCCATAGGAATGCATCCTCTGAGCACTCATCTTGGCCTCCCTGACACATAAAGAGACATATTTATGCTACATTTTATATGCAGACACATGCATCATCAGATAAACATGACATACACGCATCTGGTAACACATGTAGAAGCAATACACTATATGATATACAAATGAGTCATGCATGTCACATTATAGACATAAAATACTACCAGAGCAGCATTTCTACTGTAAAACCGCTTTGATGTGCAATTTTTTATTTATGCTGGCAGATATTTCTATAGTTTTTATGCTGTTGAAGGGAGAAATAGGATAAGAGATGCTGTTACAATGAGAAGATGGGGAAAACAGTGATGAAAACATACTTTTTTCTATCCCCAGATGGAAACTGTTAACTTGTTTTAATTTTCCACAGAGAGGTCAGAGCGCAGGTTAGCTATAGCATGGTGAAATATACTTTAACCGGTACAATAAAGTTAAATGAGCAGAAAAGCAGGAGGACAGAGAAGACCTGTTTCATTTCTCAGCTTTATATCATTTCAGTGTACACACAGCTCTGGGTTTGGGCCAACGCTGCTCTTGACACGGTAGGAGAGAAAAGGGCTGGCAACCTCAATGAACTGCTCCGGTTTTGACAAAAGAAGCTCTGTGAAAAGAAAAAAGGAAAAAAAAAAATATCTCACACATCATGGCTTTTCACACTCTGACTCTTTTTTTTTATTGCATTTTCTGTTTTACTCAGAGATCAGCTGATGTCAGATATGCCCGAGCCAGCAGCTATTTTCATTACAGAAATATTGTAGCTATCCTCCCTCTTTTTTTTTTCCATTTTAGCATGCGGTACTTTATGCCCTCTGCATTAGCACTCGCTTTCCTTTCTAGTCATATTTATTTATGACATTCACCTACAAGCCTTTTTTACGCTTTTTTTCTACTTATTTGATATCCTCCCCTTCATCCTCCTCCTGGTTTCCCCTCTGCCACCTTTTTTACCCTGACTAAATTTTAACATTTTTTTATTTCCTGTTTCCTTCTCTGTCTCTCACGTACTCCGTGGTTCGTCGGTGACCGTGATCTCCTTGCGTGGGCGGATGAGTTTCCATCGTGGCACAGGTGGAGATATAGGTGGTGCCTCCAGCTGGCATGCCCGGGTTCTGGTCAACAGGACAATGTGGCTGTACAGCAAGGAGAGGCCATACTGGCGAAGAAACTCTGAGGAATTACCCTGCGTGGCCGCATATGGACAAACGCACAGAAAAAAACAAGCATGCATGAATATTTAAAAATATAGTTTAAAAAGTATTCTCCCATACTGAGAATTACTGTCACATGTATGAACATGGAGGTGATACTATGGAAACTGTCTACCAATTAGGCTTAGAATGGCTATAAATAATAAAATGAGTGAATCCGGTTTAGGAAAGGATCCAAATAGAACACACCATACCCCTAGGTCACAAGCACTGCTATGTATTATCTCCAACAGTGACTGGTGACTAAGATAGTCATCATCAGTGCCTAAAGCAGTATACATTTTAAAAAGTATTGAATATATTGAATATGTTTTCACATGTAGAGTAAAATCATTATTATGTGTGTTACATACATTCCGTCTTTATATTTATTTGAATCCATCCAATTCAACACAAAAATGAGCAAGAATGTCTCCATGAAGGCTTAACCTTAAAAGGTACCATTTGTACTGTGTAGGTCATTGATACATCTCCTAACATCCTCTTCCTCTTGATCTTTGAGATGTGCATGTAGACTGGCCAAATTGCATCAGAACGTCAATCTCTGTACTACATGCTTCCAAATCTGCATTGAAGATCTGACTGCAATCTACACAAGGTGAAATCTAATTTTCATGCAAATGTAACCCGTGACAGTGTGTCTGAAATACAAAACTTGCTTTGAATGAACAAGTGTGCGCAGCAACACAGGAGGAATGTAGAAAAGACATACCATGTGTCCAAATCCAAAGGAACTGTTATGTGGCTGTAAAGGGTAGTAGCTGGCACACACCACTATTTTGGGGGTACCTAAGAAACGCACACAAAGAAAACTAACATAAGCAAAGATAAACATGGTTCTGTCCCAAGCTCCCATTGATTGAATTCTGGATGGTGTCCTAACAGTGCACAGCATCCCCTGAGTGCACAACAGCACAACTTAATAGGGCCAAGCCTGCCACTGTGCAGGCATGGTTGGGTATTGCTGTATCCATTAGGGACCACCTTCAAAGAAGCCCCCCTCCAACACTCCTTCACACTCAGTAATGCCAGACCTGGAGCAGGCTAGCTTTAAAAGTTACAACAGAACAGGTGGCTCTATACGTGGGTTTGGTATTTCTTTCTCCCTGTTTCTTTTTTGTCTACTGCTATTTGTATTTTGCTTGGGAATATATGCCTGTTATTTTAATTTATTACTGCTACTGCATTTGGCTTTTATTTTCTTTTTTCAACACTATGGTGCACTGTCGTTGTTGTTGTTTGTTTATGTCCTGTCCATTCCAAAATAAAAATTGTTGATCATAAAAAGTGCAGGTAAACCCAGGAGGCAAACATACATAGGCAAGCACACACCATGGACATTGCATACTGTACAAAAATACACATTCATTCATTCAACACTTCATCATCTACCAATGAAGAGTATGGCTGATAAAAGACCAAATCAACGTAAAGTGAAACCCTGTGGTTGTAAAAGCACAATTGGCCTCCACAGGTATAAATAAGGCAGCAAGAGAGACTATCTAGGTTATCTATGGATGCCCCTGCCCCCTATGGTGCATCTTAGAGTATATCATATAAGGAGCACATGGACCAGGAGACATGGAAAATCAATTTGAGGTACCATGGTGAAAAGAGATGTGAGAACTGCTGGACTGATATAAAGGCTACACATTAAGAATTGAACAGAGAAGTGGTTCTCTCACTGCATAGTGATTTATGCATTTTAACTTATGCATTTCAATAGAATATGACGGTGAGCTCCAAAACAGTGAGAGTGAAAGAATGTTTTTTGTTTGAATGTGTGTATGTGAGTACCATGTGATGCCTAAATGTTCTGTGAAGTAATACCACTTTGTGTATACATGACATGGCATTATGTTAATACCCAACATTTGAATGATTGTAAACAAGAGAGAGACCAGGGGCCAGATTACTGTCAGAAAAAGCAGGTGAGTAAATATGAGAGCAAGAGAGAGAAAATAAAATGTCATGATGTTTTTTGTGTTAATACAATATAATTATAATATAAGACATTTTTGACATTATTGTCACTTACACTCAGTTAATCTAATTGTTAACTGCATTTGTAGAACATAAATTTTGCACAATGTCAATGTCACAATCCTTTGTGCCATTTTAAAATCATATTTCAACTACAAATCTTTGAATTCATTGTAAAACAATAATAATCTCTCTATCTCAGTGACCTGAGATAACTCCAAGCCACATGCTCGTTATCGAGGACATGTTTCAATTCTGCCTTCATCACATAACCACACTTGACTTGGGAGGCTCTTCTGCCCTGCGGGAACACCAAATAATTCACCCTGCCACTGCTCCCTCTGCTGGTTTATTTATAGTCCACCATACACACATTAACCCTCGCTGCGCTCTATTATACATGAGCTTAGGAAAACAGGAAGTGATTTTTGAAACAACAGGAAAGAGGTAACAGTGCAGTGGTTGAAATTGAACCATTCTGCAGTATGGCACAATAGTGACCTTTTTGCTGGTCCTAAAGTAAGTCACCAAACAATACTGTGATTGTTGCAAAGGTATGCTACAAGATAATGGAATCATTGATAAGTGCAAGTTCATGCAGGACAATGAAATATTCATTATCATACTCCATACTGGTTGAATTATGGATGTAGAGGCAGGAAAATAGAGATTTACACACACTACATTCACAAACATATAGACAGATATGTACTGTAGCATTGCACATACAGTACAGACACACAACAAATATCATTTTACACTGACAAATAAATAAGCTGTAGTAAAGTATTGTGTGCATACACATGAACACAGTCTAATGGATAACTAGATTCGATTAGATGATTTAATTGACTCACTCAATTACATGTGCAAGCAGAGTGTGTAATTGAGATGTATGTTTGTGGGTATGATTGTGTACATAATTGTGCGGCTTTCTGTGTCTGTGTGTCTGACAGTAGCATAATTCAGACCTTGATTTTTCTCCGGCTTCGGCAGCTCACGCTCGCTGTCGTTACAGCTGGAATCTCTCCGTGCAGCTGGATCTGCAGTCTGAGGCTTCGTCTCTGGCAAACTCTCATCAGGGTGTTTAAATATGGGAATGGTGTTTTGTAAGAAATCCCAGGTTTTTCCCGTGTATAAAGACCTGAGAGGAAGTTCAAGAAATTATGATTGGTTAGAGGCTACCGGGGATGACATTTGTTTGTTTGCTTATGACTATTTCCTCTTTCCAACTTTTGAGCAAGCGAACAAGCACTTATTTACAACACGCTCTTACAACACAATGCCATGACTGCTCTGATATCATATGAAGTCTACTGTTTCTGTCTTAGCCTTGAATCTACTTCCATTTCTGTACTGTCCCTCTATTTGCAATATAATAGACTGCAGTTCTTACGTCAGCATCTTTCTCTCACTTGAGACTAAAGTACATAATACAATCTTCTCTCTACTTCAACACATCCTTTAAAAGGTATTTTTTTACTAAAGGCAAGGACAGGCAAGTGTATCTGTGTAGTACAGTTTTTACAGAAAGGTATTTTAAAGTGCTTTACATAATACATAAAATCATTAAAATGATAATTATAATAACAGAGACCTTTTTAAAGGAAAGCCCCTTTAACTGAAATGCACTGAACATATTGAAGAAACCAGTGAGGGATGGAGTTGGAGCAGGTCCCTGGCCTCCTTTCCATGCCCGATTTATGGGTCATTTCAGTACACTGAAGCGGACAGCATGGTGTGAAGCAGGGTAGTATACCAGAATCACTGAGCATCATTTTTATGTGTGATTAGCAAGTGAAAAGTAGAGATATTATGGTTATTTTATATTATTTAAAGAAGATCACTTTGTTATTTGTTTAAAGGACCACTTTTCCTGTCATTCTAATATACATGGCATGACAGGACATGTAAAAATCTGTAATGAAAAGCATTCCTGCTGCAGTTTGCGTCCCCTGAGCTTTAGTGCCAGCTTTCTCTGCTGTGTCCATTGGTTGAAATGATGTGCAGATTGTAAGTAAGAAAAATGAACATACCTAGATTTCTTATGGTGACCAATCAGTAACGAATGCAGTGCTGGTAGAACCATTTGAAAATACACTAGACCTAGACGTAACACTACATCTAGACGTAAACAGAAATCTTACATGGTTACATGTGACAAATT
This sequence comes from Argyrosomus regius, assembly GCA_946959425.1. NCBI lineage: Eukaryota > Metazoa > Chordata > Actinopteri > Sciaenidae > Argyrosomus > Argyrosomus regius. The sequence continues at coordinate 10,924,043 of OX336901.1, read as the reverse complement.
ATTCGTATAATTGCTTTTTTGTTGAACAGTAGTGAATAATGTGAACAAAAATCCTGAGTATGTGCCTGTGTGTGTGTGAGTTTGTGCACAGAGGACTGCAAACCCATGTGTCACGAATCAATCTGAAACACAAACACAGTCATGCTCAGTGCCTGTACATGTTGATAGATTCCCCAGGCGACACACTAACAGCAGCTAACCTGCTGAGCTATAGAGAATAACATTCCCCAGCTTCACTCCAAAACACTGTTGCCCCATTAAAGTTCCATCACTGACAAGCTGAGATTCTCCACTCCACACTGCCTCTCCTCCCCCTTTATTATATATCTCCTTGTTTCCGTTTTGCACCTCAGTCATTTCTTTTCCAAAGTGTGACTTTCCATACTATTGTAGACAGATGCACTTCGCTGCATGACTGCATGGCTACTGTATACTTTATATAAATAGCATACTTGAGAGGAAAGAAATGCACAGATGTCAGACTGTGTGAGTACATTTAGTACCACAGCCTTTATTGTGATAAACTACCAGGAATTAGATATCGAATTATCTAATTAGATATTAGATATTAGATAGTCAGTTTGCTTCTTGCTCAAGAAAAATATAAGAAAAGGGAGAGAATGTCAACCCCACTAACAAAGACATAATTAAAGGACCAATGTGTAGGATTTAGTAGCATCTAGAAGTGTAATTGCTGATTGCAACCCGGTAGCCTATATAATCATTAAAGTAAATCGTTAAAAAAACCCACACACATCAATGCAATGTGTAATAAAGAAATCCCCAGGAAAGCTTGCACTCAACACAATGTAAAAGGAAATATATCATACTGGGACTGGTAGAGGTGGAGTAAAATGTCTATGCGGGTTCAGATTATTTGTTGAGGTGCATAAGGGGTGGATGATTTTTGCGTACATGTGGATTTGGATGATCTCAGAACTGTGCATCATTACAGTCCATAGTGTTTCTCTCTAGTAGAAAAGGCATCGAGGAGCACTGGGACAAAGCACTTGTGTGGTATGTTTAACAATCAAAGAATAAATTTATTAATCAGAGCACTCACAGAAGAATGTGGCACTAGCAGAGCAATGCAAACTATTTTTTAAAATTTAGGATTGATTTGGTGGCAAAATCAGCAGGGGGAGGTGCCTAGACAGAAACTGTGTGCTCTTTCTCTATTTCTCTCTCTCTCTCTCTAAATGAGCTTGAATATTGGTAGCAAAGGTAACACACACATGCAGAAGACAAAGGTACATAGACCAATGAGCACTTACTTTATTGGACTAATTTCTGGGATCCAGCCGGTGAGTGTGTGAGTAAAGGTGAACTCACCCATCTCCCCACAGCCCTCTGGCAATACACTGAGAAACACACAAAACAACAGACAACGGTGTAACAAACCAGAAACTCCATTCAAACCATCCTTAGTGGCATTGGCAGTGTTGCTAAGTAAAACTTTTGAGGTCCTGGTTTGAATATGTGAAATTGCAGACAATATACTTGGTGTGAAAGTAGTTTAGGCAACTGACAACAAAAAACGGATGTCATTATCTCTTGTTTTTATTTCATTTTCTTTTTTTTTTTTTTAAATATTAGTGTTTGTAAACTTTATACTAAAATTTTATACTGAAGAAACAAAACCAAAACAACAAGAAATTCAAATTGAACTTATGGTTTGGGAAATTGGTGAACACAATGACCAGTTTATATGCAGTATGTCAACAAGCCAACAAAAGTGTTGGCTTCACCAGTCTGTCTTTTTTTCTACTGTCTGTGTGATTGGATGTCAAAGATACAGGCACAGTCTGTGTTCTACATTTTGAAATATGTCCTACAGTATGTGTATTGCAGCAATTATCCCTGATTTTGAGTCGTGTATGTGAGAGTATGTATGTATCCTTGACACACAATGTTCAGTTGAAACAGGTGGCTACAGCAGCTCTAATAGTGTCCTCTTGAGATCCAGTGGCCAACCTGTCTGGTCCACAGTCATGATACTATACCAGAGGAAGTAAAATCAATACAACATTATCAGCAACACCACTGTCCATAATCACTACAAAAAAGCTACTCAACAGCAAAGAGAAGGGGCTCTCATATTCTGTTTTTTTCTTTTTTCGAGTCCCACTAGACACCTGGACAAAGTTTGGTACTAGCTCAGTACAAAGAACTCAGCTATAAATGATTCACCAGAGAGAGTCTCCTTTGTTTCCTGTCATGGATGAAACATTTATATCTCAATTTCTGTGGATACTGGAACAGCCACCTTTACATATGCCATGCTGCCTGTCAGTTACCAAATACAACACAGCCTAAGGCAGAGATGAGGTCAACTGAAGGTCTGGCTAAGTAAAAGGCGTTCTCTGTAGGTTGTGCAGGTGTGTGAGCTTTTAAAATGTTTAATTTACTTCTTTAGTTAGAACATGTACATACGTATTAGCTAGACAATTTACTTCCTGAACCCTGATTTGAAAGCGGAAGTGGAAATGTTCTAGGTGTATTGTTCGTTTTACTAATATTACAATATTCCATATACTTGGAATAATGTTGAGTCTATTCTTAAGCCCTCTTACTTTAAATATAACAGCTGTTTCCCAACTCCTTGGCACAGTCCTGAGATGCTTATAGAGTTCCTGTTGGAATGTACAGTAGACTCACTTTGTGTTGGCCACTTTAATGAGAGCCTTAACCAACAACATTGGCCACAGCTCTGACTGACAGGTGGAGGCAGGGAGAAGCAGGTTGTTTTCTTCATCAAATGGCATGGAATCATCTACTGTTATCTTCCTCCAACAACCCTAAGAGCAAAAAAGGGAAGACACAGAGAGTAAAACTATGGTGAGGAGTTTCTTTTACTAAGAAAACCTAAATGAAAACAAATGTTTTACAAAAAACACACACAGAAAATTGCTCAGGAGTCAATGAGGGAATCAATAAAGAATCAGGTTAATAAGCAGAGTCGATAATGGCATTGCATTCGGTAAAATCTTATAAATTCCCATCCCGACTTTGTCACTCTCTTCCTACCAGTGCTCACTATTTAACGCATATATTTTAATTATTAATTCTTAAACAAACCAAAGTGTAAAAACAACAAAATACTGTTTCATAGGGGGTCATCTGCCAGATCAATTAATGGTCAGGGCCAATAACTTCCTGGAGTCTATGCTGGTTGCTTGAAAAAAAAAGAAAAAAAAAAAGAACTCTCTGCAAGAAAGCGAATATTTGCATCACAGGTAACACCATATTTTAGTAGCAGTGAATTATTGTCAGCAAAATAACACTGATCAACACCTAATTAACCACGTAAGTAAAACAACTTTTAATGTTCCTTGGAGTGCGCCATGTTGTGTGATTACACAGAGTAACAGCACAGGGCTCATTTGTGAATTCAAAAAAAGTGAATTCAGCTTGAAAAGGGGCATCATGACAGCATATTTCTAATAATCTGGATCTGATGGAATACTGATTTCTGCTGTATGCATTCATAGACTATTTGGGCTTGCCTTCAAGCAGAGCACTAAAGCAGTGCTGGCGATGGCTGATCAGCTATCAGCCGTGTCATCCATGCTCATTGTGTCATTGATGCATTTTCTGGTTGGCCACAGCTGACTGGTAACATCCAATCTCAGGTGTACGAGGCATCAATCAAAACACTAACGCATCTACTGTAAAATACGAGATTTCCCCTCAGGTGTGACTCAGATCACAGTAAGCACTAGTAATCAAAAGTGCATTTTTTTACTAAAATAAAAAAAACGTGTAACTCATCAGCTCAAAATCTCTGATCTATGGGATTCATATTTTAGCACCTTTCCTAGCATTAGCCACCTTATGTTTGCATCTTAGCATCCTGTTTGGTGTCAGAGCTTGTTACATGCTATCTTCAGTGTGGTCTGTCTACTGGCCGTCTGGGGGAGTTTCACACTGCTTGTAAGAAAAAGCAGCACAAGCAGGTGATAATCTGAATGACTATTCACAGCTGTGCCTCTCCTTATCTAACAGAGCCGTGTGCACAAGAAATGCAAGTGTATATAGAGTGCATTCCCTTTCTTCCCTGTTCTTCCACTTTCTTGTCAAATCATCGCCCTGAGGAGGAGCTCGATGTGTTCACAGACGGGGTAAAATAGAGTGCAAAAGGGCAAGTTAGAGGAGAGAGTAAGAAAAGGAGCAAGGGAGAGACAGAGTTGTAGGGCAGAAAAAAAAACAAAACAGGGTGAGAATGAGAAGAGGATGGATATTCACAGCGACGTGAAGGAGGAAACAGTTGGAACAAAGATTGGTGTAAAAAAATCAGATGAGCAGGGGAGAAAAGGAGTAGCCTATGAGCCGAAGCAGGGGAGGAAACAGGAAGAAGGGGTGGGGGTGGGGGGGTGGGGTAGGGTGCTTAATGCCATCTCAACAACCATCTGTTAGCGTGCTATGGTTGGCACGGGGACTGCTGCCTACAACCGTGTCATGCTTGTTTGTCAAGGCAAGAGTGTTACAGAACACCATCACTTAGTCTTTTTCACTCTCTCGCTGACCCAAATTGCTGTGCTGGAAGAAGTTCCCTTTTCTGAGATGACACAATGATGTAGTGTCCACTACTTAGAGATCTGTGGCAAGCAACACACACTGCCGCTCACAGGCCAGTAACTTCAAGCTGCATCCCAATGCAATGACGACCTTTGTTTAGTGCCAAAGTCTGTCAAATCCTTACACATGATTAATATATATGACACTGCAATGCATAAAACCCTCCCAGGGTTGTTCCCGCTCTCATCGTCTTGCTAGGCAAGATAGCCAACTCGAGCCTTGCTCACTGAGAAGCAGCTGACTCCTGTTAAGCCTTATTTATTCATCAGGCCACACATGAAGCCCAGCCACTTTTGGCACAGCAGTAAGACTGATCGATTTGAGCTCTGAGTGAATAAGGATTTCTCATCCCTTACCCCCTTCAACCCTCAGTCCATCCCCATTCCCCTCTCATCTTCTGCGTCCTATGGTCCACTGAACAATATAATGCAGTCTGTGCCTCTAAATGGGTGTTTGTGTGTGCATCAGACTCACCATCCAGTAGAGTTTGACCACGTATTTCCCATAGTTGTTAAAGAGTGGCACATGACCTTTCACCACCTTACACAGCGAGTAGATGTGCTCCCAAGGTCTCCAACCATCTTGTTCTGTAGACGTGCAGTTATGCAGTGTCCAAACAATATAGATCTCACTAATGATCCATCTCATCAGCTTGACCAAAGATGGAGGAGAGAAAGGAGAGAAAAGTAATCGTGAATCTAACAACTACCCACCAATCTTTAAATCTATTGGGTGAATCATCAATTATCTCATATATCATTCATTAAATCAATATGGCATTGCATTACCCGAGACTAATTCATTTCTGTCAATCAAATGTCACCCTGTCTGACATCTGAATTACACTATCCAAGCGCTGATCGATACTGATTAGCAGAAAGTCAGTGCAGTGCAGTGCAGTGCTTCCATCTTCAATAGAAAAGGAGAAAACAACAGTTGAAAACGAACCTCACTGCAAATCAGATGATCATTGGGGGTGATCAGGTCAAAGGACGTTTGATTTTGAACAACAGTGAGACCCTGAAAGAAAAAAAAAACACAAAATTGTTTTCATTGTTGAAACAGATTGATATATTTGCCTGAGAATATTAGCACCTTCTCAGACAGATTACTGACAGACACACTTTCTCCACTCAGGTTGTTATACAGTGTGTTGTAGCATCTGTACATATCAGAATCATTCATTATGATAACACAGTGATCAACCAGATTTAGAATATGGCTGTCATACGTCACCTTTTTAAAAATGGACATGAATATGTGACCTACTTAATGTTTCTCTAGTCATCCCAGGACCTAAACTAGTTTAACCTGGCCACAATACTCCCAAGACTGTGTCTGTGATGAATATTTCACTACCAGGTTAATAGACTCTACAATGTTACTAATTAAATATGAATAAATGGGTCAGGTGATGGTGAGATGGATTAGCTGTGGGTCAAGCGAGGTTGTGTTTTCTCACATCATCACAGCAACTGTAAGTCGGAATCAAACTTCAAATTATTTCCGTCAATAACATTGTCTTTAGAAATACAGACTGGTATGGACTGATGAAGAGAGAGAGAGAGTTTCACAGTAGAGCTGTTTCCTGCATCTGCATGGCTGATTGCTTTTGTGATTAGCCCATGTTCCTCTTGTATGAAATTAATGAAATGCTTTTGACATCTTGAGTGAAAAGGCAGTTTGTGACCTGGCAATGACTAATTCAAAAAGCAGGAAGCTTCCAGTTATTGCTCAATGCTGCACTGAGAAAGGGTAACAGAAAAGTGGAGTGACGCAATTAAAACTTCACTGGAGGTGACTAGAGAGCAGATTTCCTTAACTACATTTCACACTGTGTGGTAAAGAAATACAGTTTGTTAATATATGTAATGGCTACAACCATCTACCGTATATGCATGCACATGTAGTCTATAGTAATCTAATCAACAAAAGGGTACAGGAAGCAAACACTTTCTTGAAATTAGTTATGTTATCTGACCAACAATCTAAAAATCCACATGTATTTAAGTCACGGTGACACTGAGCTCTTGAGAAACTAAAACCAGCAAATTTTTTCATGATATCTGATCAAACCAAATGTTCTTTTGTAATTTCATGTCATTTGTGGATGACATGCAATAACTGTCACAGTTGCTACCCTATCAGAAACTACACCATTCATATTGAAGCATGAACGTTACCTTGTTGGCAATAAACTCTGTAGGACGCTTCCAAGAATGCACTTTCAAAGATGGAGGCAGGGAAATTTTTCCCTCGGGATCTTCAAAAAAAGGCTGCAGACAAAAACAAATAAAGTGAATGTGAAATACATTAAACATAATGTCAAATTTAACATTAGTTGTAAAGTAGATTTGAGGCCAACTATACATTCTTATATTTTGATTATGGGAAATGAATGAATAATCTATTCAAGTTAAAATCCATCTTGTAGTCCAGATTTACAGCATTGGGAGCCTTGTTCGTCTTTCCATCTTCAGCTCCTTTGTTTGAGTCCCATTTCTCCTTATTGACTTCTGCTTCATTCCACTCGGGCCAGATGGGAAATCTGCATCTCCATACACCTCCTAAGCTCTCAGTGGAAGTGGCTACTAGGGACGCTGCTCTGAAATGATGAAACATAGTTATTCACTTCATTTGTTCCTGGCTTCCTTTATTTGTCAATATTTAGCAGCAAAATGAGATTTAATGTAGAATAAAAACAACTGTAGACAAAGGGGAGTTACACACATACTGTATGTGATGTGCATCTCTTGTCAAGTGGCTACAAGGCTTTGTAGGTAGGTAGGTAGGTAGGTAGGTAGGTAGGTAGGTAGGTAGGTAGGTAGGTAGATAGATAGATAGATAGATAGATAGATAGATAGATAGATAGATAGATAGATAGATAGATAGATAGATAGATAGATAGATAGATAGATAGATAGATAGATAGATAGATAGATAGATAGATAGATAGATAGATAGATAGATAGATAGATAGATAGATAGATAGATAGATAGATAGATAGATAGATAGATAGATAGATAGATAGATAGATAATGAAGCCACGATTAGCATATCCACTTTATTTTGATGATACGTAGCTAACGCGTGGATGCTACCTACAGCTGGCCTTAATTAAAGCTAATTACGGACATTAACCGAACTCACTCTGTCTGTCGGTCGGATAAAGAGACTTTACTGGAGGAAGAATCCTTTTTCTTCAGCTGTGTCTTGGACATGGCACTTGGTGTGATAAATCTGGAAGCTAAGTGACAAGTCAACTAGCTTGTCGGAGGTGGGTTTGTTTGGTTATGTCTCTCTCTGCTCTTGAAAGTTTACGCGTTGCTAAGCAACGGCGCTTTAACGTGGGCGGGGTCTGGAGCGGTTGCGTCACTTGTTGCCATAGCGAGAGAAGGACAGATTTTCTTTCACATTAATCCATTTACAGAAAATTACTTCAGCGCAACGAAACGTAAAAACCACGAATTAAACATATGGCCTCATTGTCTTATACATAAGCTGATAAAATATTTAAAAACATGTTTAATGGAAAGATATAGCCTCAACTTGTGCTGCAGAGTTGAATCAATATCTTTAATCTTGATACACGTGTAACAGTAACAGCACCACAAAGACTGCATTTTCCTGAAGGCCATGGTATTAGATTGCATTGTATTACCTACCACTTACTCAAACACAAACACAGAGATTCACACGAAGAGATCCAAGCAATACATCAGTATGATGTCAAGACTCTGAACTGAAATGCATGCTGAAATGCTTTAATGGGCATGCAGCATTGGCAATGAATGAGAGTTGCTGTAGCTTGTACACAACACAAGTGACACGCCTCCATTACATTCCTGCTCTGGTAACAATTAGGTGTGTGGAAGAGCACAAGCTGTAGTGTTGTGAGCAGAGTCTGATGACTGTCACACACTGTTTCTTGAGTAGAGTCACATGATCCTCTCTCACTCACACTCGCTCTCACACACACACACACACACACACATAACCACACACAGAGGGGTCATACTGTTCACACATACAGCTTTATCCATAGTCTTTGTGCTAGGAGTTTCTTCGAGAGAAACTTAACACTACAGGTAAAGTGTTTTTGCAGACATTTTGTGAGCTTTTTTTCCCCCACACAAAACAGAAACAACTTCACCAATGATGACTCAGCACACATACTGCTAGACTATGTAGAATCTAGACTATTGAGGTTGTGGAAGAGTTCAAATTTTTACCTTTTAATTTGGCCGACTAATATTTAGGCTTGCTTTCGACGATATACTGGTGATGCCACTCTTGTTTCTTCGAGTGCAGAGTTTATCACTGTAGTTCTGCTGTTGCATGGCACTACCAAGAACCTGCAATTGCCCGCTTTTATTATCATGATAGGAAGAAATGTGAGAATAATCCCAGCTCAGCAGACATGATCCAACAGGTCGATGTGAAAGTTAAAAAAAAACAATTAATTTTATAATCTTATTTTGCTTGTTTGCTTGAGAAAATGAACCATAAAATCCAAACACAAAGACAAAATACTTATACTGTAATTGAGCCAAATACTGTGCTTTAAGTATATGATGCAATTACAAATGATTTGGAGCATGTAAGGCAACACCAACATTGCTCCAGTGTTTTGTTTTTACATATATAAATAAATTACATCAGCACATTTAATCAATTAGACAGATAAATACATTTGATCAAATAGTCTAATCACTAGTAGACACCAGAAAACAGTTAAAATGTTTATTCTATTTTGGTCTTATAAATTTTAAGTTTTTTTTCACATGTAAACTGCATGTTAAAAAATCCTTCATATTACAAGTGAACATTTTAACAAATTACCATCCCTATGTACAAGAGAGTATAGTCCTCTGTCAGATTCTGTTTTTATGATAGCTCACCAGTTGTATAATGCACAACCCAACACATTATAAAAAATACATACTGTAAATCAGATCTACATTTTCATACTGTACCAGTGGAGAGATAATCAAAGATTTTTCAGTATCTTATATAGTACCCTTATTAGTAGAGTTTTTTTCTGGAAAGCTGTATTGTCCATCTGTGTCCTTATAAACATTTGAGTGAACAAGAAAAAGTATCCCTCTCTATTTAACATAACAAAAAACTGTATTATGGCACATAATTTCAGAAAAAAATATGGCATAAAGACATTTCATGACAGAAATATGTAATACGATAACACTTTGACATTTGCTTACTTTTTACACAGTAGTCTAAAGACAAGCTGGAAACACGAACTGAGTGTGCTGTAAAAATATCGTTGAAGGGAATCATCTATGTTAACGGCTAATACGTTAGAAACACAGAACAATAAAGTGTCTTGTTTCAGAGATAAATATTGAATAACAAGGATATTGAGAGAGAATAGACCAAAGTGACAGAAATTGAAAGGGTACAGGTTGCTTTCGAGTTTGTGTTTAGTCCAGGGCAACAGGGGGAGCACCAAGGTTCAGGTCTGGAGGTCTGGTAGGCCTTCATACACAGTTAGGGTAATATGCAGTGAGACAAACACAATAATAAAGATCCTGTGCTTTAGAGGTGTCAGAAAGAAAGAAGACAGCCTGCCTGGTAGGAACACTGACAACATCGAGATAAAATTGGGCTTCTATTCTGGCCTTAGGGAAAGCTACAATGAGAAACTTGGATGTGCAGGTCAAATGAGCATCAGTGCAGAGAGACGATCCTAGAGCTTGGAAGACCCAAAATATTCATATTCCTCTGAGAGTAGAGGGCTGAAAGCCACAGGCTGCGTGAACAGGTTGGACCCTGCCAAAGGGAGGCGAATGGCTAATGTGAATGGACTGAGTGTTAGCAGCAGCCTGACTTGCTCTCAGCAGCCACAGTCTCCTTGTCTAGTTTGATCCGGTCTCCATTGCTCTCCTCATACGGCAAACCTTTGTCGTTAGCCAGGATATTTTCTACCAGGAAACGTGCTGCCTCGTCCACGTTGATGTTGTCCTAGGAAAATAAAGACAGTACGTCAGAGGGGTGATAAGATATTGCTTTTGAAAAAATGCACATTTACACCTTAGTGACAGTGTAGACAGTGGTTGTTTTCCTTGCTTCGGCATGTTCGTCAGTGCTTGTGGAAAACTACATCTAGTAGGAGGAATCACAGGCCTTTGTGCCCCTTTTAAAAATGTGGAAGTCTTTATATGAACCAGTCTTTTAAAGCAAAAGCTGGGAAACAGACACGGTTTCCAGAGTGCCAATCTGAGGCCAGAAGAGACAAGGTAAAACAATAGGCATTTGCTTTTGTTCCTCAAACAGTGGGTTGAAGAGGTAATGAATATTGATGGGATTTCTCCATGCTTTACAGTAACAAAGATGTTTAGAAAGAGGGCTGGGCATCAAACAGATGTTTAGTTGAAATATATTCAGGTAACAAAAGTCAAGTATTAAATCAGAAAAGAAAAATCTACTTGCTAATTATTTTAGAGAATATTTACAAATCCAGAAAAAAGCAACGCAGTACATAATTTGCCCATATTTACTGTTCAAATCTGCGAGTTTCATGATTAATTGGAAGTGCATGTGAATACACATAACATGATTATGAGGGCTGTCTTCATCGCTTTCAACCTCCTAATTAGAGAGATTAGTTATTGACTACATCATAGCAAAGGCTGATTGGGACCAGCCCCAAACCTAACAACACAACACATATCTTACAATGGTTATGTCCTATTCTCCTGTGACACCTTTCGGGTTTACAGTTTTAGAAAGAGAAAGAGAAAGTAAGTCATTGACAGAATCCCAATTATACATACAGTAGGAAAATACCAGCGTGACAGGCACACAAAACACCAACATGTCATTCCAGGAAATGGCCACACACACTTCACATGACACAGCATGTGACACAGCTGCAGGGCCTAAGGTTGCTTGGGATGCGTTTGTAATGTTAACAAAGAACATTAGAAATGTAGAAATGTGTTTGAGAGAGTCTTCTGGCTTGTTGACCTTGGAAAATTTTCTTAGAAGGGCGTTTGAAACAGACACAGATGTAACAGGGAAACGGGGGAGGTGAGGGGAGCACAGTAGGTGGCTCATTGTTAAGAAGAAGAACATTTGACTGGCTGTGATTCAAGCACTCAGACACACCTGCATCTATCAAAAGGGAGTAATCCCATGAGCAGGCACATGCAGACAACTGAAGCCTTTTGTTTGTGTCAGCCTCGTGCTCTCACACAGTTACTTGAATGAACTTGTCTCTTATAAGAATTTTTTGCTGAAGTGAGAGGCAGCCAAAAGAATTTCACTTCACCAAATTCTATTCATGAAATAAAGAGCACACATATACATAGAAAAAACACACACAAACTCAGTAACACTAATCAAAGTTGAGGAGAAACACTACACAACATTATCTTTTAGAGCCCTTCCCCTCCCTCACAGCTCCCGGATGAAACATCAATCAATGTCATGCGATACCTTATCACACTAGCTGTCCAACAACTCTTTTCACTGGTTGGAGAGATAAATTTCTATGGATGTTGTGCATGAATGCCAAAGACAAAGACAGCAGGATGAAAAAAACTGAACTTTTGTCAAAGTTTCAGATAATGAAGAAATATTGGAGCCTTATTCTAGTCTCTGTTTTGGGGATTTTGCATCAAAAGTGTTAATGTGAACAACTGTTGAGTAAGTAGCCAAGAGATTAACAAAAGAAATTAGCGCACAACTATTTCACAATCGCCACAGTGTAACCAGTGCGGTTACACCACTTTGAAGGGACTTAGCTTCCCCGCAGGATAAGATCTGATGGCGGACTTCCTGTCTGTCATGAGAAGTGAAGAAGCCTTTTGGTAACACACAAAAATGTCTTCACAGTAAAAGTCTAGTTGCTCCTCTTATTATGACTGATTCCGAAGCTCTTATCACATCTGATTTGCCACAAACACAAGTCACATTCATGTGTAAAATAACATTTGAAGCCATTACTAGTCAGGTTTGGACCATGACTCAAGGAGCTTTAAAGGAAGTATGTATTTGCATGATGCAAAATATCTCAGACAGCAACTTTGGTAATTTCATGCTGCTCAACCTGGGTTTAAAAGTAATAAAAACATAAACATCAGGAAAAGAATATTTTAAAAAAGAAGCCAGTTAAACAGATAGGAATGTATATAAAAGCACATGGATCTATTTTATATATGTTCTACTAAAAGCTTCTCTGTCTGATGTATTGATCTCTCACCTTAGCTGAGGTTTCAAACCAGCCCAGAAAGCCAGTCTCTTTGCAGAAATTGTCCATTAGGGCTGTGTTGTTGGAGCTCTCTTTCTTCTGGTCGCATTTATTGGCGAGCAGCACTGAGGGGATTGGGTTGCCATTAGCCAGCTTCACCTTGCTGTCCAAGTCATGCTTCCATTTAGATACTGCCTCAAACGTGGAGCCCCTCGTCACGTCGAACACCACGAATGCCCCCACGGCCTCTTTGTAGTACACTCGCGTCATGTTCCCAAATCGTTCCTGACCTGGGGGATAGGAAAAGAATTGAGGAATACTTGCATTTTTAAGAAGCAACTAGATGAATAATAAGGTTTTGGGGTTTGTGGAAAATTTTAATCAAAAATGTGGCAGAGCTGAAGGACAAAAAATGATGCGGATAGAGGTGGTTCTGATTTAAACTACCTTTCCTTCACAGAGTAATGTGCCATAATAATAAGCCCATTCTCTGGAGTCAGTCTGAGAAATTTTGTGGTGATATTTCACAAAGGCAAAGCAGGAGAATTACCAGCAGGATATTGGGTGTCACTAATCTGGGAAGGCTTCTTCTAAACACACAACTGGACCTTAGGGGTTGTTTGATACTTCTCTTAAAATCTACTGAATGTATTCACATCATACCAACTCATTAAAAGGTTAATCAGCGAGTGAAGAGATTATTGTTGTTTTTGTTTTTTTGTTGTTGTTTTTTTAGATGCCACCACATCATGGAAAACGACAGATAGATCTAAGGTTTAATAATTATAGTCATAACAAATTAAAATTTTCATACATTGCTGTAATTAGCACATTTTAAATGAAACCCTAAAAGAGGAAATAGACCTTCAAGTCAGCCCACATTACTTCAACTTAGCATAAAAGTGCACTGAAGCGTACGGCACAGAACAATATCTTATTGGGGGGAAGTGAATCTATGATGAGCCGTTTAACTGGTAACACTTGGCTGACATCGCACTTCAAAGCATACCTATCTGATCAAAAGATGCCTTGATTTCTGCCTCAGATCTATCTTATCTACAAATATAATTATATGAAGCAATTGGGCGCCACTGTGATTTTCTATATCCTCCTTATTGTCAAGAAGTCCCATGAGAAAAACAAAACTAACAATGTGGTACTCCACGTCTCAGTCCTTTCAAACTTCCCCAGCTTGTGTTAAAGATAAAAATATATTCTTTCAGTTTCAATAAAGACTCAATCATTTCCTGAAACAGCTGGTCTATGGCACAGAGGAATAAGCTATTTCAGGCTTTGGCTACAGAGAAAACACTTGTTAGTGGGATTAATTAATTTGGGATTTGTTGATAAAACACAACTATGGCTACTTAAAAATGCATCCAAAGCACTTTAGTTGGTAACTAAAAAATAAGCCCTGTGACTGGGCTCTGATGCTCACTCTTACTGGAAGCTTAGCCAGTTAGGTGTGTCGATGCTGCCTGCAGGTACAGGAACAAGTACAAGCATAAACACGCTGTAAATGTGATCATAATCTTTGATTTAGATAGCCTGGTTTGTAAATGCGAGATGAAAATCAAAAGAATTGATCATTTTTTATGCCGGGAGACTGGTTAAATGGTTAAAAAAAAACATCTACTAGATGTTCAGACAGAACAACAGATGCAACAAAAGCAGCTGACATCAAGTTAGATGGAAGATTATGGTTGGTTTTACTCTCCTTAGACAACAGCAGTGTTTTTTCTTCACATTAAAAAAATAGTTACACACACACACACACACACTTCCACATATGGTTCCTGTTTTTGAGCTTGTTTATACCAATATCAGTTATACAGTGACTCACCATCCTTAACAGGGCTAAAAGTCAGTTAAACTACTGAGGTATGTTCATGTGCAAACATATTTGGTCTCTTTTCATTTTCTGATGTAAACACACCTATAGCAGCGTTTTTGGTGGCAGTGCTAACTATATTGTGCCTTTCAAGCACCTGCTCATTTAACTTCCTTTTTAGATTCAGTAGCAGCAATTATATCCTGCTTCTAACGACTTAAGGTGGCATTTGACGGATTTAGCACATATTTTTGCTACACCGCTCCAATTTAAGAAAGCCTACAGGGCAAGTGTAATTGTACTTGTACTGTATTAGACATGTTAACTGCCAACACGAGCTCAGTTACAAAACAAAAAATGAACCAAGAAAAAGGATTGAGGAAGTGTGAGCACAGCTTCTCCCAGCATACTTTCACTTTACTATAGGTACTTACCCAACCACGCAAGGAACTGGAGTGGCGTGGCGCAGTGCGGGTGTGAGCGAGAGAGTGAATACACTGTGGGGCCCACAGGCCTGACGGTAATTGCTCATAATTGAGAGTCTAATTTTAGCTGATATAACCCCAGGTGAATTCACCAGAGACACGACACAGTGGGATAAAGAGCTGATAGACTGAAATAAGGCTGTCATTTCCAGGCCTTGCAGAACTCATACATCCAGCAGAGTGGAGTTAAAGGCAGGATATAGAAAGATATCACACTTTTTATATATATTCTACTGCAGGGTCTGAATGAGCCCAACATAATGTTTAGTCAGAATGGAGAGACTGACCAGTACTAACGACAGAGGCAAATATTTTCAGCTGTAGCGGCAGAAATTTGTCAAAGAGCTACAAAAAAAACCCACAATATACCATATTTTATTCAGCTAAATCGAATAAACTTAATCTTGTCACTAATGAACAGACCCTTTATTATTTACTGACCTTAAATAACACCCCAAAAATAATTGTGCTAAAGTGATAACATGGAGCAGCGATGGTATAATATGCCTCTTAGACTAGGAACTGGTTTGCATATAGTGCTGAACTGCAAGGTTGCCCAGCACACTCCAAAGAAGCATTATCATTTATTCTAGGAACCGTTGGACATGAACATACTGTTCCATAAACACTGACCAGGCATTCAGTCATTGTCTACATTTAACAGTTCACTTGATTTTCTGACACGTCCAGTCCTGCTGGGTCGATGTGTACGCACAGCCTGTGTCAGGTTGCGACCCTCACCCCTCCTGGGAGAGGACTGGATGGAAAAGACTCGTATGGGGAGGATTATATCAATCAATATCACCGATCTCCATTGCACACATACACATCTGAGTGTTTTAGGCTGTAATGAGTTTTTGGGGGTATTGATGAAGTACTGTAGTTGCATGTAGAAGTCACTAACATTAAATGACAGCAAATCCCATGATGCATGACCTTTCAAGTGTCATAAGTAAGTCCTGATAATCATTCTGCTGCATTTACTAAACCCAGTTCTGTTGCTGAAGAACAACATAAAGAGTACTACTACTTCTCTTCATTGAATGACCTCAGTGTGCATTATGCTGATGGTGGATAAGACTAAATCTAAGACTAAGTCTAAATTTGTGAGGCTGCCAACAAATTATTACTCAATGGGAGTAATTAATATATGTAATGCATGCAATTAATAAGTCTAGTCCAGCTCCATCTCCTCTGTAGATCTTGTTCATTTAGAGCATGTCTTGTCTTCACATCACTCCAAGTTTTGGTTGCCTCCCTGCTTGAATTGGAGAGCTGGTCGTTTCTTTTGTAAATGTTTGAAAACACTGTAGAGGTCAGAAGTCAGGGACTCTATCAATGTTCTGGGTCAATAGATGTGATTGATTAGTAAATATCGATTAAATGGCATTTGTACTTTTTCTGGTATATTTTGTTTCTTAATCCTGCAAAAGAAATGTAGTCTGTTTCTAAATAAAGGATGAATAAAATTATACTTAAACATTAATGAATGTCATGCGCTGCTAACCCAATCAGCATATAACACAGGAGTGGAATGAGCTGTATGAACAATGGAGTATTTACACACTGAATGCCACAGAGGAGCATGAGACTGCAGAGAGAGAACAAAGACGTGTGCTGCTGCGTCAAACGCTCAACATGCCTGCGAACTAAAGAGAAGTACGTCTGAATCTGCCTGTAAAGAAACACTGTAAACTATTGTGAAATACCAAAGGCTTTAAACAAGGACATTTCAGTTCGGTCTACCACGCTGATGAGTACTGATGCATGACCTCAAGTACAATTATGAATTCTGGGAATGAACACGTGAAATCTTCCATAATCTGCAGTTACAAAACTACTTGATGAAAAAGAAAGTGTTTAGTTCCAGCCACTGTATCATCTCTGTTTGTTGTGTGGGAGAAACAGAAATAAGAAGAAAGTCTCATCATTATCCATAGCCCTAGCAACCCCAGTTTCCTCTACGGTCGTACATATTGCTATCCTGTGGGTGGGTTACCATAGAAACTGTCCAAGCCAGACATGGCAGTAGCAACAGCAGCAGTCTCCATCTATTGTTAGGAAGCAACTGGCTGTGAAACTTCCCCACACCAACAACTAAAATAACAAAGGCAACATGGGATCCAGCCATTAAGGTAGTCTTGTGCACGAGCTTTAAAAAAGAGAGACTCTGAACAAACACATGACTGGCACGTTTAAATTCCACTGAGCAGCATGTGAGAAGTGACTTACTACAGCTTACTACGGCCTTTAGCACTGAACAGAATCTGAACTGAGGGAAAATCCCCAACCGTTAGCGGTATTACCCTTATTTCCCCTTCACCTTTAACTGGAGGGTTAGTGAGGCCTGATCAGCATAAAGCTTTGGCACAAGGTTATAAGAATTTTGTTTTAAACTCTGTTATTTGTTGTAGAATTATTACATGTGACCTATTTCAACTATTCTTCTACTGATAGCCCTTTAAGGAATCTGCAACAATCCAGAACAGGAAGGGGGAAGTTCCTAGCACTCAATCACAATAGATATATATATAGATAATATAACTGTAGCAAGGTTAGCAAGGATATAGAAAAGTGCCAAAATTAGAGTCTAGAAATGATAAACATAAAAGATATTGTGATATTGAAGAGATGCTGTCAGATTCGAGTGAAGTCAGCAAGAAACTGTAGTGTAAAGACCGTTACTTGAAAAGCAGTGAAGATAAAAGGAAGACGTAGCATGAACGAAACTACTGAGGAGCTTCCCCGTTTACATCGTTGAAGGAAAACCCCAATAAATGAGTGGAGAAACATAATGGAACAAGTATGAAAATCATGTCTATGCTATAACCTTTGGAGTCACCAGAACACATTTAAACACCTGTGGGATACTTTGCAGTGAAATGAGGGAATATCTTTGAGAAGAATGCTGCTATCACTTACTTGTGTTTATGTTGGCTTTTCCTTTAATATCTTGGCTTTCCTTTAAGTTGTCACCCATCTGTATACTGTGTTTTTTTTTTTGCTGTTTGTAGTTCACTCTGTGCTCTTTGCAAACATTAACCTTTCCTCCTTCAATGGGTGTACCGTTTGTTCGTCACACTGTGTGCTTGAAAAGGTCTCAGCGTCACCTTTAGTTTGCACAGTTCTAATTACCAAATGGAGATAAATTGATTGGCAGTGATTAGGTTTTGCTCCGCGGTTGCAAACTCCAATTGAAACAATTAGATGATTTGTCTGTTTGATGATCGACAGGAAATTAATTTGCAATTAGTCTGATAATTAATCAATGTTTTACGTAATATTTCATGCACACATTACCTAGTTTCCCTTCCTCATTTGTGAGGATATGGCATCTTCTTTCTCCTATGTGACAATAAATTGAATATCATTAGTTTTTGGAGTGTCAGTGAGAGGTCACCTTTGGTGCTGGGAAGGTGTGTGGAATTTTTTTCACTTTTGCTCAATATTTATAGACCAAACTATAAACTGATCAGATTAACTGAAACTGAAAAGAACTGGGAGTGCGATCATTTCCAACATTGCTTCATTTGAAGGATTTTCAGAAGCCTAAAGGGGTAAAAGTATCCTGTACAAAACAAATGTTAGACAAAAGGCGGAAGAAATAAATACAACTTTGTGTAAGACATTTTTTTCCTCTTCTCATCCCTTTGATTATCTTGTGACCCTTCATTATTTATCTTTCGACCACTCAGGGAAAGAGAGTTTATCAGGTTAGAGTCAGGGGTCAATGTAAAGGAAAGGTTTTCCTGACAGCACTGCAGGTTAGCTCTGTGATGGAAACCACTCCATATATCCTGTTAATGTGTGCCCTCCTGCTCCTACAGGAATGTTCGGTCCTACATAGTGCAGGTTCTTCTATACTACATGCCATAGTGGTAATCATCCTGTCCAGTGGCTTAGATAAATCCAGGAGAGAGTAGCAATTCTGGGTGAAAAGGGGGCGGGAAAGCCGCATGCTTCACACTGACTTCCATGGTGCCCCCATCTTGTACAAGCCTCTGATTACTATCATTCCTCCCAGACTGTAATTATTATTAAGGTTGGAAAAAGACAACGCAACTCTGAAGTTGCTCTCAGTGTTGCCAAGATAATTCCTCCTTCTTTTCTGCACGATTAAATGGCTTAATGGCTGGTCTTAATGACTTGGCAAATATACCTCGAGCTTTCACTCTTTCACACCCACGTTTGGTTACTTATTTTATCCTCGGAGTGTCCTCAGGCCAGGACTTGGTGTAGGTGTGAATAATGAGGTTTAGTATCTGTGTCATCTAACCTCAAACTTTCTTTCTGGTCAGTGTGTGTGCATTGAAATAGGTCTATTTCACCCAATATGTGCAAGTGTGTTTCCATGTCTCTATGAATGCTATCAGTCTATCTCAGGGTCCGTGTGTGTGTGTGTGTGTGTGTATGTGTCAGTGTTTTATTTACCCTCACAGATCCTGTGATCGAGTGCAGTCTGGCTGTGACAGGCAGACGGCCTTCCCTGGCACTCAGTCACAGATGCCCCTGCACACTGAGCTCCTGCTGCCAGGGCCCAAGTGACAGCGGGGGAACGTGGACCGCACTGCCAATCAGTCTCAGACATACCCCCAACCCCCTGCCCTCCACGTACACACACACACACACCCAACTGTCCGCTCCCTTTCTGTCACTGCTGTAAGCGATGGAAAAAATATAAAAACAGCAGTCTTCTAACCATCTGTCCTGATCTGTCTCAGCATATGAGGGTTGTTTGATTGAGGGAGAGGATGGACCTGCACAACCATGACGCCGTTCAACACATGAATAGAACATATCTAGAGGCACAGCGGTTCTGTTTTAAGACAGAAATGAAAAAATGTGAAAAAGTCCGGTGACAATACGTCTTGTATACTTGTGAACTGTATGCATACATTAGATATGACCTATAGCAGGTGACTGTCAAGGTAGAAGCGAAATCTCATGGACTGTTCGGGCAATAAAACACTAACTACGACTTCTGGCCGAGAGTATCTGAACAGCATGTACTAGAAACAATCTCTGCTCTCTGTGGTGCAGTGCTAAATCACTTGCACATGGTGATTTTCAAGCACCATGAATATTCTGGAAAAACTTTGTTTACCCATCTCCATAACAGTTAGTTGCGGCCCTATATTCTTTTGTGTTCTTGAACAGTGTAAACATGTCATTTACACGCAGAAAAACCCTTTAGTCACGCTCTTTTCTTCAAACCTAGAGGATGATTAACTACTCCTCCCATGCTTCTACACGTGTGGGATCATGATTGTTGTTGATTTAACTGACAATACAGCTTTGTAACCTGTCAAGTTGAAGTAATGTCATTTAGAGCTACATAACTAGCAGCATAACTAAATAACTGGCCAAAACTAAGGCCACCAAAAGTCATGTGATCTCATTACATCAAACATAAAATGTGACCAAGCAGCTTCATATCCACAAACCCTAAAGTCAAGATGTCTTTTCACTGATGAGCATACTTCAGATCCAACATGAAAAGTTGGAGGGATTCAATGGGACATCACAGACACCCCTCACCCACCCGACACCCCACAACACACCCTCATTCAGCTGGAGCCGAGCTCGCGTAGGTCAGCCCGTCAGCTGTGACTTTTTCACGATTTAAAAGTGAAGTCATCTTTGCTTGCCTTCACTCTCTCTCTCTCTCTCTCTCTCTCACCTGTCCTATCAAGCATGTCACCTTCAGACTCTGTTTACGGTGAGATATTTCTGTGCCCGGAGATGACAAACAGTGCGAGTTGGAGCAGGGCTGCCTTGTGCCGCATGTGAGAAACTTTTATTTACACTGCTCTGATTTCTCTCGGCTTGCATGCTTACACAAGCTGTTGGAATGCACAGGTTAGTGTGTGTGTGTGGGTGTGTGTGCGTGTGTGTGTGTGTGTGTGTGTGTGTGCTAAAGTTACTGAAGTTTACTGTAATCCTTGCAGGGGATCACATGAGACAGTTTGAAGAATATCACAGTGTCAGTGCAATATGAACAGCATGAACTAAAGAGAAAGGCCAGGGAAGTCACTTATTAACCTGTAAACACAGTTTCACTCCCTGGAGAAAATATTACAAGACTATTATGGTGAGGTTTGGTAGAGGAGGGGAGGAGAGGGGAGGGGAGGGGGGCGCTCAGTCGGTAATAACAACGTGACCTACATTCCTCTGACAATTATGAGCTGTCGTAATCATAAAGTGGAAAAAGACAACGAGCATGACATGATCAACCGGTCTTTGTTGCTGGAATTCCCTTCTGCCTTTGTGACTTCGTGCATTTCACAGCATGCTCTTTAAAACTTGGTGACAAAAAAAGTTGACATATTATGAGACATCTCTTGAGCAGACGATGTGTTGAAGTGAAACCAAAGCGGGGGGGGGGGGACAAAGTTGACTGGCTCCAAACTATCTTTAACGTCGCGCCGTTAAAGTAAACGAGCGTTTCCTTACCTGCGATATCCCACAGCTGTAACCTGACCAGCGTCTTGCTGTCCCAGTTGATAACTTTTAGTGCAAAGTCGACCCCGATCGTCGCCCTGTAGTGCTGCGAGAAAAGCTGGTGCACATAGCGTTTGATGATGCTGGTTTTCCCGACGCCTAATTCCCCGATAACCAGCACTTTGAACAAATACTCCTTACACTCAGACACCGAGCCACCGGCCATGCTGAGACTGACACTGACTACTTTTCTCTCTGAACTCAGACAGCTTCTGCTTTCTCGCTCATGTAGGCTTCCTGGGAGGTGAGGAGCTGCTGCTGCTGCTGCTGCTGCTTTGCTGTGGACTGGGCTGGTCAGAGGGCTGAGGGCCAGATGCAACAGAAATTATATCTGTCTCCCCCCTTTTCTTCTCCTTCTCCTCCTCCTCCTCCTCCTCCTGATGCCGCTCAGCAACCACCTGATAAGTCACAGGACCCGGAAATGTTAAGGAAACTTGATGTATGATCCAAGGTTCCTCGTGCCACTGGGTTTACAGTAAGCCTTTCATGTTTACAGTCATTTGGTAGTCTCCATTTAAGCTGTCAAGTAACCATCAAAGCACAGACAGACACTGGGAGTTTTTTCAGGCATTTTTTTTTTTTTTTTTTACATAAAACAAGTAGGCCTATGATAAAGGAAAATTTAAAGATCGCTTGCAGACATTTTCAGGCATAAGGTTTGTTTGTTTTAAGAAAAACTCCAATTGAGTAGTTAAAAACTATCAGAAAAGTTCAGAATCTTTAATATTTATCATTTTAAAAGTTTAACTAAGAGACACGAGACACTGAAAAAGTTCATCCTCCACATATGTGCACTGGAGGTTTCAAGTTTCCACATCTCACATGTGTAAGACAGCGTACACATGTGTATTATTGACCCAGTATTGGCTCCAAATTTAGTTGTGACATCACAAAGTCCTGCTACTACGCGCACGTGTTAAACTGAGTTTGAAGATGAGCTCAGAAAAAAACTTTCCACCTTCAGCTGATGAATGTGAAAATATCCTCCTCGTGCTGAACTCTACATGGAGAAGCTCAAACTTCCAAGTGAAGTAACAATAAGCAAAGCACATTCTTAGGTAGAGAGGGGACTTTTTTTTTAAACTTTATAATTTTGCTTGACATGCCTTGAAAACCTCTTAAGGATCCCTAATTGCCCCCAAACTCTATTTTGGAAACAAAATATTGATCAAGCAAGTCTAATATAATCGCAACCCAGTTTTTTCAGGCAGTAATCAGTCGTCTTAATATAAATAGTTTTTATTTTACAGCATTGTTCAGCTTGCCCAAAACATAAAGGCCTATTTCATTCTAGATTTGACAGTGTTAAACAGGTGGCACCCTCGTATATTTTTACATTGGTTAAAATCATTTAACAACTTACACTATAATAGACTAAAACATTTGGAAATACAATACAATTGCACTATGTACTGTATAGGCTTGTACTTTGAAATAATTTGCATTCTTATAGATAAAGAACTAAGAAACTTAACCTCAAGTAAACTACTTAAGTTTATAATGCAAGATTTAAGCAAAATTGAAACATGTATAATCTCATTACAAGAAGCAACTAATCATTGGTTACTTTTACAACTGAATATTTTCAAGAGGATACAGTCGACTCAAGTTAGCTTAAAAGTTACCCAAAAAACCAGAAACACACTGCTCCGTGACAAGTATCTGAGGATAGCTTCAAAATGTATAAACTCGTTTTTTTTTCTGTTGACATTCTAAATATATAAACATTTATCAGTATTACAAACATACCACCTGTGTGAAAAACAAGAGATGGCTTAACAGTATTACAAACTTTGAGAACTTGTACAAGTACTGTGTTTTCCATTACAATGACACAGCAAACTCAGAAAACATGAAAAATATCAACACGGCATGGAAAGCAAACGTATCACATCCCATGCTCGTAAAACTTGTTCTCAGGTTTATGATTGTGTAAACTGAATTAACAACACCGCCATCATCTACAATCACACTAACCTTTATCAGCTACATCGTTAAAATCGAAAGCAGGGATGTAGGTTGATAACAACTTTGATTGGCACATTATATCCATTTCATATATCATACAGCGCAAGTCTTCAGCAGAATCTCAGTTTAGTGATAATATCTTTGTGATGTTGAGCAACAACTCGCAACACATAAAAGTAATATGCAGCCAACTTACTGCACTTTATCTCTTTGTAATATTTAAATTGCAATGAGGTCGGATGAAAGGATGCCAAGGTGAATTTACTTCATGGGAAAAAAAAGGCGTAAAGCAAATAGTTTTTTCGATTGCAGCTGCGGCTGCTGCACACATGAACAGACCTGTGCGTGTGCAGCAGCAGAGAGGAGCAGAGCTAATCAAAAGTGGCATGAAATGCACTTGCAGTCCTCAGAGCCAGTTTGGTCTCTGGTTGTATCTTACACTCTGCAAATATATACACACATAGAATTGTGTTTTTCTTTCCATTTTGTTTCTCGTAGACCACTTAACTGCACTGCCACTATTTAAACCACAGCTACATCCTTGATTATGATTCTCGGTGTGCTTTATCAAAATTTGGCATGAGAGCTGACTAGTTTTGGCACTGTTCCCAGTTTAACATTTTGCAGAAAGACTTTGTGTGTGTGTGTGTGTGTGTGTGTGTGTGTGTGTGTGTGTGCGCTGACAGCCCTTCAGAAAAGCAAGCACTCATGGATGATTCCTGCTGTTTTTCTACTTATAGTTTGGATTAACCCCTTACTGATAAAAGCAGAGTAATAAATGCAAGCAAGCAAATGAGAGAGCAAAAAAAATGAAAGGTTAAAAACTTGAAATGATAATAAAATCATGTTGTTGTAGAGTGTGTATATGTATATGTTTGTGTGTGTGTGTGTGTGTGTGTGTGCATATGTGTGTGAAAATGCATGTCTGTGTGATGCACCAGTATGCACCAGACAGCAACTTTGTCAGTGCCTGTTTTGCTCTCACAGTGTTGAGGAGCTGTGTGCGAAGTCTCTGAGGATGTTTGAGGTGTAGACTGAGCTCAGAGGGCTACTGAGCATCGACTCCATGACGGGGGAGTCGCTGATAGACTCCCCTGAACAAACAGAGTCTCTGAAGGGGGAGGGGGGCGACAGAGCTAGGGAATCCTCCAGAGTTGGCTTGTTCTGTGTTAGATCATCGCCTTCCCCATCCTCCTCCCCCTCCCCCTCCTCCTTGGCATCATAAATGTAGCTGTGTAAGAGGTCCAGTTGCTCGTCCTCAGACCCCTCCTCTTCAAATGCCCCCGCTTTTGGGGCCGAAGGAAGCTGAGAGGGTGTCAAGCTCAAAGGCTCGTTGGCAGGGATTGCCTCCCTGGTGGTGTAGTCACTCATTGCAGGGGCATGGGAGCTGTGTGTGTCCACCACAGCCCCCTGCAAGCGCTCTGTGGTGCAGCCTTTCAAGTGAGAGGGCAAATAAGAAGCCGGCTTATCTAAATCAGACTCCAGCCCTTGGATCTGTCCAGAGCAAGTCGGAGTCCAGAGGGGGCGCTGCGAATCGCCCTCATCATCCTCCTCCGCCAGGTTGTACAGAGGCTTAGCGCCACGTGGTTCTTGGGGGAGATGGGGGTCTGTGCCAAGGTCGCAGGTGGAGGGCTCACAACTGTGGGGGTCGGGGTTGTTAGTTAGGGGCCTGATGACCGCCGTCTGATTCAAGCCGGCTTCCTGTTTCCTCACATGCACAGACAGTCTGTGCCACACATTCCCCCCCCTCGGAGGGTGTCTTGCACCTGATTCAGACCATGACACAGACTTGCCATTAGAACTATGAACGAGATAAAGACCCAAGTTACTATCACAGGAAACCGGGAGGTGGTTGCAGAAAAACAACATCAACATAACAGCAACATAACACAGCAGAGCAGCAGCATTTCAACATTTCTGATGCATGTTAAAATACTTTTTAACCACATAAATTGACATTAAGAGCTTTGCTGAGGGGTTCACTCATGAGCTCTAAAGAGCATTACATTTATCGACTGTGGCACTTCACAAACAGAGTGATTCATAATGTGCTGCAGACAGCATTATGATCTTAAAATTGCTTCAGACATTGAGCTTACGGAGCGATCCAGCTGATTTCTTCCTGTTTTAAATATTTGTGTATCGTTAAAATGGGACGCATGCATTTGGAATAAGTTTTTCAGCGGGTGCCTGAGCTGGCCTGAAGACGACATAGAGTTTAGTGCAGAACGAGCTAGGACTGGCTCTAATGTGATTAGTTGGGGAGGGGAGGGGCATTCATGCTGAGAAAAGTTAAATGTGAGGTTAATTCAGGATAAACCAAAAGCAGCAGGGTGGCAGATCTCCTTCTTGGAGGGCTGCAGTGTCAAAAACTGCAACTCAGGAGTGAAAGTACGTCAGAGGTGATCATTTTAATGCATCAGATACTTTAACGCACCACATAGGCTTTGTTGTTGAATGCAAACCAACCAGATTTGATAACACGCTACAGTTTTTCACTAATGTCACTCATTAAGATCAGGCTTAATTCAATGCAAATAACATGTACAGTAAGTTTCCGCACAACCTTTTATAATTCCACCTCTTTGTCGTGCTGCAAAAGGCCAAAGTGTGCAGAAAAATATGGGTTTCAGCTTTTTCTTATCTGGCTAGTAAGCATCCACATTTCTCTCCTGGTTGTATATAATGATGAAATATGCCAGTTTGTCATTTGACAGTGCAGCTCTCCAGGAGAGGAGAGTTGAATGACCCCCATGCCAAAACATTTGCCAGCCTCGACAATTTGCAGACAGTATGCTGCTCATTTTTAAAGTGTTAAAGGGTGAGAAGATTAGAAAGGCTGCATAACAAGGGTGAGAGACAACACGTAGACAAATTGGGATCACTCTCACACTCTGCCCCACTCCTTACTTTAGACACTTGTCCGTGTGTCACTGCTGTGGATCTCAAAAAAGTTATATGCAAGTCTTATATCTAGTCTAAATAAGAGAAATCTATACTTTAATGACATATTTGGATGGCCTGTTAGCTTTCGATCAATGACAGCAAAATGTACTGCCGTTTTTAGAGTTTTCTATTAAATTTAGCTCAATTTCATTGATGATCTTTCTTTCTCAGGGGGAGGGGGATGTGCGATATATAAATCAGCGTTTACTGCTTACTGTTTCTATATCAATGCATCAGTTTAGTTGTACATAGACTGAAGTACTCGGTAGTTAAAAACATCATGCTTAGACACTCAAATATTCTTGTGATATCATTTAGAAAATTAGCACCTGCATAATACTTTAAAATAAGAGATAGATGTATTTAAATATGCCAAAAGATCGACTCACTGCAACATTTGAGTGTTTAGGCATCTTATCATTCCAGGAAATTACATTGAGATAAACAACATAAAAGGTCACTCACTTGGCGTTGCCAGATCCAGGTTTCTTTCGGCGGAACATATTGAGGAAGCTGTTGCTTCCACATTGAGCTGACTTCCCATCGCCAACGTGCATTCGCACCACATCAGATGTGGTGAAGGCGCTTCGGACGTTCCTTTCTGGTTTGGCAATGATAATGTACATCTTAGGTGTGAACATACACCCCAGTGCCACTGTTACACTCAGGCTTACAGAGAACGACGTGGTTATGATCTTGTAGTTTGAGCCAAAATAGATGGGCACAAAGGCCAACCAGATGATGCAGGTCGTGTACATTGTAAAGGCGATATATTTCGCCTCATTAAAATTGGCTGGGACGTTCCGTGTCTTGAAGGCATAGTAAGTGCAGCTCATGATTAGCAGGCCGTTGTAGCCCAGTGGTGCTACCATGCCTACATTGCTGGTGTTACAGATGAGGTAGACCTCACGTATGCTCGGGTAGGACTTGATGGGCTCAGGAGGCTCCAGGATAATGAGCGTAATCTCCAGAGTTAGCTGCACACTGATCAGCATAAAGGCTATGATCACCTGGGCCCAGGCGCTCATGAAACGTGGCTTCCTGGTGCAGATCTTCTTCTTGCTGCCTGCCAGAATGCGGGCAATGCGGTTAGTTTTGGTCACCAGAGCGGAGTAGCACATGGCAGATGAAAGGCCAACAAGGAGTCGCTGCAAGTAGCAGGAAGCCACAGTAGGACGGGCAATTAAAGTGAATGGACAGATGTAGCCCATGAAGATGCCTGCCAAGATGATATAACACAGTTCTCTGCTGGAGGACTTAACCACAGGCGTGTCACGGTACTGGATGAACACAAAGGTGACAAAGGAGGTGATCAGGATGCCCACGCAGGAGAAAACCACTGCCACTATGGATTCCACATCGGCCCAGTCAAGATACTTTAGAGGCAGTGGCTGGCAGCCTGGAAAGAGCAGAGGAGATGTTGGGTTACTCTTTTGTCAGTACTGTAGTACATTTTTGTGAATGAAAGGTACATTAAAACAGGTAAAAAGAACCACTGAGCAGACAGTAGAGAGGTGGGAGAGAGGAAAGCAGCACAGATTTTGGAGACACAAGGGAAGTCAGGTGTGTAGCAGAGATCAGAGTCTTTCAGCATGGCCTAAAATTGCTCAGGAACTCATTTGCATGTGTCATCATACAGTACACATCCCAAAGCTCCAGTTCTGTCAGATTTCTCTCGCTTTCATGTTATGTTATACGAGGGTACGTGTGCCAACTCTATCGTGATGCACTGGTTGTATACTTGTCATCCAACATGCAGAGGAAGTTCATCAAGCTTAATGAAAGAAAACTGACACACACTTCCCCAGTTTAAATTATATGCTGCTACTAATAGCATTACAGTCACTACCTTTTACAAGCAAGGCTATGCATGGAGAAACCCACTTCTGGTTTGCATTACTAACTCCCAAACTGTAAAAATTTGAAGCTTAACCTAACTTGTTGCCTCAGGAGAGCTTGGATATTTCCAACACGAAATGTGAAAGGTGCTAATGTATCAGTTGTTACGCTTAGTACTATTTAAAACCACTTCTGCAAAAGCACATTACAGCTAGCTCGAGGGGAAAGTGTCTGAAGGGCACTGCAGTGAACTGTTGCTTGTTTTCTTTCGACCACCCACCCAGTTTAGCTTACCGAGGCATCAGCCAACAGACAAAGGTGGCAAAGATGAAATGCGTGTTATCTGCTTCTGTTCTTACACAATCCTCAAATCCCTCATTCCTCTAAAACCTACAGTATGCTGTCATATCTAAGCTCTGGAAAAACCTTTGAATAATTCGAAAGCAAAGCTCATTCTTCTACTGTGCATATTCTCTGTGCAACTTCAAATTATGAAGAGAAACAAAGAACATAATGAAATGGTTCTAAATAATAAACGATTTTCTTTTTTCTCGTTTTTTTTTTTCAAATCCTGCCCTAAATGAGCAAATGAGTGAACATATGGACAGTACAACCTCACTCTATGAATAGGATACCAACTCTCTCTATTAGTATTCTCCAGATAGGGACATGTAATGAGAGTGAAGGGAGAATTTCTTCCTCGACAGACTGCTGAAATGTATCCCCAAGCCTCTCATGACAGTAATAGGATTTTACACCTGGGAACTGAGAGCTCCTCTCAACTCTATAAATCGCTGTCAAAACAACCACTAGGTCACAACAAGGCAAAGAGCAAGGAGGAGTGACGTGAGCAGTGTCACTTTTGGGGGGGAGGTTGAGAAAGCTAAGAGAGCAAGGTCATAGGACCTGGTAATGAAAAGCATCAGCGAAAGGAGGTGTCGGGGTTTGACGTATGAACAGGCTTATAGGGGGAGGATGATTTTTGACAGCACAAAATAGTCTGAGAGAAAGGGTTTGTGCTGTTTCATTGAGTAAAAGGTAGGTTAGCAAATACATGAGATGGGTGAAATGATGTGTGAGTTGGTTAAGCAGTAGGAAACGTGAATGTCGTTCATAAAAACAAGTAGATCAGCTCAGTGTCTGGTTTTGTCGAACCTACCTGACAGGTCATCATCAGGCCACCATCCCAGCTCACATGCCTTGCAGGTGAACTCATCCTGGACGTACTCATTGTCCTTGCACGTGGTGCAGATCCAACAGCAGCTCACCTCACCCTTCCTAATCACCTGCAGGCAGAGAGCCCAGACATAAACGATGAGGGGTCACAGACATCTTAGTAACCAGTCAAAACACTGATGAAACCACAGCAAGAAGCACATCACACCCACAGCAACCTAAATAGGTAATCAGTATCAAGGGGATATCAAAGACGAGGATATGTTGGCGCAGATTTTTTTTTTTTGTGAGCCCCAGACATACTGTTTATAAAACAAGGCCAGCTGCTTTTATATTCTGCTCCCAGGGAAGCTGTTACCAGCACTGTGATATGTAAAGCAGGGTGATAAGTGGGGCAGGAAACAAAGCAGATAGAGGGGGAAGCGTGAGCAGCCAGGAGAGAGGATGCACCCTCCCTCAGGGTGACTTAGTGTATAGCTAGACCAAAAAACAATCGGCTCCAGATGAAGCAAATCAGGACATTTCTTCAAACTGGGCTCAAAAGCAGTTTTACTGTCCTGAACTGGCCTTCTCCTCTGTTTGTGATGTGATTT
Organism: Argyrosomus regius; assembly: GCA_946959425.1. NCBI lineage: Eukaryota > Metazoa > Chordata > Actinopteri > Sciaenidae > Argyrosomus > Argyrosomus regius. The sequence continues at coordinate 10,893,913 of OX336901.1, read as the reverse complement.
AGACCAATTAAATCTCAGAAGTAATTGTGAAAATTACAAAGACTCTTTTACTCAGGACCTTTTTCAATCATGTAAAATTAGAGAAAACATGTGCTTGTAAATTCTTTTCTCCTTCATGAAGCCTTGCATATAATATTTAATTAATGAAGCACGATCCCAAAATGTAGGACAGACTAACATACTGAAAGTCTGCTTGCCAGCTGAGAATGAGTTGGATGATTACCAAAGGGAACAAATGGGAAGGGTCAAGATTCATGCAAGAATGGTGCATCACGTCCAAGCGGTGACATAGTTACCAGTAAAAGAAAGTTATTTGAGAGCACAGGGGAAATACCATCTCTGTCCTAACTGACTGCACTCTCTGTGCTTATTTTTAGCGATGTGGATAAGGAATGGTCAGCCGATCTGCCACCAAACAGAATTTTCGGAACAAGTTTTAAATGGATTGTAATAAAATATGTTCAGGAGGTTTCCCATGTGACGTATCCTAATGACTTTGGACATCCCTTGACTCACCACCAGACATTTTTGGTCCAGGGTGACATGTCCTAACAACTATTACATGGAATGTCATGAAATTATGTACACATTCATGTCCATCTCAGAGTTATTGTAATAACTTTTGAGTTATTTCTTAAAGCAAAAGTTCAGTCATTTTTGAAAGTACTTGCTTCCTTGAGAGTTAGATGAGAAGATCAATACAGCAGATGCTACCGCCAGCAGTTGGCTAACTTAGCTTAGCATAAAGACAGGAAACAGAGAAAAATGACTAGCTTGTCTGTGTCCAAAATTTATTTGTATAATTTTCATATACAATTATTCAACAGCTTCACAGGTACTGCTAGGCCAATTTTGTTACGTTTGGATACAGCCAGGCTATCTGTTTCCCCTAATTAGCCAGCTGTTGGCTGTAGCTTCATATTTATCGGTTTCCTCATCTAGTTATTGACTATTGAAGAAAGCTAACAAGCGTATTTCCTAAAATGTTGTAGTGACATTATTCCAATTAAATTCTTGCACCGATATCAGGTCAATATAATGACAACATTTCAACCTTCAGCAGCACATTTTAGCATACTAACATGTCAGATAGTGACCATGATAGACATTATCTACTACCTGCTGAGCATGTTAGCATTTTTCTCAAAGCACACTTCAGCTTAAGTACAGCTTCAGAGAGACGCTAGCATGGGTGTAGACTAGTCTTGTAATGAGACTTTTTAGTTTAAGACAACTTGTAAAGAGCATTCTTCAACAAGGACGCTTGTGTCAGCATTCTTGAAACTGTTAAAGACCAAGTACTTTGTGAACCTCATTGTATGTGTCTGCCTGGCTAAACCTATCTACTTATTGCAATAACAAATGAGCTACTTAAAGCAGTCAGTATTAAATTAGCTCTGCTGGTATTTACCTACATAAACACTGGCACAGAGTTGGATTTGAGATAGTTTCGGACCATTCCCCCAGAGTCACACAGCAAATTCTCCACTGTTGATGACTATTGATTTTTCAGACCTCAGGTTTTTTAGACTAAATTAACACTGGCACACTGGAGTTCATTTGCCTTAAGGAGGATTTGAATCCCTACCTTGATCTGTCCTTTGGAGCAGGGCTCACTGCAGACTGAGCGGACCATGTCACTGCTGTTCAACCACAGCTTGTAGTCGTCGATGCTTAAGATGCCCTCGTGCCAGGAGCCCACATTTATGTAGTCATAGCGACCTTCACCCATATCACTCACACTCTGTAGATTCATGATGTCATACCTGGATGGACAGAGGGTGAGACGGAGGACTTTTTTAAGAAGTTTATTAAGAAAGGGGAAAAAAGACGGAGGAGAAGTAACGATCAGAGACAGAGAAAGAGTGAGAAAAAGGGAGATATAAAGAAAGGAGAAGGAGAGAGTGACATGTAATTTAATGATAACGACTCAACAGCTTAGCAAACCTTTTTACTTATCCGAAGTAATTTAAACAGCTTACAACCCTGTTAGTGTGACATCAAGAGCTCATACCAGTGCACACTCTGGCCTCATTTTTATATTGAACCGGGATGTGCTGCACCTGACCTCTAGTTGACGGAGGAATGACATGGCTGTGTTTTCTGACTGTCAAAAGCTGTCTGTTGGACTGAAGAGAGATGAAAGTGGCTGCCACAGCAGACAATCCACTGAATCTGTTCCAGTCCAAACTAATTACATCCTTTTGTGCTCGAGATTGGTGCACATGTGTGTGCATGTGCATGTGTGCTAATGAGCAGGAGAGTGTTGAAATTCAAAGATTATAACCACTTTGATCATATGAAATCTCCTTTTCTCTTTTCCTACATTCTTACCACCCTCCGCGTCCTCTTACCTTCCAGGGGTGTCTCCGTTTTCATCAAAATAAATATCCTCTCCCGAGACTCCTTTGAAGGACGTCTTTAGCAGGTAGTCCAACAGCTTGCTGCCATCAATAGGGTCCATTGCCTCACAGAGTCCCGTCTGGTCTGGGCATAACTCCTTGTGCATATCATGGAGGCCATGAGCCATGGCATAGATGGCATTGATGACAAAGCCCATTTTACTATCCTGAACATAGTTTTCATGCAGACTCTCATTCCCTGTTAGAGGAAGAAAAAGAGGGAATAAAAATCAAGGATGAACTTTGAGTTACATTTGAAGAAACTGTCTTGTTTGTCTTGTGTTTTGTGCAGTCACACTGTGGGAATATAAGAATGTGTTGTTTTCCACAATGCACAATGAAATTTGAACCAGACATGGCCATCTTATTGCAAAACAGAACCCTATTTTGCAGCAAAATACATTAGCGTACAAGGAAATCACAACATGATGTCCATATGAAACAGATATAGAGAACACTGCGGACACCATGTTGTACTTCACTGTAAGCCATCTAAAGGCACTGTCAGATCGTAGTCAGTTTTGGGGGATGGGAAGTTTTAAATATTTTTTGCAGCCTTGTATGAAGATATTTCTTCCAATGTTTAAGACTGAATTGATATTTCTCTTTGCCTCCTGAGACAGTGCATTTAAAATGTTGATATTCATTGTCTTTGACATCAACATGCACATACAGTAGAAAAGAAAAGGTGTGATCGCAACACAGCAACATATTTTTTAGGTGTTTCTGCAATTTAGGGTGAACAGTGTGTGGTGGGTGAGCCATTCCTTTGTGCAGTTTTTCAAAATGTAGGGCCATTTTCTTTTTATTCCTCATACAATATAAACAAAGCCCAGTGCTCTGCATTACAGTTTGACTGATGCAATCCTCACATACTGCCGGGATCTCACCATTTGGCTAAATTGCAGTTTTAAGACATTACAGACAGTGTTGTGTTAAAGAAGACATCAGTCAAACTCCTGTCTTGAATGCTTACAGAGTGCAGGTGCAATTCTGATCCAAGTCATCACCATAGTAGTGGCTAGAAAAATGCACTTACCACCTTGAAGGTCTTTGGAATAAAAGAAGTATATAAAAGTGTGATACAGAGAAAGTAAAAGAGCAACTATGACTACTGCTCTGAGATAACAGTCATCATTTCATTAAGAGCATGCTGAGCAATTCACTTTAATGTCATTTTGATTGCAGCGTTCATTTGATTACTTTTTATTTTTGAGTCATTTTGAATTGCTTGATGATTTTAAATGCTGTTATCAAATCAAGAATACAATTTACCATGATCACCTTTTGAGAGCAAAGGGAGAGAATGTTTGGGGAGGAAAACAGGAAAAAAAAAACAGTTTTTTGTTATTATTCATGAGTTTTGCACTCAAGTTCAACCCTACTCTCACTGACAGTAAGATGAAAGAATAGAGGATGATCCATTAGAGCAATACGTGAGAGATACAACTCTTTGCCTATAGATTTGCCTCCTATTTAGAAACAATAAAAATGTCTCTTTAGTCACCCACCAGAGCAGACTTTCTTGTAGTTCTTGTTCTCCTGTGGGTGGCCCGCTAAGCGGCACTGGAAACGGTACTGCCAGAACTCAGAGAACCAGGGGTTCCTGGTGTTGGTGTCCAGACGCAGTTTCAGGTAGTAGTCATCGAAGGACTTGACCACCTCTGATTGCAGCTTCATGGTGATTCCTCCCTCTGCTTCCTGCTCGTAACCTTCTACAACCTCGTAACGGTCTGCCCATCCATCACTGCAGGAGCAAGAGAGATGTAGTAATATAATATAACGATCGCAGGGGGGAGATCATGAAAAAGATTTCACAACATAAACAAAACAGGTTCCACTAATGCAGCTTTACTTTGACTTTAATCATTTATGATTTTCAGTCTTTACCAAGAGTGACAGAACTGAACTGGCTAAGTGAATCACCATGTGTAGCTTTTAGCAGTGAAGCTTCTCTCACTGCTGACTGCTGTCAGCTCAGCCTTTAGTTAAAAAAAGTTTATAAAAAATGTCACACATCCACATAAACAATCATGATGTGATCTCTCTCTATTGCAAATAGTCACTGTTCAGCTATTAAACTTATGTGCAGTGTTTGTGTTGGACGAGTTTTGGACTGAACTGAAGATAACAGCTCGTACCTGTTACCAGCTGAATATCACCGCTGTATGTAAACGGTGATGAAAGTACATTTGAATGATGGTGTGATTAAAACTACACTGCAAGTTACTGTATGTACTTTTATCCCAACCACAGTGGTTTGGATGAATCGGCATCCTGTGAGAAACTACTAGCACCTACAGCATGAGCTATGATTTGTTTCTGTTTAAACGAAAATAACAATAGCGGCAGTGAAAGAGGTTAATGGAAATGTTGCTGGCATCATTTATATTGAGTATTTTTTCACTGAAAGAAGATCACAGTACTGAAGGCTTGTTTTCGCTTTAAGAATCAGCAAGCGTTTGACCACATTAAATGGTTAGTTGATCTGATTGATTGAACTTCTGGCACAGTGAGGCTAAGTGACCCACAATCTTTAAACTGAACAACTCAAATCCCCAGATGGATTATAGAGGACATATAGCATGAACAGAACCACACAAATGCTATTTGCAGTAAACAGCGGTATTACCAAATAAAAGGCAACACTGGATTAGAGCAGCTGTGGGCTAAATTTCGTGTTTTCTATGTCTCTGTTCAGGTGGAGGCTAATAGGAAAGTTCCTATCAAACAACAGCAAACAGAATGACAGAACGTTTCAGTGCCTGAAGCCCAAACTCTTGGTCATGTGTTGTTTTCATTTAAATAATGAGCTTCCACTCCAAGTGTAGGTAGACTATAGCCTCTACTTTTGCACGATCTTAAATTAGCGTGGCAGCACTCTGGAGGCTTATCTCAAGTCCGCTGCAGCAATCCTCAATTTAAGAGGATGGAAATTTCAACAATAGTGCCTCAACCGTAATTGTAGGCTTTACACAATCCCTTCAGCTCGCTTTTTTGTTTGCTTGTGTAACCCTCTGTGCAAGAATTTCTACCCTACCAAGCTAATTTGGACACACAGCTGGCCAGTGGGCTCTAAGAGAAATAGAAAACTTCAGTGCGTGGAACACTGAAAAACAAATTAACAGATAAACAGCACCTCTCTGAGGTGAGCTCTTTCTCTAAATCCAAACCAGTGTGGGTTCACTGCTGTGTTTTATTCTGTTTCTGTATCTTTAATCGTGGCTCTGGGCTACTGCTCTGAAATACCTGTGGTATTGACAGCTACACACCAATTAGGTGTGACTCACAGTGGAACCAATTACCTAGCACACATGGGATGTTCCGGGTGATGGATAAGGACTGTGTGTTCGTGTGCAGGTCAAATTTTCTGACCTTTATGTCCACAATTACTGTCAGTCAAGAAAAAGGAAACATTCAACACAATTTGTGAGAATGTCAGGTAGAAACTATAAAACCAATGTGATTAAGCTGGTATATTCCTTCTCACTCTCAAAGACATATGGATTCCTACATATACTAGGTAGTAGGAGACAGTCAGTATATAAATTATCCTGAATAAATTAAATTAAATTATCCTGCTGAACCCTGACATCTGTCTCTTTGAGCCTGTTGCCTCCCTACCAGCAATCACATGTCTAAAAGGTAAGCAAACTGTCCACTCTGCCTCAAAAATATACTGTAATCAACTTATAGACAGTATCAAAGACCACATACACATTAGGAGACAGAATTGGTATGGCAATACCAAAACCAACAATGCATAAGTCCATCCTGCTTCTACTTCCTGACTTACTTGTGTCTGTGGATGCAAATCTTTGAAATTATTAATTTACTGCTGGGCATTATATGTCTAAGCAAATGGTACTCAAACAGTGCATTTGCTAGGGACTACTTTCAACTGTGGATGAATACACATTTGATGCACTAAGGGGTATTTACAGTGCCAGAATGACGTATGAGGGACTAACTCAAAACTACAGAAAGAACATGTCAACCAGCTGGGCTGTTGCATCAGTGGACAACAATGGACATCTATTTCAATAAATAAAAAATACATAATATAACCAGCCTTATATTTGAGCTTTGAATTCAGTGTTTCTATAGGCTGTTCATTTATTTACATACTATAGGCTGTCATGTTCTGGAAGGAAACCTCCACAACTGACACTTGCAGCACTTCGTTCCACTACTGCAACCAATGCAAATTCAGAAATCGCATTCTTTGATGGAGATTTGGCTTCTCCTTTCTTTCTTAAATTTGACCTCTTCTTTCATAGTTTCCACAATCAGAGCCAGCTCGTTATGTTTTGATCAATGGGATGAAGCTATGCACAAATGCATAGGAAACATAATCTGCAGGGCTTATATTATTATAAATGACTGGTGATAAATGGTGTTTACTCCTCCTGTCTACAACAAAGACAGGAACAATGTTTGGTAATAGTGAGAGGACGAAATTACAGCAGTATGAACTAGAAAAACAACATTATCTAGGTCTTATTCTGTGGGTAATAAAATCAGCATGTTTGCTGTGTTTTTGGTGTATATCTAAAAAGAAAATTAACTGAGTCATCATCCTAATTGAGTTAAGAGTCAGAAACACGTGAAGTTTATTAGTCCTAGTCACATTTCCTTCATTCACTCCAAGTGAATACTGTCTCTGTCCGTCCCTCTCTCTGTTGGTGCATGTAGTACAGACGGAGACACAACACACAAACATCCTCTTATAGGTTTGTGTACATGCATGTCTCAAGTATTCATCATAAACAGACATTACCTGACAGGATAACTGCATTTAATACAGTTCAGTACAATTCAGTATTTAACATATTTGTTCTAACAAATCAGGAAAAACAGATTGGTTTTTAGATAAAGAGAGAGAGAGTGGAAGTGCTGTTCAACCACATGAATAATGCACAAGGCACTGAAGACATGCCTGACTGTTTCTCACAGTGGAGTTTGTGATGAAGTAAAATGACATTCTCTCTTCTCGCTCTCCTCTCTCAGGATCGTGCTGTCTGGCAGAACTCCAAACAGCTCATCAAAACTCTCGGGCCATGAGAGGGACGTCTAAAGGGACGAAATCTGATTTAATGTCACCTCAATGTTCTGCGGCTTCACGCTGCATATTGGAAGACCCATTATTACATAACCTGTGTCAGATCTACCAAAGGAACACCTGTTTAAGCAGATTAAGGAGGCAGCGTATGTTACTAGTTTTGTATTTGTTGCAAGACGGACAAGACAGTAAGTCTGATCTAAAAAAAAAAAAAAAGTGAGCATACCTCATGATTACAGTTTTAAAATCATTCTTAACATTTGTTTTAAGTACTTCCAAAGTATAGAGAAATGTGATCTCTTTTATCAAGACAGCAAAAACTAAGGAAAAAAATAATCTAAAAGAACTAAAAGAAAAGATTGTTGCCATGGTTATTAAGCTGTTGGAAGAACTGAACCATGGTATCGTAAGTACACTAAGTTAGTAAATTATCTACATGTATGTAGCACTTTACTTAACCAGCGTTTACAAGGCAAAATCTGTAGAAATGTCCATTTCATCAAAAGTTTCAACATGCAAGCTGCCATTTAACCAAATGGCCATCAGACCATTTCATCACGCTTTGCCACATTTACCACCCAACATGCGAGAGCCTGTTAAGACTTGCAAATGTCATCATTTGTAGAACTGCAACCAAACAACCAGTTTTTGCAAATCAGTTTTACGAAACATTACCCAGGACTGTAAAAGTGTGACCACCATGGGTGTGGAACTTTGAACACAACAAGGAGCCAGGATCTGGTAACCTGAGAGGCCCAGTGGACCTACAGTATATATGATCAACTAACAACCAACTGATATGTGATGGAGACTTAACGTAAGGTTTTGAATTCAAATCTAAATTTGACAGGAGGCCAGTATATCAAAGTAAGACAGTAGGTTCAATCTTGTAGGAGAATCTTGGTGGACTCTAAAACACTACATCAAAAGAAACATGTTATTTATTTAGAGTTAAATGACATGAAATCCAGTTGACATACTGAGTCACACATGCAAATGCATCATATGTGCATCCACAGACAAGGGCACAGTTAAGAATTAACAAACAACATATTTATTTGGAGCAGAGTGGAAGAAAAAAGTAAACCCCACAAGATGAGCTCATCTTGACAGTATAAAGTAAATCTAATTTCCCTTTTACCTTCAACTTCCCAAATACATTTGACAAATCATTTATTTAGCAGCATGCTATTACTTCAGTGCCATATGTTTAATAATGGGATGTGTGTATTTTAAAGATTCACTAGGACTTGATGATGTGTGGCATTGTTTAGAGGAGCACAGCAGGCCAACAGCTGGATAATTTATAGAGTAGTATACAACGAATAGACTGAGAGCTCCCTCGACTCTCCTGGATGATCTAGTTCCAGTTTGATAGCACATTTGTATATTTATGAAGCCATGAATTAATTGGCAGGGCAGAGATTTAATCACATGCGCTGTTTCCCCTGGAGGATGAATGGGAAGAGTTACTTTAAAAAGAGGAAGGGGAGTCAAGAGTTTCCTAATTGCTCTATGCGAGCGTTAAAATAAAAGTTCAGGTAGTTAATGGAAAAACTTTTAATCTGTCTGTCATTCACAGACCACTAGAACGTCAACAGGTTTAATTAAGAGAATTACATTATCCTTAAAAGTGAAATCATGCTTTAGGTTTTTGATCTTAATATACACACACACACACACACACACACACACACACACACACACATATGTCACTGTTGAAAGAAGTTCTCAAGTCATACATACAAGTAACCGTAAGATTAATTAAATCTTTACGGTTCCAGGCTAAAAAATACTTAAACATATTTATCTGACTCTTAAAGTATCTTATTAGCTTATAGTATATATTTGAATATATTTTCTTTTCTCAAGATAACCTGGGCTAATTGGAAATGTAACATTTGATGTGAAAATTTCTTAATAATTAAAGTAACTTTATAAAATAATAATTAAAGGATTAAGTGTAGCAGTCAAAGATTAATGTTACAAAATGGATTTTGTGAGAAATCTGAAGGTGTCAAACATGGCAGCTAATTACTGAGCAGTAGTCCAACTAACCAGTGAAATCTGTGAAGTTTTTGGTGTAACTGGCAGCGACTGTTGGATTACAAAACCAGGAAATGAAAGAGGAGACAACAACAAGTGCAACTACAAACTTTTACACAAGCAGTTTTACTCAAGTCAAACCAACCATGCTAACCATGCTGACTTCAGCTGGGTCAAGGGTTAAGAGATAGAGTTGTCAATAGTTGACAAAAGCGGCATGAGACTCAACTAAACTTTGATGCACATACGTGCAAAGACTGGACCACCATGACAGCACAAAAGGAGGAGTTACAACCAAACATGAAGCTTATTTTGATATGTTTACACCAATCGGTTCATGAATAACCTTTACTGACACAATGGGAAGGGGTTATTTCTACCACTCTATATTTTAGTGGCTAGTCTGCATCATGAAGATGGACACCCAGCTAGTAAACATTTCCCTCAGAAATGTAGTGAAGTAGGGTAGAATTATAAAGATACGTACAATTAAAACAGTGCACTAAATTACAGCAGGTACATAAATGTATTTTATTTTCCACCACTGCACTCTTTAACGTCATAAAACAGGCGCTCTTAGGGGTAATTCTTGTTTTATGTTTTACATTTATCTCCATGCTGATCTCACGACATAATTAATTCCAAACTGCTCTGGCAGTGGGAGAAATGTTCATACAGGGACTACTCTCTTCATCTGAACGATAATGCTCCAAAACTCTCCCTGCCTTTTTTTTTTTCCCTCTCTCCCCGCTCTGCCATACTCATTTCTCATATTTCTGTGACACCGTGGAGTTAAAACAGGAGTGGCGGTGGTGGCTTGTTAGCTAGCTGGCAGCAGCAGCAGGACTCTCTTGAGGTGACACAGAGGACCCCGGGTGAGCCGGGGAGCCTTTAAAAGCCCATCCAAGCTGCTTTTACTTATTCATCATGCCCCAGTTTGTGTTGGAAGATCAGTCTCCTCTACACTGACAGGGAACACTGCAGGGAGAAAATCCTTTTTGGTTTTTACTACCAAGGGACTTCAATTCACTACTAAACCCCATGACAAAATCTCCGAATCCACTACCAGCAGTGGCAGTGACTGATGGATGACAAGATCTTATTATCAGTCGGTCAATTTAATATAAAACTAATATAAGCTTTATTGGTCCGACTTCTATTTGAACTGTTGTCCTCCAAATAAGCAACTCATTTAGTCCATAAAATATTAGAAAAGAATGAGCGTGTAGTGAAAATGAAAAGAAGTGGTAGTCCACACACTGAATTTTGAACATTTTGTCCCACGAGGTCTTTGTCAGGACATGTACAGGCAAAAAAAACGAGAGTTCCACATACAATGGTAAGACTGAATGATAAAAAAATATGTGCTATACACATAAAAAACACCACACAGACAGGATTGGACAGTCTTGTAGCCGATATGACAAAAAAAAGATGTGTAAATGTTGTAATTGTACAAGAGAAGGAACAAATCCAAAAGTAGCCGGGGTTTTGGTTCCAGGGGGAGATATATCAGGTTAGTAGGTCTGGGTATATTTGCCTCATGAAGACCTTCTAGGTCTAAACTATGCATCATTACATTTTTGGGAGCTTGCAAATTTCAGTGTGCGGAGTTGCTCTCTTTTTCCTTTATACGCTGCTTTACTCATCAGGGGTTCAATGTACATCGCTGGTGTAGTGGTGTCCGGAGAAGTGGGTATGCTCTTATTTCATGCCCTAATTTTTCTCAAAGCGGTCAGTCCAGCAAAGGACATGCCCCCTGTGTTACAAACAGTGACATGTAAGACTACTCTTGCATATTTAGCTCACCCAAAAATTGGGCCAGTAGGGTTTGCACAATGTCACTTAACTTCTGCTGCTTGACTTCAGGGAGTAAGGATCATTATGAAATTAACATTAACCACAGAAGAGGTGCAGATTTTGCTTTCTTTGATTCCTTACTCCATCCACTCATGAAAATTAGGCAACTATGTCACAGATTCACCATTCTAGGAAAAAGAATTTAGCTCGCAGAACATTACTGAATGATGCACATCAGAGGGGATTTAGAAGTTGGCAGACCCAGTGCTGACTGAAAAATAAGTAGGTATACTCTGTATACCCTGCACTACACCAGTGACTTTCATGTCACATTATATAGTATTTCTAAGACAACAATATGATGTCTTCAAATTGCTTTGTTTTGTCTGACCAACTGTCCAAAGTCTGGTCAGTTTACAATGATATAAAACAGAAAGCAAGCTCACAATGTAGAGGCTGCAAAGACAGAATGATTGGGATGTTTGCATGAAAAGGGACTAAAATGATTCATCGCTTATCAAAATTACTGATTAATTTTCCTTCAATTGTTCTAATAATAGTTTTAGAACCATTCTGTCGCTGCAGATCCTGACTCATTTGTGGTGTTTTGACTGTTTGTGATTGAAATTTCGCGCGGCTTCATTCACTATTCTCTTTGTGTATACATGTTATATCCATACGCTTTGCTCAATTGTTAGCTGTCTGCAGAAGAAAGCATTTCAGCTTTCCGCGAATCAGGATGTGACAACTATGTCCAGATGCAAAGCCAGTGTGCTATTTTTGATCACTCCAATGTCATTCAACCATCCCCTCGCACAAGGGAACACAAGGCATCAATTGGAAAGAGAGAGATGTCCTTGACAATGTGTGGCTGCTTTCAATTAACATCAGAGGCGTGTTATACATATTCAGATGCAGCTCATTGTGCCCTGATGCTCAGTAGAAGACAAACAGATGCAGCCACGAATCCTGACTCAACTTGAATATACTTTCCAGAGCCACATGTGTGCACGAGTAACACAAGCAGGGCTCTATTACTGAATGAAGTAGACAGTGTGTCTTTATCTTATAATTACAATCTTTGTTGCTGTTGTTGCTGGAAGGAATTTTTCAGATGTCAGCCGTATTTTCCGAGAAGGGACTATTGTGTTCGGAGCCCTGCTGACAGACGACAGATCTGAACGACAGATCTGCAGTGAGATGATCGCACCAACTCTGTCATGAGCCCAAACAAAATCTCCATGGTGACTGTTACACAAGCAGCACACAAGTCTTTTATTCCAGCGGTACAGTAAATCCTGTTCTGCCAACAAAAATTATATTGAGCTTTCTTCCTGCATAACGTGCCCCAGTAAACTCTCGTTAAACTTACACGTAGATTGCTTTAGTGCAGAGGGTCAAAAGGACAGAATTATGTCACACAGAGAGAATAACATAAAGACAGAAGCTCTGTGCTCGACATTATTTCTCAGCTGCTTTTTGTCTCAATCCAAGCCCACCCTTCATTTCCTAAGTCCTTATATTCATAGCTAATGTACCTGTCGCTATTGTTCTCTAACTGGAAGCCTTGCAAAGAAAGATGTTTCTGGAAAGTGAGCCTAGCATGAGGGTGCAGCGAGTTATCGGTCATGGAGGATTATGCCACACACATCTCATGGAGGATTGTAGATTTTAGGCTAAACACAGTCCTGTAGTATGTAAAGCAAGAATCATCACTTGTTGTTTGCAGCAGTGCTTAATTCATCTTTAAAATATCCATCAAGTCACTAAGTGGAAATCATTTTCTGCAGCCTTAAATTTCCTTGATCTTGTTATCCAAACACTTCTCATAAATCTGAATATATTTTCTAACATTTGATTCAGAAGAATTTATAAAGTACGGATTACGCCAAAGCCTAAAAACAAAAATTCAGTCTTAACCCTTTGTACATCCACAATTCTGGATGAGAAAGATACTAATTTATTTTGGCGATGCTGCCAGTGCTGTTGCCAGAGATGAGGTCTCTCTTTGCTCATGCCCCGCTATTTGCCAAATTACTCGTGAGAAGAAGTCAATAGGCAGAATTCCACATCCTCCGCACTCTCCTTCCTGAGATGGGTAGGAGATGAAAGCCTTAGAGATGACAGGAAAAAGGCAGCTAAATGTGTCGCGCCACAACTCTCCTCTCTCTCTATCTCTATTTCTCTCTCTCTATCTCTGGCGCCCTAAACGTTTCATTTATTCAAGCTCAGAGCAAAGCCAGAGTCCCCTTGTTGCAGAAAATCAAATAGGACAGCCGAATGCAGAAATGCATGTGACACACACAATATGGGTTCACAGCTTTCTTTGCACCTCAGCGTAGTCTCAAAAGACACAGTCATACACCACTAATGACTTGTGCCAAGCCATTACAGAGGCAGAACATCAACATTCCTGTTTCAGTGTCCATTTTGTCAGGAAACAAATAATGACAATAAAAAAAACAAAACAAGAATCAAGCATTCAAAATGGGACTCAGACCAAAACTGGTGTGTGTAAGACAGGGGCAGAAATGAGCGTTACACGTGGAAAAGCAGCTTATGCAAATGATGTTTAGTAATAACAGCATTCAAGCAGCATTAGAGGGAGAGAGAAAACGAATGCTGCTAATTGCAAGAGAGCAAGCAGGCGGGCAAATGGGTAGGTGGGTTCACTCCGTGCTGCCATTCAGAAACTAGGCTTGGTGCTGGGAAACAGGCAGAGAGGGAATGAAAACAAAAGACACCGTACAGTAGATGCATATCTAGCTTTCAAAGCTGCAAAAACGATTTCATGGCAATCTCTTTATGCTGTATAAGTGAGTAGATAGATATTCAGCAAGGATTCAGAGATTTGCCGTAATACTCAGTTTAACTGCAAGAGAATCTAATGGTGTTTGCTCAGAGAAACCTTAGTTAAAAACACACACTCAGTGTCTTTCTATGCATTTCTGTTCATATATTTAAAACTAACCATTTAAAAATCCAGTTTATGAATCATTAAAACAGCTCTTTGAAAAATATCTAACATGCCTCTCTTTACTGCAGCAGTAAGAGTGTGTGTTGCCTTTTGCCGTCACTTTTTCTTGAGTTGGCATGACCTTAGGGCGTGAAAGAATTTGAGAACACTTTCCTGCGGCATTTCTGCCGAAATTTGTCTTTTCAATCTTCCTTCAAACGGCTACAATTTACAAATCTAAAAAGAATGGTCAATTTTAGTTTTGTATGCAGTTGGATTTGGTGTACTTCACAGCACAAATGTCAAAGAAGCCACTTTTTCAGATGTATTGATGAAAGGTGTCTGTGCGACCGTTGATTCCTTTATGGCTCAACAGGCAAAGAATACAGTTCTCTGCTTGTCTCTCTTGTTTTATTTCAAAACCAACTGACTGACTAACTCCTCATTGTTAAAACATCAATGTGCGCACTGAGGCAGACGGATGACTCACTTTTATGAAGTGCGCCCAATGCTAAACTTTTCCTGTTGCAGTGATTTTTTTTATTTATTTATCTCTTTTTAATCAATGTAGTACACATTAAACTGTTGGCAAATCATGAGGGAGAGATCTTGTTCTTAAATTAGAAATGACTATACTCCAGATTTCCATTTGTGATCATTGTGCCCAATTTGCATCGGGTAGATGTTGCTAGGTACATTGGTACATTTGTAATTGGTTGTACAGTTAGTTATAAAATGCAAATATATTGGTTTTACAAGTATGTTTCTTAAGTATATTGAAATATCTCACAGACTTTCAAGGTGTCTGGGTTGCTTGTGTATTTTTTAGAAATCTTTTATAAAGGTCTTGACAAACATGATCTATAAATGGAGCAGCAACTGCTTCAGCAAAAAGACACATTGCCTGTATGCACTGGTCAAAGCTCACTCAGAGCAACATGGTTGTAGTGGATCTGTAATAATATGGGCAGCCATCTCTTGAGAGTCATTGTGTGTATTGCTCTCTGCGGTTAAATAACAGGCAAGGAATCGGTAGCCATTTCACAGCATCGAGTGCACTCTACTGTATGTAGCACACAGTGTTCCCTCATGTTCCCTCACAGTGATAAATAAATTCAAGAGTGGTTTTATCAGCGCTAAGATAAAGTCAAATCACTTTCCTCCCTCCATCCCAAATCACTTCAGTCGCGTGGCTGTATTCATGATGCGTATAACATCTGTAGCTGTTGCTTGCTCTCTGATGGACATTAAAATGATTCCTCCCTATGGTGAGACTGATTTCTGAGTTTCAGTGAAAAGCCATGCCAACTTCAAACAGGCTTTGAGAAAAAGTGTTGAAGCTTGATGCGCTAATTCATTTTGACAAGGTCTGTTTGTCAAGGAACTGTCATATGCTGAAAGGTAAAGCTACATTTCTTTTCAAAAACGCTCTGTGGAAGCACATCTTCTAAATTAACCCTGATGTTACTTTGCAAGCTTACTGTACAAGAAGTTCCCCCCATCACATGCAATACAAGCAGTGACAGTTGAAGGTATTTAAGATCCAATTATCAGCTCTTTCTCTTTTACGAGATTATCAGATTGTTTTATGCAACAAGTCCTCCAAACTAGACGGGTGACATTATTTGTCAGTACATATACGTATATATATATATATATATATATATATCATTGACTATTTACACATCCAGCTGATACAGAGCATGCATTTGAAGTTGTGTCCAATATTCTCTCTCTGTTCGACCATCTCCAGAGTGAAATATCTGGCTCTTTAGACAACTGTGACTGGAAATGAGGTTGGTTCATTATCCTCATTCAACCTTTGACATTACGCATGGTTATTTTATCCAGTGTTAAAAAGTCCAACAAGGTGTCAAAGCCACATCTCATCTATCCATCCCAAACTCATCCCTGTGAGGGAGTTGTGGCGCTAATAACAACATCATGCGACTTCTGTACCTCAGTTCTTTGTGTGGCTAACATAAACACAGATTATATTAGGCATTAGACAATTATGTCATTTTTCATGTGAGTACAGTCCCATTTTATAAGCAAGTGTTCCTTCAACTTATCTGAAAATTTAACAACCACAAACCTTTAACTGATCAGTGACAATAAACTGACACAATCTACTCCCAACCACCTCGCTTTGTTTCTATCTCCGTCTCTATCTTTCTTTTTTCTTTCTCCAGGTTACACTCTCAAGGAGGGGTCTCCACCGTAATCTGTGGACAGACCAGCACGACTCCACTGCCAAAGTCTACTCCTTTCTATCCTATCCTATCCTATCCTATCCTATCCTATCCTATCCTCCTATCTTATCCTATCCTATCCTATCCTATCCCATCCTATCCTATCTTTAACCAACCTACGGCAGACTTGACTGACTCTCCTAATCTGCTCTTCAACCAGTTTCCAGCTCCGTCATATAAACATTTCTGTTCTTAAAAATGAACTTTGGTTATATCAATACATTTCCTGTGTTTCCTGCTTCATTCTGTCGAAGCAGAATGTGTTTCTCATCTCATAGAATTAATCTGAAATGTACTTGAACAAAACGGGAAGACGGACATCAGTGGATAATCTACATCAGGAATGTGTCTGTATTTAAGTGTAAGCGTGGAATAAATCTTATCTATTTGTGCGTGTGTGCGCGTGCAGTTGTAGAGTAATGGAGGCATCTGATTGGAAAAATCATGACTGACATCACACGAGAAAGGCAAGAGATCCTCTGACTGACAACAGCAGAGTAGAGTGGGTGTAAAGTGATGCAGAGTAGAGTCTGCAGGTCAGGAATAAAGTGGGTCGAGCACACTGCCATACCTGGCCCTTGTCTGAAGAGCAGGTTAGCTGAGCGGCAAAAACAAAAGCACTTTAATTTAAAACTCTTTGCATGTCTACTTGTAGTTTTTGTAGCCACTTCTGTATAGAGTTTTTGCCTGCCACTGTGGTGTTTTATGATCATCTACACATATAAGATGTGGTGGAAAAGAACAAATGCTACCAAATCCTATGTTGTTGTGCCAAGTGCAATAAAATGGGGAGATATGTTAAGTCAATGAGATATTTAAGGCAATAGCTGTCTTGCTGTCTCATTGATTTTAATGGAACATGCTGCAGACACCTTGTTATCTTTACAAATTAAACTGACTATGATGAGGTAGTGCTATAATTAACTCACTAATATCCTCAAATGTAATATTGCAGCACTGCTGGTTGACTGTGATGAGTGCTGATGCACTCTGTTGTGGAGCTTTGACATTTAAATTATTCAGATGATTGGCCTGATGAGAATGCAATAATTGAAAGTTTAATTTTCTAAATGAAATTATTTTTTGAATACAACAGTGCCTGTCTGATTATGAAGAAACGTGTGCCCTGTGTCTATTTCTAGCATGATTTTAGTTGTTAGTTGTTGAACAGTAAATGAAATGAAACTGTGTTTCATGATTTAGTGGCTCTAAATAGAGCCCCCTCAGTCTTACACACCGGACCTTTAAAGTTCATACTAAACACAACACTGACATATTATCACCTTAAGTAGATATTATGAACATATGAGCAGACAGTATTTATACATCCAGCAACATTAGCATTCACTTCGAGTCATATCTCTGGCCACCAAATAAACAGTGCTGTGCTATGATAGCCAGCTGGTCCCTAACTTTGTCTGCTGTTTGGGGCTGAGCAGGTGATGTGTACTGAGTTTTTGAGCTTTTTCACTGAAAACAGTTACCAGTTGGAGGCCATAATACCAAAACAGTGACCTGGAAAACATTGAAAGCTTCGTAAAGCTGAGAGGAACTGAAGGGTTTGGTGATAACGCTCTCAGGATTCATGACTACGAGTGAACCTTTTCACAAACGTAGTCATTTGATGCATTGTTAATACCAAATTATTGATAAGAGCAGCTTAAATGTCAAAAAAGAGAAGACTTCAGTTGCAAATTTTTACCTTCTATCCATTTTTTCAGTAAAAAACAGAGACTGAGAAGCCAGTGTGTTAGATGATCAATGTCAGAGTGACAAATAAGTCTGAATTTGCCACTTTGTTTCATTCATCATATGCTTGTTCTTGTGTACATTACATCCTTCCAACTCTCTCACACTCACACGCATCATAAACGAGGCTTCTTTAGAGGTGAAAACGTAAATTAAGAAAACAAGCCTCCCCTTTGTTGAGCTGATACCTGTCTGCCAGCTTCATTCAGTTGTTCACTACATGCCAGGAAACACACACATGGCTTGGCATCTGTGTTGGCCCAGACTTCCTCTGTCATTTTTACACACTCTGGCTCTCTAGCTCTTTCTCCTTCTCCCTCTCTCTCTCTCTGACCCAGAAGCATTTCTTACGCCCATGGAGACTTCCACAAAAGCTAAAAAAAGACCCACTTTCCCATCTCCTATGGTGGAAAGAGAAAAGGAGAGATATGAGAAGGAATGCAACCCAAGAGTGTCATTATAATGGATAATTTAAAAGGCATGTTCTGCATGTGAAAAGCCTTCCCCTGCCAAGAACTTAAATATGCACGTATGCATTGAATATAACATATACAACATAAACAGAAGCTATTAAGAGCAGCACTTGTCTCCTCTTTATTTCTACCTCTGGGAGATATTACAGGAAACAGGAACGCTTAATGGCAATGACAAGAAAAAAATCCCCCTGTGGTTGCCAATAGAGCGATGCCTATTAGACGAGAGAATGTATGTGTAAATACATACGAGGAAATTAGATGTGCTCGATTTTATCTAACACAACAAGGTGTCCTAATTTACACTACACGTACTGTAGCTAATCCACAAGACTATTTCCTCTCATGCCATGAAAAGACCAAAACCATCGCTCCATATCTCAATGCTTTCTGACTTCCCTTATCTTGGAAATCTTTAAAAAACTCTGATTTAAAAATTTAAAATTAAACTACAAAAGAGATTTACACCAGAAACTTTTTCAGTGGCCTAATTTGAACATTCTGTCAGGATTCTTTCTAAAAGAAGTATCAACAAACAACAAAGACGCAGGGAGAAATCCAGTGAAGAGGAAAGAGACAACAATCCTCAATACAACAGTGTGTGAAATGTTAAACAAATTTAATTAAATTAATGAAATGTGTTTATTGTACAGAGCATCATCTATGCATTGTGAATATTTTTCCAGATTGTGCCTCGTCAAGAAATTCAGAATGGCAGAATTTACCAATGACCCATGAGTCTTTATCGCAAAATTACTTCTTCTTGTAATTAACATTGTAACCTAATTTTACCCTTTTTTATGTAGAAAGGTACAGGTCCTAATCTTGGAACATTCAGACTATGTGTAGAGACTGAAGAAGTACTTTGTGTATTTTGTCCTTCCTGTTAGAAGATGATGGCTCGGAGTTTGAAGCTGCCCTCGTGCAATGTTCAGCAAATTTCCGACGAATACCACTAAGCTAGCCTACAAGCCTCGGCCATCCTTAGCTGTCCTATTAATGTCCTCTTCATGTGACATATGGATGACAGCTGCCCTGCAACAGACTGGTGCCAAAAACTTCCTCTCTCTCTGAACTGACGGGGGAAAGATATTACATGAATGAACTGAAAAGTAGCATCAAGGTTGCTGTGGCTTTTACTGACAAGTGTGAATGTTCCTTGAGGGTTATTTCATGGTGTAATGTGCCACTGTGTAAGTGTGTGAGATGACTCTACTTGCCCTTTTCTAATGACTAAGATTACAGCTACAGTCAGTCACTGTCACTCAACATTGACTAACAGACGGAGAAAGAGAGGGAGATGAGAAAAATTAAGACAAAGAGATGGAATGGATACCCAGAGAAGAGGTGTAATCACAAAAAGAGAGATTTTAACAATTCACACACTGTATGCATGCGTCTCTTTGATTGCTAAATGCAAAATAACTGCCATTGCCTTGAAAAAATAAATAAGACACAGCCCAGAAGAGAGAGAGAATGGACTGGGGGCATTGTTTCCTTCTCTAGTTTTGTGTCTGTGACAGAAATACCAATTATTCATTGCTGGAGAACATTTCTATTCAGTGCTATTGGTATGTGGTCTAATTCTTCTTGGTTGCCTTGGTGACATGCACATCAGGAAGACGACACAGCATCTCACAGCCTTCCAGTCTGTTAACCGATTTCTTGCCATCCAGAGAGATGCTCTAACTGTGAACCAAAAGGTTAAAAAAAAAAAAATTACAAACAAATCCATACCTGCCAATGAGGAGGAACTCCCCAAACACCCCGAGTCTCCTCATGGCCATCAGGAGACCCCGGACAGTCATGCCCTCGCAGAAACACACCACAACGCGAGCTTTGGGAAGACGTTCCCGTAGTTTCCTCAAAAGGCGATCGTAGTGCTTCTCCCCAGCATTACTGTAGATCTTGTCCGAGTGGGCAATGCATAAGCCTTCCAGAGAGGCCAGCTCCTTGAAAGCCTCCATGCCACTCTCTCCATAGTTTCCTATATGCGATAAAGAAAAGACTGTATTAAAACATTGTCCTTGTGAAATCTGTTCCCCTTTCCTAGCCGTAGCCTTTATGGATGTGGATAATACACTGACAGTGGCCTTTTCAGTAATTGTGAGCTTAAAATATTGGGCATTATTCTCTGATTGTAAGTGACACATCGATGTTTTAGTGACGACAACACATTACATGCCTCGTTACTTGCAAAAGCACATTGACATTATCAAATAGGCACAAGTAATTGCTTTCAAGCATACATTTCTAATTATTCCACTGATGGACAATCAATGTTATGCTTAACCCCCTAGCAGTTGTTCGATGCGTCAAGTCCTGCCTGAGCTGAAGCGATCCTCTGAAGATGAGTGTCAGAGATTTTACTGGCTACTGATTGCAATCAAAGCCAAAAGGGGGTGAAGATAGCTGTCCTTATTTAACACAGCACACCATCCCAATCAAGAATCCTGCAAAGCTGTTTGAGTCTAAATCTTCTATTTCCATCGGACTGCAGTGCTTGTGTGTCACGATCAGGATTGTTAAAGCCTACGGCTCTTTAGCATGAGAGCTGGATTACACAGACAATCTAATCACTTGTGCATGCTTGAACAGTGTGTGTGTGTGTGTGTGTGTGTGTGTGTGTGTGTGTGTGTGTGTGTGTGTGTGTGTGTGTTTGAATGTGCATGTTATAAAAGGAAATTAACAGCCCCTCTCCATAAATATCTGAAAACATTTGTTGTACAATTGCCTTGATGAGAGGCCAGGTTCCTGAGGGCCTCCATGCCACTCTCCCCTTATATGGATGATGAAGAACAGACACTCTATCTATGCATGGTTTGGTTTTATAGAGGAAGACAGCAGCTGAAATAGGCGTAACAAAAATGCATTTCCACTGGCACACAATGGCCGCATGTGTTGGTTTTCCAATAGTCCTTTGATGATGCTTCATTTCATTCTCCCACTGTTAAATGGAAATAATGATATCCAATTATTTTACTCTTTCCATGCAGGCTGTGAGACAGGTGGGTGGTGGTGCATTAGTTGACAGACCATTTGACAATGACCAACGAAAAAACTTGTTTTGAGTATTCCTACCAGGCTGATGATAATCGGGACAGGTAATTTATGCAATTTCACAGCCCTGGCTGTTGCTACGGGAACAAGCTGCATTTATAACTTGCCTAAGGTGGCAGAGAGGAAAAACTCACGAGCTTAAGCCAGTCGTGACCACCATTTCAGAGATGCCTAAAGATAGAGCAAAACAAACAAGTGGATTGGATTTACATATGACTCCCCAAAGGTCAGCGTACGCTCTGCATCAGACAAATTATGAAGTCTCAGTTATAAACATTCACTGTGGCTCCAAACTTCTCAGCTGCTGTCTCTTTTTTTAGTTTGTGAAATGTCTGCATGTAAAAGACAAAAAAATAATTCAAATTAAAGCTCAGGCTCAGGCTCAGTTTGTATTTCAAACTAAACTTTTTGGAAAATATCCTATTTTTAACACTCACACTGCGGTCTATTGACTGAACAATGTTGCTTGCAATCAAATCCATCCTTCCCCTGACTGGTCTTTCATTACTCTTAAATTATGACTTCAGTCCCAAAGGATCCTCCTGTAGATATATTGAAGGTCAGACAGCTGACGCCACCTAGTTATGCCTCCAGGTACTACAGCTCCCTAACTCCCTCTCTTCATCTATCCGGCAGCAACCTGTGACAAAGCCCCTCTCCAACACCTAACTATAATAGGACTTTCCAAAGATGTTTTTCACTCCCCATGAGTCCACAGCTCCTCAGGGGGGATCCTGGGTAATGTTGCCTGTCAGTCATAATTTGGGTGCACATCACTGACTGTGTTTTGCTAAGACTGTAATGAAAAGCTATGGGCATAATTCACTTCTCAGTAATTACTCTGTCTACCATACCCCCCTCTCTTTCTTTTACCTCCTGTTTCCATCATAAAACTCTGTTGTGCTGCTCAGCTGAACAAATAAGCAAAAGAGTTCTCAAAAAGAAAATGAGCTCATCATGTCATGAAATTCTGAAAACTATCATTGCTCGGGTTTCTGTGGAGATAAGATTTTATTTTGAATCTTTATATAACTGGTGAAATTTGAAACGGTAATGCCATTTCTCATCCAAACCTCATCCTCTTCTGACTTAACCATGGCATTAATTTTAACATTTCCAAATGAACACCTAAATTGTTAAAGCTAAAACGGTCCCTCGTGTGTTTGGCTGGACACTGACTGTTAAAACTTGCCATGGCAACTCTGATAACACGGCCAAGAACCTCCAGCTTTGGTTCCACACACTGAAACATAACAAAGCGTGAAGGAAGGGGAAATAGTAGCAGTACGTATATTTCTAAAAGAAAAGAATAGACTACCCAATGTTTACTCAACATACACCATAACCAAGTGCAGGTTATTTAACAAATGCACACACAGCTGTATCATGTCCACACTACCCTCAAGTCTACTGCATAAAAATCCTACTGAAGATATACATAAGCGTATGTGTGGATGCACCTAAAAAGACTGGCAGATACTGTACTTGGACTTGGACATGGACCTGTGAACTTGCACTCAAAGACCATTAACAAAAAAACAAACAAACAAAAAAACTAGGATGGAGGCTCCAAATCCCTCAATTTAGCTGGTCTGTGCACATTTTGTGTCATTTTATCAAATTATTTAATAAGACAAATGACCCAAATCACTTAGAATCTCTATAAAGTCTTAAAAATAATAATTTTGAACATTTTCAAATTCACAGCAAATGTGTGTCTCTCTCAAAAATGCTAATCACAGAGAGCTTTGATGCCATGAGCAGCTAAAACACAATGAATGAGGTCACCATGAACTCACAACATGGATGTATTACTCATAATGGTGATTTTCCACTTAGAGAGGTCAGTGACAGGGGTCTCACCCTCGGTGTGCACCGCAGACACGTAGGTCCAGTTGTACCGCTTGACAATGTCCAGCATGGCCCGAGCCTGAAGGGTGTCTGACGGCACGACCCTCAGGAAGTACTTGAACAGAGTCTTGTCACTCAGGTCGATGCTGGTGGCAGAGTAGGCGATCTGCGGGATGTTGAAGAGCTGCAGAAGGTTCTGCACCTGAATGGCCACAGAGCTGGATCCCGGTCCGATCACTCCGGCAATGGGCTTCTTGGAAGGTGGAGGCTGGTGGGACGGGGTGCCGTCAATGCACCATTTGGACCCATCCTTATCATCCCGGATGGAGATGAGGGAGTCCCGGATGAACTCGATGCTCTGCTCCAGAGCCACAGAGGAGTGCCAGCAGGAGTCCCGGATCTCGCAGCCCAGGCTGATGTTTGGGAGCAGGTACGGGTCGGCGTTGATCCGATCTAACGTATGGAACATGGCCTCCACCCTTTGGATGCCATACTGCTCGCGGACGTCCCCGCACTTCCGCTCTGCCACTTTCTCCGCAGACGGCTGGTGGTGGACGGAGAAGAGCGCGCCGATGATCACGTCTCCATCCATGCGAGCCACGGAGCGGGACACGGCGCGAGGGACCACCGACCGCTCATAGATGCTGCTGCTATGGGAGAGCACGAGGACGCGGAAGAAAAACGTGGGGAGACACAGGAGAGCGAAGAGACCCATCTTTACGCGTGCCATATTGTGCCACATCGCGTGAGCCGTGCCAACTGTGCAGGCATACTATCTGCTGTCGGTCAATACATCCACGTTTATCCCAGAGACCATGATCTGCGAGCACGACACCCGGGGCATATCCACGCACACCTGCAGAAAAAATGAGACAAACTGCTGTGACATGTAAGCTGAGAGAAACGAGGCCAGATGTGCTTAAGGTTTATGTTGGAGTCGACTAAGCACGCATGCTCCTTTCCATCAACGCCCTGCTTTACATCCCTACAGCTGCAACACCCCTCATGCCTCTCTTATATCAACGAGGTGCCTTTGAGCAAGGCACTTAACTCACACCCAAACAGTGATAGCTGAACAGGACTGCACTCCACTGGGAATTACCCAACCGTGCAGGTGTTCGGCTCTGGAAGGAGCAGCCAGGTACTTTTAACATTTCTCAGACACTCGTTTTTTTATTACAAACATTCAGAGAAAGGCTGAGAGGACTGTGTGCTCACTGTCCATTGAGAAAATCACAGGCAGAAAGCAGATTTCAGCACCGTGGACAGCGAGTTTGAAGAACGTCTTTGGGACTGTTTCCTGAGCTCATCATCTCTTTCTCTATTTCACACACACACACACACACACACACACACACACACACACACACACACACACACACACACCCCACTTCTTCACCATTTGACTCAGCTAGTTTGCAATAAAGCCGAGAAAACTACAATCCTACCACAGTCGACTCCTGTTTGAATTCTACATGAGGATGGATACAAGAGACTAGGCTACTTCTGTTTTACACCCTACATTCCTCTTCTTATCTGTCGTGCAGCATAAGGTATCATCGGATTATAACAATAATAATAATAATAATAATGATAATAAAAATAAAAATAATAATAATAATGAGGAGGAGGAGGAGGAGGAGGAGTAGCAGGAGAAAGCATGCCATGAATGATCTGTTCTCAATATGCTATTTTGCCTTTTATCTCTCCATATTTTTCACTGTCCGGTTACATCGTGCATATTTCAGGCTGTTTTTTTCTGCGTCTGTCGCATCAAAACTTACCTGAATCCTTGAGACATGTCGCGTGCCTTCGTCCGTCTTCTGTAGCGCGTGGTCCTCGGCTGTATCGCTTGAGTCTCTCCCTCCCTCCTCCCCCTCTCTTTCTCTATCTCTATCTCTCTTTCTCTCCCTCAACTCGAAACGTGATCGTAAAGAAGACCTCCCCGCAACCATCGCCTTTTCTACAGTATTTACCTCTGATGTGTGCAGGTCTTTAAAAACGTGCTTTATGAGAGTAAGGGTGTTTTATAAAAGATAAAATGACAGCAGAAAAAAATCGAAGTTTGGATTATAATAGAATCTAAAAATGATCTGCTGTGCATGATAGTTGCGTATCTACGCTCATTTATTACATTTTCATTAGTAGTATCTCATGCAAGGCCTATTAGATACATCCAGCTTAAAGGAAATCCCTCCACCCCCCCGTGAATACAGACATTTGTCAGCAGGAGTTGTCACTCAGGTCTGCAGCACTAAATGCAGCACGAAAATGTGTATGTGTGTGATTGTGTCCCATTATCGCTGCCATCACTTAATATCCAGTGTGTCAATAATTCAGTTATTTTCAGTCAGGCGTTTAACACCATTTGAATGAAATCACAGCTCATTATAACTGAGGGGAGTTTACAGGATGTTGGATTGACATGTGAGTACAATAAGCAGTCTTTCAGGACTTCCCATGTTCACTCCTTGGGTTTACCTGAGGCCCCTGCCTCCTCAAAGACCTCGTGAAAAACCCTCTGAGGATGTTTCCCATGGACCAGTTTGCATCGCGCCATCTAGCGTTTGGTTGAAGGTCACTGATGACATTTCAGGCCAATCATAGATGTCAGATTTTCCGCCCTATAACCCGCTGAATAAAGCTCTACTTATACTCTACAGCCTGAGAAACACGTATGCCATCAGGTCTTGGTAAGTGAACTAATGTAGGTCTGAGGCAAACACTGGAAAAGAAGTCACATAAAAGTATTATTTATATCAGTGATTGTTTTCTCGGCTTCTGTCACTGAACAGAACTTCTGAAGCAACTCCATCCTTCAGTGATGAAGACAGTGAGTGAATGTTTTAACTTCATCCCACGCTGCCCACTCCCGGGGGGGCCATGCGGTTTACGTGGCAGGGTCGTGTCGTGACTCACGCCAGGCGGTATAAATCACAAATAAACTTATAAAGGAGTCGCTATGACACTGCCACTGCTGGTGCCCGGGGCTTCGGGAGCGAGCTTCTGATATTGAACCTGAATAAAAGTGACATGTTTGGAAGGAGAGACTACTTGGATGCTGCAGTCACACTTTAGGGCAAAGGGCGACGACGATACGCGGTTTATTCGAGGACTGCAGTCTGCGTGGGCTGACCGCAAGGCAGGATTATTATTTTCATGATGTATTATTGGTCAAGAGAGACCGATCAATTATATAATTATCATTTAAAATAGGTAGGCTATATTGTAATTTTATTACATTCTTTTGGGGCTTTGGAGTGTCCCATTTTCACTCCTGTCACCGGGGTTGCTTAAAAAAAGGATTGAGTTAAAACATAAGCAATTATTTCTTTTCTTTAAAAAACATAAACTCCATCAATCAATCTTTTACCGAGCCTATTTTTCATATTAGATCTTGCTGGGCGCAGCTGAGGGGAATCAGAAATGTTGGCACTTATTCAGTAGCTTTTGTCTTTTCCATCAACACTGGATTGATAGCCTATTAAAAATGAAACAGCTTATATAATATATTAGAGATATACCTGCTTTGTTGTCTGTAATGCCACATTAAACAGCTTGAAACTTGCAAAAGAAGGCATGATTTTCAGCACCGGACAGCTCCACGGGAGAGGTGGGCGGGGTAAAGGTGTGTTTACAGCAGCATGAGTGCTGAAGTTAAAGATCTGACCACCTATTCATCCACCCGTCCTTACCGTTTATTATCTGTCTCGTGGGTAGTTAACAAGGCATCTGCACAGATCACGATCAAATGAAAAGGTGTGTGTGTCTCAGTCACGGTTCTTTCAGCGCAGCAGGACTTTAGTATCCGATTTTTTATGGTTGCCTTGCTCTTGCAGTGAAC
The DNA here is from genome assembly GCA_946959425.1 of Argyrosomus regius. NCBI lineage: Eukaryota > Metazoa > Chordata > Actinopteri > Sciaenidae > Argyrosomus > Argyrosomus regius. The sequence continues at coordinate 10,866,418 of OX336901.1, read as the reverse complement.
CTCAAATGAAGCACAGGAACCACTGAATCACAAACCGTTGCCTGACATGATTCTTGGATTCATATGTCGCATATTGGATTTACAAACGCGCAAATTGAAAGCAGTCTGACAGAGAAAATCCAAGCAAACGCTATGATTACATTTTGTTCTCATGCAAAATCCACTGAACATTGTTTTTAATATTTATAATAACACAATCTGTACATGTAACCATTATAAGCTTATGGCTGTAGAGTATTTAGGTTTGGATTGTATTCAAAGATTGGGATAAAAGCACAGCTGTCAAAAGTATAAAGATTTTAATGACAAAAGTCATTGCAAATTCTCATTTTTATACATTGATCAATCCAGGTGTTATATAATAAAACTGTGATGTCTCACTGTTTGCATGAGTTTGTTTCAACCCCTCATGAAAGTCTATTCAGCACTGCCCTGCTGTTGAGTCCACGAGTCAAGTCCTCCAGCTCCAGGGGTGCTGTTTTGTAGGTGACCCCGACCTCGAAACGTGGCGTCTCCTCGAGTTAACAGTAAAGTGAGGCTCGGCCTGATCATTACCAGCCAGGAGGCCACAAAATGGTGCAACAGTGACCTCTGCTGTTTGTTACTGGTTACTGCATGTCATAAAAAAAATAATAATAATAAAAAAAAAAGTCAGACATTGTACTGAGCTGACAAGATTGACGTGATTTTCATGGGAGGTCAAGTGAGTTTTTTATTGATAATGGACACATGGACATTTTCAAATGATCTGCCATGACATGAATCTATCATAACTTCACTGTCACCGATAGAGGAATTCATTTTCATAATATAAAAGTACAATTTCAAACTGTTTGTTGGAGATATAACCTGACAACCCAAACATTAAAGGAACAAAAAAATAATTTCATTGTAAATTATTAGATTTTTGGGGGGTAGAGTCTTTATTTACAAATGTTATTCCACATATTTATATATTTTTTTTGCTTTCAGATTTTGTTTTTTGCTTAATTATTTAAAAGTTACAAATGTGTATTTACATAATTTTGTATTTATATACGTGTCTCTCTTTTTTTTTCGTGTCCCCATGACAACCTGTAATAATAAATGTAAAATATATGTACAATTTTGTCAATAAAGTTTTGAACAGAAAAAAAAACAAAACAGGCAGGCTGAGGAGGAGAACTGTAGCTCTAGCTATCATCAGCAGTTTCACCACAGAGCTAACTAAAGTAACAGCCACTTGTATTTATACATAACAACCTAAACATATCTTATCGTACGTTTTCCTGCCAACACAACAAGAAGGTGAGAGGCTACTCGCATGTTAACCCGACATTATCTCGCTAAGTTAGCTTGGTGTGAACTTCCGTGCTGGCTAGCTGTTGTTAGCCAGCATTAGCCGGTGGGGCCAGTGTGAGCTAGCTTGTCATTGTTAGCAAAACAAGTTTATTTAAATGTGAAAGAAGAGTTGACAACAAACTGGCCTGCAGCAGGAAGATCTGTATAAACTACGGTACACGTCAGCTAAAGCTTCTCTTGTTGTGGTCGCTTCCTTTGACGATGCTGTAAACTTTAGCTGTCAGGGACGTGATGTAGCCACAGCAGTGTTCAGCCTGTCTCCTCAGCTGTTATCAGTTTATTTGGAGCACTTGTTAAGTGAAGAAGGGAGCCAGTCTAATTAACTGCTGGTTAATTTAGCTAAAGGTAGTATGATTATAAGGGTTTAACTTGGTTATGATAAACTTTATGGCTCAGGCACTAGTTAGATGACTGATGTCTAGACAAGCTGCTTTTATAATCCTAGACTAGACTTTGAAATGTCAGAGTGGATAATGCTTTTCTAATTTACATTCATAAATACGCACAAAAACGTACATCGTTTGATATTGGTTGTTAAAGTGGATGTGGAAACAGACATGCGCAGTGTTAACTCGGCAGGAGCATCTCAGCTGCAGAACATAGTAACTTTGTTAGTACTCTGTCTGTATCAGGGGTCTTCAACCTTTTTCAGCCCAGGGACCCCTTGGACGAGAGACAAACAGAACAGAGACCCCCACATGTGTCACATTTGAAGCCTGGCTTATAATAACTTTTATGTTTACTTTATTCACCTTTTATTTCACCTTATTAACCTAGTTGTATGCTGGGTTATTAGCCTAGATGTCTTTATGATTGATAGAACATTCAAGCATAATGGAATAATTTATAAATAATATAGAAATAGTAATAGTTTCTGTCAAAAGTAGCTTTTTATTGCATATTAATGCTTGCAGTTATTATCATTTTTGTTATATTTTTTAATTCTCACAAAATATTTTGGTGAAAATTGTCAATTATTATGACAAAAATTGGCTGACCCCTTGCAGTGCCTCTGCGGACCCCCGGTTGAAGACCCCATGTCTATATTACACATTATATAATTAAAACTGAATGGTGGATGTACTGAGAGAAATGCACAATAAGTAATACTACGATCACCAACCATGTCCCAGTTCTACACTGCATGTGCATATTAATTGCATGTAGTATGTATGTAATATATATCTACATTGTTTTTGCAGGTAGTATATGAGAAATCATCATACTTCTTTTTATTTATACTAACAGGACATTATACAATGTGCACATAATCAGATGTTAATCAAACTGCAACTTTAGCCTGATCACACTGCCAATTTAACTTTACAAAGAGAAAGCAAAATGTATTTTTCCAAGATTTCAAGTCCAAATGTAATAAAGGAAAGGTTTTGACCTCCCTGTTATCGAGCTGGGAAGCTTCCTAATAAGGCTCTTGTGTGAGGCAGCTTTTTATGTGCGTCACGTGACTGCAGTTGACGTCCACAGAGGGTGGAGGGGGGCTCTGTTTCACAGACAGGGCTAGACAAGAGAGAGAGAGCAGCAGCAGCAGCAGTCCCTTCAGACAATTTAGGTTTGCTGAGTCATTCAGTTTGTTTGGTAGTCCCTGGCTGGTATATTAATATGTCAGCACTGATCTGAAATCACTTTTACTACAAATGAGCAAAGACTGCATCAGTTCTACCATGTTAATATTTAAGTGTTAAATACAAAGCTCTGCTTAACTTGGGAAGTATGATGTCATTGTTGCTGTTTCATAGTTTAAATATGAAAGTCAGTCTTTTTCTTTTATTTGTTAGAATATAGCTGTCTTTATTTTATATAAATGCAGTGAAAATTCTGCACCACATATCACTAAACACTTTTTACGCTTTGCTCTATCCCTTTGGCATTTTTATCTGTTTTTTTTTGTTTGTTTGTTTGTTTGTTTGGATGAGGTCTTTGAAGTTTTGGAGTTTTCTTCCTGTTTGTGCTGAAAACATTTTTTTTTTTTAGCTCGAGGGCATGAATCTCAGCAAACACAGTGACATCTGGTGGCTTACAGTAATTACAGCAGCTATTCAAGACTGAGCCAAAGCTCTGATACAACACCACTCTGACTTTATATTTTCAATCTGAAATGTGGCCAATAAAATCTTACTTTTATCTAGAATATTCTTGTCTGAAAGGCTCCGGTAAATGCAGATATTATTGTGCAATATGCTACAATAAAATAATACAGGTTTTTGTTGACATGAATGTAGCTGCATTTATGTGTAGTGTATTGTGGTTTTACTTAATGTTATTACTCATGAGGTCATTATTTTCTCTTTTAATCAATATTACAGTATGTATCAGCTGAGCATAAAGTTTAGTCAGGAGTTAAACTGCATGAAGGGCTTTCTGAAGCACCAGCGATGTTTGAAGCTTCTTTCGTCATCAGTCCTGTCAGTTTTGTGACACAACATATTGAAACACTACACAGGGGTGAAACACACTGTGGTTCCTCTGTGTCATATGCCACGTTTTGCCACGTTTTGCCACATTTTGCCATTCTCCTCTTGTTTTCTCTCGTCTGATCGTCAGTAATGATCTGTTTTTTTTCCTTATTTGGCAGGACAGTGGATTTTCTCACAGTCAACCTCAGAAGTTTTCCACTCCCTCAGCTCTGAAGATGGAGGAGGACCATGTTCACTGTATGTCCTGTGTTAACCAGAGATGCATGGTCAGACCTCAGCCAGGCATTTCTTGTGATCTTATCACCTGTCCCCTTGTGTGTGGGGCTGTATTTCACTCCTGCAAAGCTGATGAGCACCACCTTATGTGCCCGTTGGTGAGGGTCCCTTGCTTGAACAGTGGCTACGGCTGCCCCGCAACCCTGGTGCGCAACCAAATGTATGCACACCTCGAAGTGTGTCCAGCTGGAGTCGTGTGTTGCACCATGGAGTGGAATAGATGGCCTATTAGCAGCCTGGACTATACTTCCTATGAGAGCCTGAGCCGTGGTGTGGAGGAGGTGGAGCAGCTAGACATGGCACTTGCCCTTCAGGACCAGCGTACACTCCTGGAGTCCCTCAAGGTGATTGCCATGGCACCTACTCCAGAGGAGAAGCCAGTTATCCCTGTTAGTAAGGAGAACCGGGAAAAAGACTCATCTTTGCTTACATCTGCCCCTGAGGCCTCCACCTTTATTGAAGCACCTTCACAGTCATCATCCTCACATCAGCCACAACCTCCCCCACCAGGCTCGGCGAAGGAGAAAATTGCCAGTGGAATTAATGGCTTGAACGAGGAGCACTTCAGCAAACTGTATGAAGCCACAGTTGAGACTGCAAGAAGCTTAGTCGCTGCTTTAGAATTTGTTAGCAGCAGCACGGAGTGCGTGAACAGAGGAGCTGATATGCAAAAGAATAGAGACCTCCAGAATGGAGTGGAAGACGAAACACCCGAAGCTGCTGAAGGTTTGAATAAAAGGAAGGCGGAGGAGCAAAGTGTTTGTTCTAGCTGTCTGAGAGGAAATGTGGCTTTGAAAGAAACCGGTCTAAACACTTCAAACACAACGAATGGACCACTGTCAGGAGCAACGGAGGCCAATCTGGAGACAGCCGGTCCTGTTGCGATGCAAGATGACATGAATACTGAGGTTTCCCAGGAGCCAGTCACCCCTCTGATGGCATCTCCAGTGCATGTCAGCCAAGGTGTGGCACAGAGGGCTGGCCATGTAGTCTTAGAAGATAGGGGGTTAGTTCTTTTAGAAAACCACGGGCCTGAGCGCAAGTTCCACAACTACCAGTTTTTTAGGGGCCAGCCTCAATGTTCATTACCTAATGGGCGAGTAGGTTTCATCCCAGACAGGTCATTGTATAGATTGCGACCCAAAATGGAGGACAAGGCTGTGGATACCTCAGACCTGGAGCAGGATGACGACCCCATGGGTCTTGGAGAGATTGATCTGATCACAGCAGCCCTGCTCTTCTGTTTAGAGGAGTCCAGGGAGTGTCGAAGGATCTCCGATACAATCTATGTTGACGGCTACCATGTTGACTTTGGCACACAGACTTTCACTTTCCCTGCAGCAATCTTGGTAACCAACACTAGAGTGGGTGACATGGCCTCTGCGTCTGCCTGTGACCACGCTGCCCCCCAGCTCTCCTACCCCAGCCCTTTCCGCACTCTCCGCCTTGGCCTCGTCCTCGAAGCTTTAGAGGTTGAGGCGGTCCCACATAACCGCTACCTCCCTCCCAACCCCCGCTATCAGCACATGTTCCCCTTCGTCTGTGGTCAGTCATTCCGCCGGGACCAGTTTTCTTCCCATTTCACAAACGTCCATGGTGACATTCATGCTGGTCTCAATGGTTGGATGGAGCATCGCTGCCCCCTGGCATATTATGGCTGCACATTTTCCCAGCGGAGGTTTTACCCATCCACCCGAGGGGCCAAGGTGGTTCATGACAGGCACCTCAGGTCTTTTGGGGTTCAGCCTTGCCCAAGGGCAAAACTGCCAAGTGACTCCCAGTCTGACCAATTTAGTGGGCTTCCCATTGAGATACTGTGGCACATAGCTGGGTTCCTGGACAGTTTCAGCCTGTGCCAGCTGTCATTGGTGTCACGGACTATGAGGGAGGTGTGTGCCAGTCTCCTCCAGACCAGGGGCATAGTAGACCTGCAGTGGGAGCGAAGGCCATGCCCTGGTGCTCCTGGCACCGTGTCATGGCAGATCAAAAATAGAGTGAGTAGAAAACCTGCATTGTAAATCTACTTTATGTGTTTAAAATTAAGATTTGATGGAAAAACATTCCGGCTGATATGTCCCTGTAGCTCTACTGAAAATACTATAATGTATGCACAATAAAAAGAACTGTGACCATATTTTTAACAACATGGAATAAAATAATAATTATCACAAAGCTGTTGGGAAAAAGAGCTAGCCTGAGGTAACAAAATGCAACTACCAGCATCTTTTAAGCACTAATTAACAAGTTAGGTTGTTTAATCCACACAAAAACATTTAAATCAATAATTCAACCTGGCCAGTACACGTGATTCTGATTTCCCATGAGCTGAAAGGTAATTTTAGGATTTGAGGGAGCTGTAACAAAAGAAGAAATTGTAGCTTTCCCCATTATTACCTAGACTGTGGGCAGCATGCCACAGGTTCATAATGAACCAGAAATATTTTCACACTTCCTGCAGAATTGAAGTTTACCTTTCACTTTCCGGCAGCGTGTTACCTTCAGGCACCGCTTAAGAAAGAGTAGAACAAATTATGGTCAAAGCAGCTGAAAAAAGCGTTGTTGTACAATCTATAATTATAGTTGGACAGTGAACACAGGAAAATGAAGAAAGGAAAGGAGGTTTAATTATAACGGCCACAACAGCTGTATTTTGTGAAACAGCTCATTAAAAAAAACGAATGACCGCGAGCTAGTTCACTTTTGGGAATGTGAACTTAAAAAAAAAAGGCAAGGTGAGCACATTTAAGTCATTTGTAAGGAAATGCTTAAAATAAGGTGGAGAAGAAGCAAAATGGTGAGATAAGAAATGGCCTACTAGAAATAGAAATAGAGCCTCCTCCTGAGGGGCTTTCTGTGGGAAAGATAGATATTTGTTAAGTTCTAACTGCTCCTAATAACCCGGTGTGTATGCCACTGTGTGGTTTAAAGCGTTTCTACAAGGGAGAGTGTGCAACATGTTGTTGTGTATATATATATATAGTGTTTTAACAAGAGCCTTAGTAACATTCTTGACACTCAGCGCTCTCTTGCAACATCTTTTTTTATTTATTTATTGTTCCAGGTGTGGAGATTCAGCACTGCCTTCAGCCCAGTGTTGTCGTGGGGGTTCACTGATCTCCCCAGCATGTCGGACCATCTTAAGAAGTGTCACTACAACATAGTGGAGCACAAGACGGAGCCTGTACCTCTTCCTGCCATGTGCACTGCACGCGATGGACAATCACTGCGACGCGTCCTGCGTCACATAAACACCTGACCAAACGAGGCTGACCTCTCGTAGCCGCACAGGAGTCACTGTGGTATTATGTGGATGCTGCAATTAAAAGATTTTCTGTCTTGAAAACAATTAACTCTTCCTGTATTACACTAGATAATGAAGAAGCCTTAATGAAATAACACTTTATAGCACAGTGAAGTCTGTCATTGTGAGTGGTCTATGTGGAGAAAAAAACAGCTTTGCATGGATTTGTGCTGAACCCTTATTCTGGTAAAACAAAGTATATTTTCTTGGAGTCAGATATGCACAATAGATTTATATTAGTCTATATGATACACTTAAATTGAATTTAAATGTTTTCACTATCTTGCCTTTCAGTAGTAGCCATGGGAAAAAGCTGATTGTTGGTTATATTGCACTATTTCTGCGTGACAGAAGTTGCCAGCACTTTACACAAGATTTGCTAATCTCTCCTATGTCTACACGTGACCCTAAATGGTCTAGTCTTTCTGATCCCTACAGAGGCTGCAAGTCTGATGTCTGGGTTTGTATGATGTCAGGAGTCAAGAGAGATGGATATTAATATGAGGTTAGCCTCATAATGCATGTGATTTGCTACCATTTAATAAAGTCTTTACAGCCTTTTATATATTTGTGTTTATGGATGTCTTTAGTTAGTTGTTCACTATAAAATGTTATTGTTATAACCCAGGAGTGCTTGAATAATAAAAAAAACTTGCCTATATTTGTTTGCATTTTATGCTGAACAGAGCCATGTGCTTATGGCCTCTTTACAATAACATTTTGCCAGTTTGTGTGGCCGTTCACTGTAGTTAAAATATTGAGATCACTTCAAAATGTCTGATAATTACAGCAGGGCCCAACATGCATAATAACAGCACATTTGATGACACTCTGCTAGAACCGTCAAAAGTTCTTATCTGTAAATCCTAACTGTAGGGCAGCTTTTAAGAACACTTTATTAGGCACACTTAGCTAAACCTAATGCGGCCTCATACAACTGCCCTGTAATAAAGTCTGCTTTCATGAAGGATATTATGTTCAGAACCTCTTTCAGAGCGGAGTTCATTTAAACTGTATGATTATTTCGAAGGATGTATGCTTTGCGTTATGAGTGGTTTCTATTATTTGCCCTTACTGATATAAATGTGCTGGACAAAATAGAAAACTAAATACTTTTATTTAAGCAATGTAGCTCCACTAAGAGCTTTGTGCATCGCTTATGGTGACTGAGCTGCCTTTCAGTAGAGACTTGCTCGCTGGTGAGGGGGATGGTGCTTTTCATGGCTAAAAGTCAGTTAGACCCTCCTGGAGCTGTTTTAATTTACATATTTGAATTCTAATCTGCAAAATGTTCTGCATAACTCTGAGCTACTATGACCTCCAGTAAGATTAGTTCAATGACTATCTATCCATAACTTACTTATGGAAAAAGCTTACATACATTACGTTTTAAATATTCAGTGTCTGCATTTGATTGCACCTCTGTGAGGCACTAGATTTTAGCTAAATGTTAATGTTAGCATGCTAACATGCTCACAGTGATTGATAGTGATGATTAGCAGGTAAAATTTAGATCTGATTATGGCACTGGAGGACAAGTCAGTAATCACCAAAGGTTTATAATTCACTGTTTGGGGAACATGAATGCCAGATTTCATGACGATCCATCCAACAGGTTCCCAGTTCCCAGAAAGCTGTTGGGTAGATAACAGTATATTAGCATCTTGACAGACTAGGAGGTATGATTTGCATTTGCAAATGTATTATGATTTGCATGTAATCTGTTATTTTCAGTGAAGAGGCATGAACTTTAGGTTACTTAAGGAAATCCACAGTCCTTCAATAACAGAGGAAGGTATTTCACTATGTGGATTGTCTGTGTGACCAATACTGCTCCAGTGACACCACATCTGTCTGTGAAAGACGAATTAATGAACTGTGCTTAGAGCTCCAGCCCCCTTCATATCACCAAGGTCAACCACCCAGTACCAAAATAGACTTTCTGTGCAGGGGAAACTGCTATTTGAAATATTATTCATGAAATTATTAAATTGGTTTGATGTTACATACTTAAATTTATATTTAATTACTGGTAAGTTTAGTTATTTAATTTGTACTTTCAATGTTTTCTTATTCATTCAAATTCAGCTCAACTAATATAATAATTATTGCACTTTTTGTGATTATCATAGTAATAGTTAGTTTTTATATCGGTGTCATGCCAAAATACTGGAAACACTGCTGTTTTACAAAACATGCCTTTTACAGTAATGCACATATAAAACCAAAAAAAGAAGAACAATAAAGAAAGGAGTAGTAGTAGTAACACTAGTTACAACATTAGAAGTATGTCTACTTTCAAGTAACACATATATGTGAAAAAAAATATGTACAAGATAAATAACTGCTTATGCCTTAGGTTTATCTTTATAATTTAAATATTTCATATTTGTTTGTGCATCATCCATATTTACAAAATCAGTTTCATCTTTTTTTTTTAATATAAGGACATTGAGGCATCCTACATACCTACCGTACCTTTAATCAATTTATCGTCCTGCATATCCAAAACATGGAAAATGTGTAGCCGTTGCTTCTGTTGGTCACTCCTAACTGACTGAGAAAACACATGGGGCTGTCTTGAAGTAATTTTGGGGCTGAGATCAAATTTTAACACTTATGGTACATTTATGAATGGCACATGAATTATGAGAATAAGAAGAAAAAGTCATAAATACACAAAGTGACTCTTGCTCTGAGGCCTTTCGATGGACTCATCTCTTAGAAAAGAATTCACTCTGAAGTCTCAGTAGTCTTTGATTAGGGAATGTTCAACACCTGTGATTCCTGTTCAATTGCTCAAGTGCTGTTGGGCTCCCTGCCAGTCTTGCTTAGTGGTTCAAATTAAATGGTGTCCTTTCTGTCCAAGGAGCTTCATCTGTATACCAAGCCATTTTGTTCTTTTTTGGGGGCTTTTGTGTGTGGTAGTTGTTGTAACTAGCCAGGCATTATGACAGAATATACTCTGCAAGTGACTACAGGAAGCATGCTGCATGCAGGAACATTTGATAACTTGTATGTTACTCTAATCGGTTCTGAGAGGCAATCTGAGCGCACTCAGCTGACTGGTTTTGGGTTGGATGATAAAACTGGAAAGGTAAGTTATGTAATTGTAAATTGTAATTGTAATTGTTAATTGTTATAAAACTTACTTTTACTTTTTCTTTCTAGTTTTGGAAGAAGTTTAATGCAGGAAAGTTCAAATATAAAGTCAGTCTTTATCCACTATGTGACATTTGATCTATGTTAATATTCCTAATTGCATTTTTCTCTCCAACCACAGGTGGGAACGTACTCTGTGACGACATTTTTTTCTTTAGGATGTCTTCTTCTCCTCAAGTTGGAGAAGGATCCTTTCCATGAGTCCCCGGAAAAGGATTGGTTTTGCTCCACAATAGTGGTGAAGACTCCAGAGAATGATGAAATTCTTTTCCCCTGTCACAGATGGCTGTCCAGGGGGGAGATTGCATTGTTGAGAGGTGGAAGAGGTTAGTATTTTCCCACTTGTAAGGGGCTACATGTACGTATAATTCCATTCAATCTGTTTCAAGTGTTTTAATCCATCTCTGTGCTGTGATACACACAAAGCTACAAAACCTTCCGAAGATCTCCATCCTCGACTAGTAGAGCAACGGAAAAAAGAATTGGTCCAACAAAAATTAATGTACAAGTGAGTGTTCCATCAGTTCAGTGCACCTCTATGAACGCTGACATTTATTCAGGATTTCTAACTTTCCTGTTTTTCTCCACAGATGGGAGAAGTATGAAGATGGCGTCTCATACATCCCAAACGTCAAGGATCTAAAAGCTCTTTCTGCAGATATCAGCTACTCCTTCTTAAAAGCCTTTCAATTTAAACACATAGGTGAACTAATGTAAGTGCTACAAACTACCATTATTCTAAAAACCAATCTTTGACAATCAAACACAAATAACTGATGGATTGAACAAAGGTTTGCAAAAATGTAGTTTGTTTTATCCAGATCAGCTGAGCTCAACATGAAAAATCTGACAGATGAGCCCTGGGAAAGCTTCGAGGCCATGAAGGGCTTCTCCTGGTTAAAAAAGTCCCCCTTCTTAGGTAGAATCTTTGTATGGTGCATTTTTGTGTTTCACTTCTCTGTAAAACATCTCTGTAAAAATAGATAATTTATTATGTTCCAGACTATATGTTTCAGCACTGGAAGGACGATGACTTTTATGGATACCAGTTTCTTAATGGCCACAACCCCAATATGATGCAACGCTGCTCAAAACTTCCTTCCAACTTCCCTGTCACAGAGGAAATGGTGAAACCGTTTCTGGCCAATGGAAGCTCTTTGACTGCGGAGATCAAGGTACTAAAAAATAGTAATTTTGATTTAAGATGTATTAAACATTAACTCTTACCACTCATCCATTTCTATTGTAATACCTCACGTCAGTACTTTATATTCTACAGAAGGGCAATATATTCATTATCGATTACAAGATCATGGAAGATCTACCTCAGAAACTTATTGATGGTAAACCGGCACCTCTGACTCCTGCTCTCTGCCTGCTGTACCTGAATCCAGAGAAGAAACTACTGCCCATAGCAATTCAGGTTCCACTTCCATCTAGTGAAATATTTCTCTGACTACTTACAGTACTTTTTTGTTTGATCAGCTGTAAACTTTCTTCCTCCCTCAGCTCGGTCAGAAGGCTTCAGAGGAGACCCCAATTTTTCTGCCGAGTGACTTGGAGTCTGACTGGCTGCTGGCCAAGATACATGTGAAGCATGCAGATGCCCTCTACAGTGCATTGATTGCTCATTTGCAGAACACTCATCTACTGACAGAAGTTTTTACAATGGCAACACTTCGAAATCTCCCAAAGAATCACCCCCTGTACAAGGTGGGCTGTTTTTTTTTGTTTGTTTGTTTGTTTTCAAATTGGACTGGAGTGTTGCAGGCAGAATGAGGCTTGTGTATGTGTCCCCAGTCCTCTTACTTAGTTCATGACTGTTGCCAGTGTCTCCTCTCTTTCCCCAGCTGCTGATGCCCCATCATCGATACACCCTCCACATAAGCATCTTGGCTCGTGCTCGACTTTACGGCCCTGGAAGAGTTTTCACAAAAGTAAGGGTTATCATTGAAAAGATAAATTCTACTAATTTCATATAATGTGTAGGTAGTTTAGTAATTTTGGACATGATCATTTATTTTAAATAGTATGCAATTCATGTGAGACAGGCAGCTTACATTAATGTAGTTTATCCTGTATTTGTTGGAGGCCATGATAAATTACCTGTAATGTTGTCAGTCTTCTCTTGGAGCAGATGGAATAACAGAACTATTGAGGAAAGCGCTCTCCCAGATGACGTACACTTCCCTCTGTCTGCCTGAAAACATTGCAGCTAGAGGACTGGAGTCCATCCCCAACTTTTATTACAGAGATGATGCACTGAGGCTGTGGAGCATCATCAACAGGTGAACTTCTGCCTGACTAGTAGTCAATCCCTACTTTTATGAACTTATTTTTGTATTTAAATGTGGGGCACATTGGATAATTGTTTTTAATCAATCATAATTTAGCTTATATTCATTCTGATACTGGTACCCTTGTTGTCCTCAGCTTTGTTAAGGCAGTGGTGGCATATTATTATCCATCAGACAGTGAAGTGTCTGCAGACTCTGAGCTCCAGGAATGGGTCAATGAGATCTTCTACTATGGATTTCTGGGAAATGATGACTCAGGTATCTCATTTTGTAGCAAGAGGTCCTCCCCTTTTAAAAATGCTTGCATTATATGTACAATGTTGAGGCCCTGCAGGAGTTCTCTTTAATCCTGAAGGGTGTAGTCTGAGGAGATATTAAAGGCTTTGACATGTTTGCTCATTTACCACAATCATGCTTTACATGACTGCTAACAAGCATAAGCGTATCATTTTCCAAACAGCTAATGGTTAAATTAATGAGTATGTAATGAAACGTTGTTTTTTTTTTGTTTTTTTTTATGAAGATTTGTTTAAAATAAGTAATCCATTTCTAAAGGTTCATCTTGATCAGGGTTGTGGGAGAAGTACACGTTGGCTTGGTTACAAACTGGGGGATGAGATTCTTTAAGAATTTTTGTTCTATGTTCAATTCCTGACAGGAATCCCTTCAAGCTTTCAAACTGTGGAGGAACTGATCAAGTTTGTCACTATGGTGATTTTCACATCATCAGTTCAGCATGCTGCGGTTAACAGTCCACAGGTAAATATTTAAATGGACTTCAAAGAATATCTTGACATTATTACAGAAACGGGGCTACAGATAAACCAAGCACTGATGGCTAGTAAATCCTTTAAAACATAAACTTATTAAACCACCAATGAGCATGGCATCAATCCTCTGATCTAACATTCTGCAAGAAGGCAAACAAGCAGATGTACAAAATGTCCTATAGTTGTACAGCTCAAGGTTTGATTGTGTTAATGGCTGCTGTATGTCTTCTAAAGTTAGACTTTCTAGGTTGGATTCCCAATGGTCCATTTATGCTGCACCAACCTCAACCAACAACAAAAGGGCAGTCAAGCATGGAGGCCATCTTGGCAACTCTGCCAAATAAATCACTTTCAGGACTTCAGTCTTCACTTATGTGGAAACTCAGCGAGAAGTCTGATGACTTTGTAAGTTTGATATGTAGTTTTTCTCATCAAAACTGCCACAGGTGTACTATATGACTAGCAAGTCTCCCTTTCATAGATGGAACATATTTTTGTTTTGTCTTTATCAGGTACCCCTGGGTACTTATCCCCAGCAACGCTTTGATGAGCCTGCGGTCTTGCAGATGATCAAGGATTTTCAAGCTGAGCTGTCCTCCCTCAGTGTGGCCATTACCAAGAGGAACTCTGAGCTTGAGCTGCCTTATTATTACTTGAACCCTAAAGAAATAGAAAACAGTGTAACCCAATAGCAGATGAAGATCATAATGTCAGCAGTAAACAAGCTGTCACAGCTTTGTTGTACGGCATATTGCCACCAATATTGTGATTAATGTACTGTAACTGACACTGTTAGTTTATCCTGAAAGTAAAGACTGAGACTTATGTGGGTGATGTACTTTGTTCCATTCAGTAGGTGAGAGTACATATACAATACATGGTGTTTGTGATCTGAACTAACCCAATGAGCGCCTTGATCAGGCGGTAGCCAGGCATATTCCCCATCATGCTCTGGATCTGCAGTTGTTGGAGAGCAACTGTGACACCTCAATCCTGCAAGGTTATCCTTGGTAAAAAGATTCATGAGACCCGAAGAGAGAATTGTGATCACTTTGATCCACTGATGTTTCATTTGACACCACATTTGGATCAAAATTTGAATGCCTATTATGGAGGTATTTGAATTTGCAAATGTATTTTGTTTTATCTTGTAGAGAAAGAAAAAATACATATGTTGAGGGTTTGTTTGCTTGTAGCTCACTTGGTAATGAGAACACACTGTTTCCTGTTACTTGCTGATTTCTACAAATATTCATTATGTTTGACTTTAGCACACTTTTATAGATTGTACTTTAAATTTAATATAAAAACCTCAGCTGCTGATCCCTCACGTCCGTTACACTCTCCAAATAAATACTATGGCTTGCAAATCTATTTTTGGACCCAGAGGCATTTTTGGCACAGTATTGTTTTTTAGAGTTCACTTGGATATGCTGGGATGACTGAGCTCATGAGAAAGGCTCTGTCTGAGATGACCTACAGCTCCCTCTGCCTGCCAGAGAACATCACTGCATGAGGACTAGAGTCCATCCCCAACTTCTACTGCAGAGATGATGGCCTGAAGCTGTGGAACATCATCAGCAGGTTAGACAGTTGTTTCAAATCTTATTGTGTCCTTCCCTTGGGCACTGTCTTCCTGCATTTTTGCACATACAAGTGAGATTATCTAAATGTGTGTAAACAAATTGTTTTGTGTTCACCAGCTTTATGAGGGCAGTAGTGGAGTACTATTATCCCTCAGACAGTGAGGTCTGTAAAGACACTGAGCTGCAGGAGTGGATCAGTGAGATATTCACACATGGATTCTTAGGAAACAAAGATGCAGGTATTTAAACAATGCTCTGAAGTTAGTCGTAAACACAATCTGCATGTATAGTAGCCTATAGGATATTGACATTTTCCAAGGAGGCAGCGAATGGCAAAGATGAACTGATAATGACTGTGATGCCAACAGGGTTTCCAGCAGGCTTTCATACTGTCGAGGAAGTGATCAAGTTCATCACCATCGTGATCTTCACAGTGACAGCTCAACATGCTGCAGTCAACAATGGACAGGTGAGCCAATGAATAGCTTTGAAAAGAGAAAATTGTTGCGTTGAGCAGTGAAATGGCAGAGGGTACAAGAGAGAATTTATATCTGTTTATCTGAGGCAGAAACCAGAGTGCAGGGGGTTGGTACTGTCTGACGTGACATTCTTCATCTACAGTTCTCTGATAGTTTTGTCTACTGAGTGTTTTTCTGCTAACTATTCTTCCTTGATACTCAATTAACCTTGTTAAAAATGTAAAAATTTCCTGCATTTTTTTTTTCTACCTCAAAAGTTTACAAGTTTCCTACTTTAGTGTTTATTCTCAGTGTATGTGGATGGTACCACAGCACAAAACAACTGTCATTCTGCACAGCAAAGTGAAGTAACAATAAGCAAAACACATTCTTGTGAGGAGGAGGACTGTAACAATTACAAAAATAAAGAGTCATACATATTGAGACTTCTTTCATAATTCAGTCTGACTACCACTCCTGGGCACCCAATGGCGCTCTCCTGCTGCACAAACCTCCCCCAACCACCAAGGGGCAGTCAAGCATGAAGATAATTTTGGAGACTCTCCCAAATGTTGGAGAGACGGTCAGT
Organism: Argyrosomus regius; assembly: GCA_946959425.1. NCBI lineage: Eukaryota > Metazoa > Chordata > Actinopteri > Sciaenidae > Argyrosomus > Argyrosomus regius. The sequence goes on along the minus strand of OX336901.1, from coordinate 10,850,203 downwards.
TTTGCAGCAATGGCGTGGGTACTGTCAGAGAAGTACACTGATGTGGTAAGTTTGGTGATGATGAATGCCCATCCATATTTTAAATGTGCTTTTAAAAAATGAGCAAACAAAATACTCCATCAATCTGATCTCCTGATTCATTTTATCACTTTGGCAGGTTCCCATGGGTACATACCCCGAAGAGCGTTTCGATGAGCCTGCCATTAAGCAGATGATTAAGGAATTTCAAGCAGAGTTGTCCTACCTGAGTGAAGCAATTCAAGAAAGAAACTCAAAGCTTGAAGTACCCTTCACCTATCTGGACCCTGCTCAGATAGAGAACAGTATAACCATTTAACTAAACCTGATAAAATCATGTTATGTTTCAGCATTATTAACAATATTCATCCTTTTCTTAAAACCTGTCTTGTATTCTTGGTTGTGTGTTTAATTTTAAATTAACACATACATTAAAACGGTAGAGACTGATGACATTACTGATTAATTGAAGCTGTTTGGTACTCTTTATAATAATACAGGAAACTGTCTTTCATAAAATTGTCTCACATGACAGCACGTACTGTAGCACTGATCTGCAAGACAAATAATATGGTATAGCATATTTTCTCCCTGTCAGTGTAGTGTCTTTTAGAGGCAGTCAGCTACAATTTTACTTGGTCCTGTCTCTGTCTCAGACAAAGAAGTCATGACTTGGTTTAGTTGGTCTTGACTACAACGTTGGTAATATTGTATGACTGTAAGTATGACTACTGCACCAGCATGAATGTTTTAGCCAAGACTATTTATTTCCTTTGCTTGCAGTTCATATTAAAATGGCATGTGAATCAATGATGTAATTCAGTGTGCTGCATACTTGTACTCGTAACAGCCTTAACCTGTGAGGTTATTACATAAGAACTGGTAAGCTATCATACATGGTCCATCCTAATAGCTTCTTCTTACTCTGGTAACTCCCCAAAACTACTGTAACTCAGAACTATCTCTTTAACCAAATCACACACATCTATGTGATCTCCTTTTGATATGTAATAATGACAATGATATATTGTTAGTCAATGTGTCTTTCAGTGCCGAGCAGAAGAATCAAGTTTATTGCCACGCAGGTTTTTACATAGAAGGAATTTTAGAGCAAAACATAGTAAGATAATAAAGAAATAAGAAACAACAGACAAGTAAATTATAAATATAAAATGGTGAACATGGTAAACAGACAATTTGTAGCGTTTATCAAGTGCCATCAGTGCCTGTGTGAGACAAATTAAGTAAATAAAGATTCATAAATAGTTTGATACTTTTCCTCTTAATGTTAGCACAGTGGCGTACTTTGTAACAAAGGTCATACTGACAAAAACTGTAAAGCCTTTTAAACCTTTATTTATTCAGTGGAGCTGAGAGCAGTGTGCATGTCATGGTGATAAGGCATGTTGCAAACCCGTCTTCCAGCAGTCACTTGGAGCAGTTATAATTTACATATCTGAAATCTAATCTGGAAAATGTTTTGCATAACTGGATCTGGGCAACTGTGAACTCCAGTGAAGTCATAGTTCAAAGACTTTTCATCAATAACTTAACTCAGAATTACAGTCTTTATGTAAACACTGTCTCTGTCTGTCTGTCTGTGCATAAATTGGTATTATGTGATGTAATTGTGGGTACTTGAGTTTGCAAATGTATTTGCAAATAGGAGCATGGGATGTGGAGATATAAAAAAAAGGAGGAGACCTAAGAATAGCAGGAGCCAGATAAAGCTAAAAGCCAAGGTGACGCAGGTATTTTGCTCAGACAATATTCTTTACATGTGCCGTCGAGTTTAGAGAGTTCATTCTTAATTCCAGTCCACACAGCATTGCTCCTTAATAACCATGGCTGAGTACAAGCTAGAAGTGACAACGGGTAAAGTGACAAATGCAGGAACGCTTGACAAAATATACGTCACCTTAATTGGAGCCAAAGAGGAGGGTGTACGAACTGAATTGAACAACTCTGGTTTAGATTTTCAAATTGGGATGGTAAGTAATCTGAAATTGTTGACTGCTGTACATATTAGTCTCAAATTATTATTTTTATTTGTGTGTGTGTGCTTCTTTCATATTCTGGTTACCACGCAGAGACATATTTGAGATAACAGGTGCTAAGAAAACCAGTAGAGTATTGTAGGAGTCTGTAAATACATGTATTTGCCTTGTTCTTAATTTCCTACTTGTACTTTGTCATTAGGTATAATGTAACTTGACGCTTTTTCTCAGACAGGGAAGTACACTGTCAAAACCAGTTCATCTCTAGGAAAACTTCTGCTGATCAAGGTGGAGAAAGATCCTTGCTTTCTTCTACCAGAAAATGAATGGTACTGCTCCAAAATAGTGGTGACAACTCCAGAAGGAGATGTCCTTCTCTTCCCCTGTTACCGATGGATTTCCAGAGGAGAACTGGTGGAGCTGAGAGGAGGGAGAGGTCTGCTTCAAATAACCCAAATTATTAGAACATTACCACTTCTCAGAGGTTTTGAAACAATCTTTTTGTTAGTTATGTTGTGCTCATGCTATGTGCTTTTATATCTCAGCCATGAAGGTTTTTGATGATGACCATAACCTGTTGACTGGCCATCGGGAAAAAGAGCTGAAGCTTAAAAGGAACTTGTACCAGTAAGTTTTCATGCGCTCAGTATGCCCCTACAGCTGTAGTTTGTCTCAGAAACGTATCTGGACAATTATCTGACTTTTCTTTTTTGCTTTTCTTTTTTCAGATGGGAGGTTATTGATGAAAGACTACCACACATGAGTCATTTCAAAGAAGTATCTGAGCTCCCAGCTGAAATCAGCTTTTCTATGTCCAAAAAAATTGAAATGCTTTTAAAAAAAAAACTAACGTGAGTCGGTAATCTGTGAATAATTTTGATATTTTGAAGTGTCCATATAAATATATTGTTTAATTGTCTGCATTTTGCTTGGCTTTCTTTTTACCCCTTCTTATTTCAGTGGTGTTGAACTCAAGATTGGTAAGCTGATTGGCTCTGCTGAAGAATGGAAAACCATTGATGACATCAAAAAAATCTTCTGCTCCAAGAAGACAACAATGTCAGGTAGAGTTTACGTTCTGGTATTTAACATTCTTCAACACTGTCATTTTTATAGTTTATTAACAAGAGGTGCTGATGCAAAAAAGCATACATGTATAAGAGACAAAAGGAAAACTTGACTAAGCAGCCTAGACCCTCAACAGAAAGAAAATATCAATAAATATCTATATGCCCACAAGTCGTAATGGATTCAATAAATGGTGGTTGGCTCACTCTTAACTAAAACACAGAGATCTTTTCATAGTTTAAAGAGAGCTGGGGTTGAGTTATAACATGTAAGGCGACTGACAGAAAGTGCTAAGCGTTTACCATGACTTACTGCTGGCTGTAAAGCTGCACTAATTAATATTTATATATTAAAATTACTCTGTGTAATGTGTCAGAGCATGTGTAATGTACTGTATATATGTATGCACCATATTTTCTTCACATAATGACTATATTATAATAGACATATTATATTTGTCATTCCTTCTATTTCAGAGTATGTTACAGAACACTGGAAAGAAGATGACTTTTATGGATTCCAGTTTCTGAATGCAATCAACCCCAACGTGATCAAGCGCTGCTCAGGACTTCCCCCAAACTTTCCAGTCACAGAGGAGATGGTGAAGCCGTTCCTGGAGAAGGGAAGCTCTCTGCAGAAGGAAATGGAGGTATGGAAAATGAGTAGCTTTGAATGGGTGATGATCTTTGCCTTGTAGGATTTGTAGATTTGATTGTCTAGATATTTATATAAGCATATTTTTCAGTCATTATTGTACAAATCTATACAACCTCTTGATGCCTGTCACACTTCTTTCTCTCTCTATTATTACTTCCTATACAGAAAGGCAATATATTCCTCTGTGACTTCAAGAGGATGGATGGATTGCCCACTAAGGTGTATGATGGTGAATCTCTGCAAGTGACTGCTGGTCTCTGTTTGTTCTACGTAAACCCAGAGAAAAAACTTATGCCGATTGCAATACAGGTATTTCACCAAATTCATTTTTGTTTGAATGGCCAAAAAATGCATGATGAGAAACAAATTATTAGTATTCCAGCCATGGTTATTGTCATGTATGTTATATTTGTCCAGCAACTTTAATTCCTTAACATTTTCATTTAACGTCTTCGAGGTCCTATATTGTAGTGAGCTTTGATATTTTTGTTTCATTATAAAGCTGGTGCCAAATCATTACTGTGAACATCAATTCACAGAGCACACATCTGTATTCAATTCTTTTAACAAGCCATTAGGACTTCTGTAAGATTGAGATGTCACAACTTTACAGTCACCACCCTCAGCCATGCTCCCAGAACGCCCTGTGTTTGGCCTGGCCATGTGTAACTCATAACAATCAGCCAATCAGAAGCAACAAAAGCATGAGAGATATATAAAATTTAGATCATTTTTGATACTTAAAACTATAAATATATCTTCTTATGGATATTAAAGCCTTAAATAAAACAATTAGTATGTAAAATATAGGACCTTTAATATTTTAAGCCTTCAAATTATGTCACTAACCTCCCATTCTAGAGTAGTGGCTCTACAAAAAGTTTTTCATTTGCATAAAATGTACATCAGTGCAAGTGTTTTTAAAAACAGAAAAATAAACAATGTTTTTTTCATATTCCAGCTGCAACAACAACCTTCTGAGCAGAACCCAATCTTTCTGCCCAGTGACACGGAGACAGACTGGCTGCTAGCCAAGATGTTTATTAAAAACGCGGATATCATGCAGCATCAGTCAGTCTATCACCTCATGAACACTCACCAGCTGGCAGGAGTCTTTACTGTGGCCACTCTCCGCAGCTTCCCTGCGATTCACCCCCTCTACAAGGTAGATGTTTGACTTTGTAACCATCAGGGGTAATTATGTCAGAACTGTTTGAAAATTTACATTTGTTGAGTGATTGTTTGGTTGTGGCTTACTTTGATGATAGGATTTATCGTTATTTGCTGACTGATTTATACAAATATGTATTATGTTTGACTTTAGCACACTTTTATAGGTTGTATTTTGAATTTAATATAAAAACCTCTCTTTCTGTACAGCTGCTGATCCCTCACGTCCGTTACACTCTTCAAATAAATACTATGGGTCGCACATCTATTTTTGGACCTGACGGGATTTTAAGCACAGTATGGATCCTTCACTATTTCATCATTTGCTTTGTTTTTTTTTAAGATCCACCAACTAGTTTGATCCTGATTATTTGTATATTATTTGTGTATTATCGTTTTTTAGAGCTCACTTGGATATGATGGGATGATTGAGCTCATGAGAAAGGCTCTGTCTGAGATGACCTACAGCTCCCTCTGCCTGCCAGAGAACATCACTGCACGAGAACTAGAGTCCATCCCCAACTTCTACTACAGAGATGATGGCCTGAAGCTGTGGAACATCATCAACAGGTTAGACAGTTGTGAAGTTAAAACATTGATTAGAGCATTGATTAAATATATATATATACCATTAATAAAAAGGGCCGTGTGATTTCAGAATACAATTTAAAATCAAATTGTTTTGTGTTCACCAGCTTTGTGAGGGCAGTAGTGGAGCACTATTATCCCTCAGACAGTGAGGTCAGTAAAGACACTGAGCTGCAGGAGTGGATCAGTGAAATATTCAAGCATGGATTCTTAGAAAACAAAGCCGCAGGTATTTAACCCACATTGTGAGATAAACACAACACGTAATTATATATGACAGTATATAATGTATACTTGTAGCCGAAAGTATTTTGAAATTTCCAATGCAATAGTGAATGGCAAAAAGGAACTGATAATGACTGTGATGCCAACAGGGTTTCCAGCAGGCTTTAATACTGTCGAGGAAGTGATCAAGTTCATCACCATGGTGATCTTCACAGTGACAGCTCAACATGCTGCAGTCAACAGTGGCCAGGTGAGCCAATGAATAGCTTTGAAAAGAGAAAAAAACAACTTTTAAACAACAATCTCACTCATTCAAGTGAAATAACAATAAGCAAAACACATGCTTGAAATAATCCACATACTGAAACATCTTTCCTCAGTTTGACTACCAGTCCTGGGTACCCAATGGCTCGCTCCTGCTGCGCAAACCTCCTCCAACCACCAAGGGGCAGTCAAGCATGAAGATAATTTTGGAGACTCTGCCAAATGTTGAAGACACGGCAAACTTCATCGCAAAGGCAAGGATACTGTCAGAACAGTACATTGATATGGTAAGTCTGGTGATGATAAATGCCCATCCATATTTTAAATGTGCTTTAAAAAAAATGAGCAAAAAAGATGCTCCATCAGTCTGATCTGCTGATTCATTTTATTATTTTGCCAGGTTCCCATGGGTACATACCCCGAAGAGCGTTTCGATGAGCCTGCCATTAAGCAGATGATTAAGGAATTTCAAGCAGAGTTGTCCTACCTCAGTGAAGAGATTCAACAAAGAAACTTAAAGCTTGAAGTACCCTACACCTATCTGGACCCTGCCCACATAGAGAACAGTATAACCATATAACTAAACCTGATAAGACAATGTTATATTTCTGCGTCATTTGCCATTTTTTAACATCTGTCTTGCATTCTCAATGTTTTAAGGGAACAATATGTAAGATATTTACTGTGATAAATCATAAAATGACCATGTTTTGTCACCAGAGATGAAGGAAACATGTTAAATTAAAATACTACCTTCTTGACAATAGTATTACAGCCAGTATATTTTCCATTACAGTCCAGAAGGTCTGTCTGTGTTTGGTCCTGCATGATCACTTGATCACCTGCATGATTACTGCTTACCTACAAAGCTCTTTATGGTCAGGCACCATCATATCTTAAAGAGCTCATAGTATCTTACTACCCCACGAGAACACTGCGCTCCCAAAATGCAGGGTTCCTATAGTCTCCAAAAGTAGATGGGGAGCCAGAGCTTTCAGCTATCAAGCTCCTCTTCTGTGGAACAACACTTTCAAGAATAGACTTAAGGCTTTCCTTTTTGATAGAGCTTATAATTAGAGCTGGCTCGGGTTATCCCTTAGTTAAGGACTAGATGTCCACCACATAAATTATTACTGTCATTATTGCTACCATATCTCCATTACAGTTTATAGTTAGTTATTGATTTGCTGCTGCTGTGCATCTGTATCTCTCTCTGTCTCTCTATCTCTCTATCCCTCTCTATTTTTAACTCAACTGGTTGCTTCGGAGGTTTTTCCTCACAACCGTTGCCAAGTGCTTGCTCATGGTGGAATTGTTGGGTCTCTTTAAATGATATTATAAAGAGTGATTTATGATTGATTTATGATTTGGCGCTATATAAATGAAATTGAACTGAATTGAATTCAATTATGACTGCTGTATGATCACATAAGTATGACCTTTTTAATTAAAACCATTTGTTTCCTTTGCTTGCATTTCAAATTAAAGTGCATGTGAATTAATGATGGAATTCAGTGTGTTGCATACTTTTTAGAGATGTAAAAGTATTTAGTGAAAACACTACTTTAATGTATCTGATCAGTAACTCTAATCACAAGCAAGTCAGTTGTTTCTGGAAGCCAAAGATAAAACATGAGTTTGAGGACTCATTCCACCACAGAGAGCCCATACACGAGAGTCTGGATTGGGTGTCCTGCAAGTTTGGAGTGCAAAGAAACAGGTTTATACACTTTCAGTGTTTGTCTTGCTTGTCACAATATTAGCAGTACAATGAGTTAGCCAGTCCTCGAAACTCACACAAAGCTGCAGGCCACAGACTAACTACTAACAAGTTAAGAGAAGAATTTCAAAAACAACAGTCCTTCTACAGTCCATGATGTGTTTATGTAGATAAATAAACCTAAACATTTGTGAGGTTATTACATAAAAACTGGTAGGCTCTCATACATAAAGACACCTATCTATACAATCTTTACTAACATCATTGTGTTAAGCAGGTTGTTCAGGAAAGTTTGTCAGGACAAGTCAGTTTTAATTATCTGGAATGTTGAATGTGAAGAGGAGGGGGCTCATTATGCAGGGTCTGTGCACTCTTAACAGAGGTATACACTAGTATGTGCCTGTTAGAATTTTAGTTTGCTAGTACTTTCCACAGAGTGATCATGGCTGTGTACAAGCTAGAAGTGACTACAGGTGACATGCAATATGCAGGAACATGGGACCACCTGTATGTCACCTTGTTTGGAACTAAAGGGCAGAGTGAGCGGACTGAGTTGGACAACTTTGGTACTGACTTTACTACTGGGGCAGTAAGTTGTGGATCCAGGTTTCTATATTTTTTCAATGTTAAAATACAGTAACAATTTATTTTAGAGGACTGAAGTCTTTGCAGATGTAGATGCCTGCCTTTTATGTTTTAAATATTTTGTGTTAAAGCGTGTATACACTTACACACATGTTGAACTGCATTTTTTTTCATATGCTGTTTGAGTTTACTGAAGCCATTATTTGACTGACTACACTGTTGTAGGAGTCTATGACTTAATCATCTAAACTAGAATAACCTTTTCAATGCATGTATTTATATTAACCATTATTCCAAGACAGGGACCTACACCATGAACACCAGTTTGTCTCTGGGGAACCTTCTGCTGGTCAAGGTGGAGAAAGATCCTTTCTTTCTTCTACCAGAAGATGAATGGTACTGCTCCAAAATAGTGGTGACAACTCCAGAAGGAGATGCCCTTCTTTTCCCCTGTTACAGATGGATCTCCAGAGGAGAACTGGTGGAGCTGAGAGGAGGGAGAGGTCTGCTTTAAATTATTTTTGGAAATCATTTCTTTTAACACTTTTTTTGCTTTTAATTAAAATTTGCATGCTGTTGTCTTTTTTCAGCCATTAAGGTATTTGAGGAGGACCAACCCCTGTTGATTGACCATCGAAAAAAAGAGGTGCTACTCAGAAAGGACATTTACCAGTAAGTTTTCATGTGTGCAGTACAGTATCTACTGTCTAGAGCTGCAGACATGGTCTCAGAGGCATATCTGGAGAAACGTCTATGTGCTTTTTGGTAACATTGTTTGTTTGTTTGTCTGTTTTAGATGGAAAACCATGGCTGAAGGAATACCCCACATGAATAATTTCAATGATGGGTCTGAGCTCCCAGCTGAAATCCGATTCTCCGATTCCAAATCAGCTGAAACAAGTAATACAAAAACAAAAATGTAAGTCTATATATACAATGACACAATGACATCACCAGTCCAATATAGTCAACTGTATGTTTTAAGTCAAAAAGTACATTTGAAGCATTATTATCATTGTGTGTTTAATCTTGCATTGTGTTTTCCCTTTTTTCTGCCCTGTCTCCCTTCAGTGGCCTTGAACTCAAGCTTAAGGGGCTGCTTGGATCTGCTGAAAATTGGGAAACCATTGAAGACATGAAAAACATCTTCTGGTTCAAAAGAACAACAATGTCAGGTGGTTGTCTTTTTTAGGTTTTCCAGTTCTGCAGCATAGCTCACCACAAGAATGTCACTGTCATAGTTTCACAGTAAGATCAGGCTAACTGATTTAATTGTTGGCAGATTAATATGACTGTTTCAGTGCAGTTTCCTGTTTTTAAGATATTTAATATATAATTATGATTATGGTTTACAGACTTGAAATATATTGTGACAGTGGCTGCATCTAAAAATGAGCTAACAGTATTAAATTACCTTCATTTTAAAGACTTCCTCACGTTTTCTTCCCCCTTAAATAAAGATGATGTTCTTGGGTAAAAGTAACAAACAATATTATTTTTTAGTGACTGTGATCATCTATTGTATAAAAACGTGAAAAAAATAATATTAAACATGAGATATTATATTTGTCATTGCTACTCTTACAGAGTATGTTGCAGAACACTGGATGGAAGATGACTTTTACGGATTCCAGTTTCTGAACGGAATCAACCCCAACATGATCAAGCGCTGCTCAGAGCTTCCCTCAAACTTTCCAGTCACAGAAGAGATGGTGAAGCCATTCCTGGAAGAGGGAAGCTCTCTGCAGAAGGAAATGGAGGTGTGGAAGATGAGTGGCTTTGAATGGGCAGTAATGTTTACTTTGAAGGTTGATTTATGCATTTAAAGAGTGTACTTGGATTACAGTGGGAAGTCCCTAAAACATGTGAAACCTATCTTGATGTCTTGAACGCTTCTTATATCTGGCTATCCCTTACAGAAAGGTAACATCTTCCTCTATGACCAAAAGAAGATGGATGGAATGCAAGGTAGACTCTACAATGGTGAACGTCTGCACGTGACTGCTGGACTGTGTTTGTTTTACATGAACCCAAAAAACAAACTGATACCAATTGCAATACAGGTATTTCAAAAAAATACTATAACTATTAATATTGTATACAAGTGAGTAAAATCTGGTCTAGTCACATAATGTCCTGTTACACTTTTTATTTTATGTGAAATTAATAAATGAAATGTGTTTTTTATCACAGCTGCATCAAAAACCTTCTGAGGAGAACCCCATCTTTCTGCCCAGTGACACAGAGACGGACTGGCTGCTAGCCAAGATGTTTATTAAAAATGCAGATGTCATGGATCATGAAGCAGTCCATCATCTCATGAACACTCACTTTCTGACAGAAGTCTATACTCTTGCCACTCTCCGCCACTTTCCTGTGATTCATCCCCTCTACAAGGTATAACTACCAGGGAATGGAAGTGCTGGTGCACTTCCATTCCCTGGATGTGAACTGATGATCTGACTAATTGATTGATTTATTTTTTTGCGTATTTTCAGGGGTGTCTTATGTCTTTATCAGAGAGTTAATCGTAGAAGAGGCCAGAAATAAGGGAAAAGGAGATGAGGAAGACATGCAATAAAAGTCCCCAGTCAAACTCAAAACAGGGATGTTAAGAGTGTTTGGTCAGCATCTTAAATCTCTTGGCCACCAGGGCAACCTATGTTAAAATTATATTTTAACATGTCAATTTTAAAGAATTATTTTCAATAATTGGTGGGTCAGATGTAGAGTAGAGGCCCAGTAGAGCCTTAGTTCACACCATGTCTTATTTAGATAGATAGATCGATGTGATTGATACAGTGACCAGCATATTATGTTTGAACTGGCTTACTTCCTCTTTGCCATTATCTATAGTGTCAGGAACTTTCCACCTGAACACTCTTCAAGTACTCAAACTTCAACATCTCTATCACAGTATCTTGAGAAATATCAGTATTCTTTTCAGTCCCCTGCTTTATTTTATTTGTAAGGAGCAATTCAGGTTCATAAATATTAGCGTTTAATATATATTGAAGATTTTCTCACCACTTTCCCCTTTTGCATAGGGCATTTGTTGCATGTCATTACCCCTCTTGTGCATTCCTTGTGTGTCATTAGACAGTATCTTCATGCAGTTGCATGTGTCTAAAATGTTTTCATGCAAGCATGACTTTGACTTACTTTGACGTGTTATGATCTTCTGTACAGCTGCTGTTTCCACACTTCCGGGACACCCTCTTCATAAACACTGTTGGCAGAAAAATTCTCATGGAAGGAGATGCAGCAGTTTTCAGAATAGTATGTACCATCATAATACATATATAAGAATATTAATATAATTTATATCATATTGCACCACTACAAAAATTTGTTTGTTTGCATTATTGATTATTAGAGTTCACTGGGAAACGATGGGATGACTGAGCTCATGAGAAGATCTTTTTCTGAGATGACCTACAGCTCCCTCTGCCTGCCAGAGAACATCACTGCACGAGGACTAGAGTCCATCCCCAACTTCTACTACAGAGATGATGGCCTGAAGCTGTGGAACATCATCAACAGGTTAGGCAGTTGTTTCAAAACTTATTGCGTCCTTCCCTTGGGCATTGTCTTCCTGCCTTTTTGCACATAGAGATTATCTAAATGTGTGTGATCAAATTATTTTGTGTTCACCAGCTTTGTGAGGGCAGTAGTGGAGTACTATTATCCCTCAGACAGTGAGGTCTGTAAAGACACTGAGCTGCAGGAGTGGATCAGTGAGATATTCACACATGGATTCTTAGGAAACAAAGATGCAGGTATTTAAACAATGCTCTGAGGTTATTAGTAAACACAATCTGCATGTATAGTAGCCTATAGGATATTGACATTTTCCAAGGAGGCAGCGAATGGCAAAGATGAACTGATAATGATTGTGATGCCAACAGGGTTTCCAGCAGGCTTTCATACTGTCAAGGAAGTGATCAAGTTCATCACCATGGTGATCTTCACAGTGACAGCTCAACATGCTGCAGTCAACAGTGGGCAGGTGAGCCAAAGGTTAACTTTGAAAATTGTTTAAACAGCTTATGTTTAAGTATTAAGTTCAAATACATGCAACCTGCTTCATCCATTACAAATTCTCTGTTAATTAGTCTTTTTAACACAGTTTTAGAGCATTACAATGGTGCAAAGGTTGCATTTCCTATGTAGGTTTACCTCCCTTTTTTTAATGTTTAACATTGGATTCAGTTTATTAAATTAATTTTCCATTAAAGTTGGCCCACAACTCCAAGTATATATAATATGATAACTAAAACCTTAAGTGATACAGATTGAAACTTCTTTCATGATTTAGTTTGACTACCACTCCTGGGCGCCCAATGGCTCACTCCTGCTGCGCAAACCTCCTCCAACCACCAAGGGGCAGTCAACCATGAAGACAATTTTGGAGACTCTCCCAAATGTTGGAGAGATGGTCAGTGTTACATCAGTGGTGTGGATACTTTCAAAGAAGTACACTGATGCGGTAAGTTTGGTGATGATAAATGCCCATCCATATTTTAAATGTGCTTTAAAAAATGAGCAAACAAAATACTCACACTTCATTTTATTATTTTTGCAGGTTCCCATGGGTACATACCCCGAAGAGCGTTTCGATGAGCCTGCCATTAAGCAGATGATTAAGAAATTTCAAGCAGAGTTGTCCTACCTGAGTGAAGCGATTCAAGAAAGAAACTCACAGCTTGAAGTGCCCTACACCTATCTGGACCCTGCTCAGATAGAGAACAGTATAGCTATTTAACTAAACCTGATAAGACAATGTTATATTTCTGCATTATTTGCCAGTTTTTAACATCTGTCTTGCATTCTCGATGTTTTAAGGGAACAATATGTAAGATATTTACTGTGATAAATCATAAAATGACCATGTTTTGTCACCAGAGATGAAGGAAACATGTTAAATTAAAATACTAGCTTCTTGACAATAATACTACAGCCAGTATATTTTCCATTTGAATTTGTCTTACAGTCCAGAAGGTCTGTCTGTGTTTGGTCCTGCATGATCCCGCACACTACCAATGTCGACCCTCTGAGTTGCCAGATATGAAACAAATGTGACTCACTGGAAGCAACCAAAGTAGATCAACGTAGTTAATGTTAGATTCTGCCTGAACTAAAAAGCTCCATGAGCAGAAATGTGGTATAACACTGATAAACACTGGAGATGCATTAAAAAGGTAAAGACAGCAGAGAAGGACCCCAGAGCGCTTGTTCTAGATTTGACTATAGTTAATTTTAAGTGCATGAAATCAGAGAATAAAATCATGAACTAAAATGAGAAAATAAGTCTTGAGCTTGTGAAGGTTCACGTCTTCAATCAGAGAACCTGCATGTGCTTCGAATCTGGGAAGGATGGGCATGAGGAGAGATGATTCTCCAATATTTTGAATTTGGACTGCAGTACCCCCTTTTAACCTCTAGATATCAGTGTTACACATAAAGTTACATATTGTTCCTTTAATCCTGAATGAAACAATTAAATATACTTTAAATGATATTACAGTAAGTGAGATGGTAGGGACAGTTAGTGATTTGTTGCATGGGGAAGAATAAAATGTTTGTATCATGTTAAATGGGGCTATAGTAGGTCACTATTGTGTGAGTTCTGTGTTATACTTGAGAAATAATTTAAATTATCAGTTTGCCAATCAAGCAACGAGAAGTCTCAGTCCACAAAACAGAGATACTTCCCAGGACCATTTCTGATACTGGTGAGCCCTCTCAGAAATCTGACGACTGCGATAAACTGTGTCCTATCCATAAGAAACCTCATCCCCTACGTAAATGCTGCTGCATTCCGGGAAAAGCCCATTGAGGATCGTAGGATGTTCTTAAAAGAGAATAATGTGTGCTTCAGATGCTGTTCATCATCACATTTTGCAAGGAACTGTAAAATGAAAGTTCAATGTTCTGAATGTAAAAGTGAAAGGCACCACACTGCGCTTTACCCTGGACCCGCACCCTGGCGTGGAGGAAGAGCCCTCACCTCAACCTCTTGTCACCACCAAATGCACTGAAGTCTGTGGTGGAGATCTGACAAGTCACTAGTTCGTTCACAGTTCTTTGAAGTTTTCAGTGACCAAAGTCCAAGTGCCCCATACACTTTGAGAACATGCGCTGGGATAAAGGAATCAGTAGGAAGAAGGGCCAGTGGCTATGTTGTGGAGTCTCTGGATGGCTCTGCCTGCATCCCATTACCCAGCCTCATAGAGTGTAATGACATTCCTAATAACAGGGACGAGATTCCAACTCCCAATGTGGCTCTTCATTATGCACACCTGAAGTCGGTGGCGCATCTCATCCCAGACATTAACCCGCAAGCCCCAATTATGCTTCTCCTAGGTCGGGACATTATCAGAGTGCATAAAGTCCGTAAACAGGTGAATGGCTCACACAATCTTCCCTATGCACAGAAGTTGGATCTGGGGTGGGTCATTGTAGGAAATGTGTGTCTAGGTAGCGTCCACAAACCACTGACAATCAACACCTTTTACACGAACACCACAGAGCTAGAACGCCCTACTCTTTCTCAGCCATGCCCTAACGTGTTCCATGTTAAAGAAAAATACAGTGACATCCAGATCACCAAACTCCCCCTAAAAGTTCATGAGGAGGAATCTACTTGTGATGCTGACCACCTAGGATGCACTGTGTTCAAACAAACCAAGGATGATAACCAGGTAGCCCCATCAATCCAGGATGCCTCGTTCATGAAAATAATAGATGAAGGACTACAGAAAGAGTCAAACACCAGCTGGGTGGCACCGTTACCCTTCAAGTGTCCACGTCGACAGCTCCCTAACAACAGGCCTCAAGCACTGAAGCGTCTCATGTCTCTCAAGCGCAATTTTGAGAGAAAGCCTGAAATGAGAGACCACTTCCTCAGCTTTATGGACAAGATGTTTAAAAATGGCCATGCTGAGTTAGCCCCTCCGCTCAGTGATGAAGAGGAACGATGGTATTTGCCAACATTCGGTGTGTACCATCCGAGGAAACCAAAACAAATCCGAGTGTTTTTTGATTCTAGTGCCCAATACGATGGTCAAGTTCAGCACCTGTCCAACACCTTCTGGGACAGATGGCGGAAGCAATACCTTCCACCATTACAAGCACGCAGGAAGTGGCAGTGCACTTATCCAGATGTCAAACAAGGAAGCGTTGTTCTTCTCAAGAACATCCAAGTTCCAAGAAATGAATGGCCTCTTGGACTAGTAACACAGACTTTTCCTAGCAAAGATGGGAAAGTGCGTCAGGTCCTACACTCTTTCTTCAACCTGTAACAGAGACAGTGCTTCTTCTCCCCCCAGATGTTTAGGTATATTAGGTGTAATGGTTGTTGAGTGACGTGTAATCACGCCAGGCGGGGAGTGTTCTGTTTTGATTAGTTTTTGTGTCTCCCTGTGGCCACTTTGGGGATTGCAGCATGTTGGTTGCGGGAGAAGTCATGTGACCTGTGTGACTGTGAGTCAGTCAGCCTAGTTTTCAGAGCAGAGAGTTTATTTTATCTTGAGCTGATCCAGCAGCAGCTACCTACATTGTATGCCTTCGATTGTATTGTTGATATGTATTGGTTTGTTTTATTGTCTATGATTGCACATGATTATTTTCCTGGATAAATTATATTTTTGTGAAGTTTATGTTACGAGTGACTGCATTGCTCCTAGGCCATTTTAAGTTGATATACTAAAATACAAACAGATATATAAATAGATAATTGATGGGTTAAAATATTTACATTGTTGTTAAAAAGGAATAAATATATAAAAACCTTTAAGCAGTAAAAAGCCATGTTATTTAATTCATGTGAGGGTTTGGACTGGCACATTTAAGTTGTTTATCGGTACACGTTTAAAGCTGCATAGTGCTGATTATTCTTTGTATGTTTTAGTTTCACCTTTCCTCGTGTCATTAAACCTGTGGACAACGAAACAACGGTCTTCAAAGTCTTGATATTTTGGAAGGAGTTTATCTGACTGCTAAGCTGAATACAGCATGGCGAGGGCAGTACAGTGTGTGTGTTCTGACTTTGTTTTATCAGGGAAACCTGATCCTGTCACAGGATCATGGAAATAAAAAGTTATTTCCTGATTGTTTCACAATGGTTACATTCAGCAGGTATAGACACGCCCACAGCAACGCACTTCAGCCCCCCCCCCCCACCACCGGTTGCCAGATCCAGATGTGACAGGATCAGGGAAACAGGATCAGGGAGTGTCTATAGCCTATGTGCTGAATGTCACTGCTGTGAAACAATCAGGAAATAACGTTTTATTTCTCTGATTAACAGCTTTATTCGCTCACTGTTATTGTTACTCTAATCATCGGACACAAATCAAATTAAACTTCTTCGTGTCACTATTTCGCAGCGTAAATTGCAAGTCGGAATCAGATTTAGAAGCTGGGTACATGAAATAAACAAAGTCAGAACACACACACAGATGGATCAGAGTTTAGTTCATGAATCCACCTGGATAGTCTCTGCTTCAGAGACATGTCAGGCTGTCTGTGGAGGTTTGACCGATCTGAGTGTCTGATTGGCTTGCGGAACGTGATGTGAGGCTCTGTTTTTGCCAAAGTTGGAACTGGCAAAACTTCAGCCAGACATTCAAAACTAGAGACATCACATTCTTCAGAGCAACACCAGAGCTTGATAAGGAAAGGAGGTAGTTAGGAGAATTCAACAATACACTGTGTCATTATTTATTTTATTTTATTATATTTTCAAATTATTTTTGCAGTGTATTTGAGCATTCACTTTAGACAATTTACAAAGTGTTTTTATTTTTTTTTATACTTTCCACAGAGTGATCATGGCTGAGTACAAGCTAGAAGTGACTACAGGTGACATGCAATATGCAGGAACATGGGACCACCTGTATGTCACCTTGTTTGGAACTAAAGGGCAGAGTGAGCGGACTGAGTTGGACAACTTTGGTATTGACTTTAATACTGGGGCAGTAAGTTGAATACAGTTTGACTAATCACATGATTGACATAATACATTGTTTCATGTATAAAGATCAGTGTTTTCACCAGTCAGTTTGCAAGTTTGTATATCACTATTGTGGATCCAGATTAAAATTCAGTAACAATTAATTTTAGAGGACTGAAGTCTTTGCAGATGTAGATGCCTGCCTTTTATGTTTTAAATATTTTGTGTTAAAGCGTGTATACACTTACATGTTGAACTGCATTTTTTTTCATATGCTGTTTGAGTTTACTGAAGCCATTATTTGACTGACTACACTGTTGTAGGAGTCTATGACTTAATCATCTAAACTAGAATAACCTTTTCAACGCATGTATTTATATTAACCATTATTCCAAGACAGGGACCTACACCATGAACACCAGTTTGTCTCTGGGGAACCTTCTGCTGATCAAGGTGGAGAAAGATCCTTTCTTTCTTCTACCAGAAAATGAATGGTACTGCTCCAAAATAGTGGTGACAACTCCAGAAGGAGATGTCCTTCTCTTCCCCTGTTACCGATGGATCTCCAGAGGAGAACTGGTGGAGCTGAGAGGAGGGAGAGGTCTGCTTCAAATTATTTTTGGAAATCATTTATTTTAACACTTTTTTTTGCTTTTAATTAAAATTTGCATGCTGTTGTCTTTTTTCAGCCATTAAGGTATTTGAGGAGGACCAACCCCTGTTGATTGACCATCGAAAAAAAGAGCTGCTACTCAGAAAGGACATTTACCAGTAAGTTTTCATGTGTGCAGTACAGTATCTACTGTCTAGAGCTGCAGACATGGTCTCAGAAGCATATCTGGAGAAACGTCTATGTGCTTTTTGGTAACATTGTTTGTTTGTTTGTCTGTTTTAGATGGAAAACCATGGCTGAAGGAATACCCCACATGAATAATTTCAATGATGGGTCTGAGCTCCCAGCTGAAATCCGATTCTCTGATTCCAAATCAGCTGAAACAAGTAATACAAAAACAAAAATGTAAGTCTATATATACAATGACACAATGACATCACCAGTCCAATATAGTCAACTGTATGTTTTAAGTCAAAAAGTACATTTGAAGCATTATTATCATTGTGTGTTTAATCCTGTATTATGTTTTCCCTTTTTTCTGCCCTGTCTCCCTTCAGTGGTCTTGAACTCAAGCTTAAGGGGCTGCATGGATCTGCTGAAAATTGGCAAACCATTGAAGACATGAAAAACATCTTCTGGTTCAAAAGAACAACAATGTCAGGTGGTTGTCTTTTTCAGGTTTTCCAGTTCTGCAGCATAGCTCACCACAAGAATGTCGCAGTCATAGTTTCACAGTAAGATCAGGCTAACTGATTTGATTGTTGGCACATTTTTTCAGTGCAGTTTCCTGTTTGAACTGTCGATAGCAAATTATTGTTGGAAATTTTGGGGATGTGGCTTTGCTGATAACTGTTTTCTGGATGATAAACTGCATAAAATGCTGAACAGTTCCTCCATTTTTTTCAGTAAGTGTTCAGAGAGGTTGTCAAGTCAATACAGCAGGGACTTGATGCCTTCATCCATACTACAGTTTATTTTGCCACAGAGACAAACACACAAGACAGACATAATATTCTGTCCTGGCAGTTGTGTCCGTTACAAAGCACTGACAGATAGCTAACGAGAATAAAATGAAGAGCGGGACTTTTCTTCCATGAAACTTTACTTGAACTAATTTCACTTCTTTTCCATCTCTCACTTTCATTCCATTCAGATCCGTAAAACTACAAAAGACATAAAAATACAGAAAGTCACTAAGTGACGCCTCTTTAAGCTGTCAGACATATTCACATAGATGTAAACGACTGTTATCAGATTTAACGATCGGTACTTGGTTGCTAGGCAACTTGTTAGCGATACACAGAGTGGCTAGACATGTCATGCTAACACACAAATTCGTACATTAAAACAAACATTTTGTTTACTTATTATCTTTAGAAACGTTACGCTTACTGTTTCATAACTATTAGTATCTCATTCATTGAACACTTACGGACGTATTTACTCCAAGGATCAAAGCGAAGAAACAGCTGTTGCACGCATCTCATCAAACTGACGAGTAACTGACAGGCAACGGCTAGGAATACATGTAGATGTAGTACCAAATTCTAGCACCAGGTGTCGCCATAGCAACATAAACATGACAGAAAAATTACAATTACACAGGAGTCAGAACACATAATGAAATAATAATTAAAAAACTAAATACAATACTTCCTGTATTGTATACAGTGTTTTTAGTATGGAAACAATGAAGATGGAATCTTTTAAACCATGTATCTTAAATTCATGAGAAGGGCTCAGCATGATCTCACAGCATTTTCATGTAGGAGAGAATCACATATTGTGTCCTGCTCAAATATTATTAAATTATTTACTTTTTTTTCAGCTCATTTGCAGCTGACATTTGTCATAGGATGATCTAAACCCAAGAAACCCTTGTCCAATAATAGAATATTTAATATATGATTATGATTATTAAATGTTTTACAGACATATATGTTGTGACAGTGTCTGCATGTCAAATACCAATAACAGAATGTAATCTATACAAATTTAAGTTAAATTACCTTCATTTTTAGGACTTCTTCACATTTTCTTCCCCCTTAAATAAAGATGATGTTCTTGGATAAAACTAGATTAACAAACAATATTGTTTTTAAGTGACTGTGATCATCTATTGTACTACAAACTTGAAAAAATCAAAACATATTAAACATTATATTTCTCATTGCTACTCTTACAGAGTATGTTGCAGAACACTGGATGGAAGATGACTTTTACGGATTCCAGTTTCTGAACGGATTCAACCCCAACATGATCAAGCGCTGCTCAGAGCTTCCCTCAAACTTTCCAGTCACAGAAGAGATGGTGAAGCCGTTCCTGGAAGAGGGAAGCTCTCTGCAGAAGGAAATGGAGGTGTGGAAGATGAGTGGCTTTGAATGGGCAGTAATGTTTGCTTTGAAGGTTGATTTATGCATTTAAAGAGTGTACTTGGATTACAGTGGGAAGTCCCTTAAACATGTGATACCTATCTTGATGTCTTGAACGCTTCTTATATCTGGCTATCCCATACAGAAAGGTAACATCTTCCTCTATGACCAAAAGAAGATGGATGGAATGCAAGGTAGACTCTACAATGGTGAACGTCTGCACGTGACTGCTGGACTGTGTTTGTTTTACATGAACCCAAAAAACAAACTGATACCAATTGCAATACAGGTATTTCAAAAATACTATAACTATTAATACTGTATACAATTGAGTAAAATCTGGTCTAGTCACATAATGTCCTATTACACTTTTTATTTTATGTGAAATTAATTAATGAAATGTGTTTTTTATCACAGCTGCATCAAAAACCTTCTGAGGAGAACCCCATCTTTCTGCCCAGTGACACAGAGACGGACTGGCTGCTAGCCAAGATGTTTATTAAAAATGCAGATGTCATGGATCATGAAGCAGTCCATCATCTCATGAACACTCACTTTCTGGCAGAAGTCTATACTCTTGCCACTCTCCGCCACTTTCCTGTGATTCATCCCCTCTACAAGGTATAACTACACAACACAGATCATAATGCTGGTGCACTTCCATTCCCTGGATGGAATAAAAGTCCCCAGTCAAACTCAAAACAGGGATGTTAAGAGTGTTTGGTCAGCATCTGAAATCTCTTGGCCACCAGGGCAACCTGGTGTTAAAATTATATTTTAACATGTCAATTTTAAAGAATTATTTTCAATAATTGGTGGGTCAGATGTAGAGTAGAGGCCCAGTAGAGCCTTAGTTCATACCATGTCTTATTTAGATAGATAGATCGATGTGATTGATACAGTGACCAGCATATTATGTTTGAACTGGCTTACTTCCTCTTTGCTATTATCTATAGTGTCAGGAACTTTCCACCTGAACACTCTTCAAGTACTCAAACTTCAACATCTCTATCACAGTACCTTGAGAAATATCAGTATTCTTTTCAGTCCCCTGCTTTATTTTATTTGTAAGGAGCAATTCAGGTTCATAAATATTAGCGTTTAATATATATTGAAGATTTTCTCACCACTTTCCCCTTTTGCATAGGGCATTTGTTGCATGTCATTACCCCTCTTGTGCATTCCTTGTGTGTCATTAGACAGTATCTTCATGCAGTTGCATGTGTCTAAAATGTTTTCATGCAAGCATGACTTTGACTTACTTTGACGTTTTATGATCTTCTGTACAGCTGCTGTTTCCACACTTCCGGGACACCCTCTTCATAAACACTGTTGGCAGAAAAATTCTCATGGAAGGAGATGAAGCAGTTTTCAGGATAGTATGTACCTTTATAATACATATATAAGAATATTAATATAATTTATATTATATTGCACCACTACAAAATTTGATTTGTTTGTTTGCATTATTGATTATTAGAGTTCACTGGGAAACGATGGGATGACTGAGCTCATGAGAAGATCTTTTTTTGAGATGACCTACAGCTCCCTCTGCCTGCCAGAGAACATCACTGCACGAGGACTAGAGTCCATCCCCAACTTCTACTACAGAGATGATGGCCTGAAGCTGTGGAACATCATCAACAGGTTAGGCAGTTGTTTCAAAACTTATTGCGTCCTTCCCTTGGGCACTGTCTTCCTGCATTTTTGCACATAGAGATTATCTAAATGTGTGTAATCAAATAGTTTTGTGTTCACCAGCTTTGTGAGGGCAGTAGTGGAGTACTATTATCCCTCAGACAGTGAGGTCTGTAAAGACACTGAGCTGCAGGAGTGGATCATTGAGATATTCACACATGGATTCTTAGGAAACAAAGATGCAGGTATTTAAACAATGCTCTGAGGTTATTAGTAAACACAATCTGCATGTATAGTAGCCTATAGGATATTGACATTTTTCAAGGAGGCAGCGAATGGCAAAGATGAACTAATAATGACTGTGATGCCAACAGGGTTTCCAGCAGGCTTTCATACTGTCGAGGAAGTGATCAAGTTCATCACCATGGTGATCTTCACAGTGACAGCTCAACATGCTGCAGTCAACAGTGGGCAGGTGAGCCAAAGGTTAACACTGAAAATGGTTTAAACAGCTTATGTTTAAGTTTAAGTTTTAAGTTCAAATACATGGCAAATTTGGCAACCTGCTTCATCCATTACAAATTCTCTGTTAATTATTCCCTTTAACACCGCATTAGCTTTAGAGCATTACAATGGTGCAAAGGTTGCATTTCCTATGTAGGTTTACCTCCCTTTTTTTAATGTTTAACATTGGATTAATTTTATTAAACTAATTTTCCATTAAAGTTGGCCCACAACTCCAAATATATATAAATGATAACATATAAATAAAACCTTAAGTCATACATATTGAAACTTCTTTCATGATTTAGTTTGACTACCACTCCTGGATGCCCAATGGCTCGATCCTGCTGCGCAAACCTCCTCCAACCACCAAGGGGCAGTCAACCATGAAGACAATTTTGGAGACTCTCCCAAATGTTGGAGAGACGGTCAATTTTACATCAGTGGCGTGGATACTTTCAAAGAAGTACACTGGTGCGGTAAGTTTGGTGATGATAAATGCCCATCCATATTTTAAATGTGCTTTTAAAAATGAGCAAACAAAATACTCACACTTCATTTTATTATTTTGGCAGGTTCCCATGGGTACATACCCCGAAGAGCGTTTCGATGAGCTTGCCATTAAGCAGATGATTAAGAAATTTCAAGCAGAGTTGTCCTACCTGAGTGAAGCGATTCAAGAAAGAAACTCACAGCTTGAAGTGCCCTACACCTATCTGGACCCCGCTCAGATAGAGAACAGTATAGCTATTTAACTAAACCTGATAAGACAATGTTATATTTCTGCATTATTTGCCAGTTTTTAACATCTGTCTTGCATTCTCGATGTTTTAAGGGAACAATATGTAAGATATTTACTGTGATAAATCATAAAATGACCATGTTTTGTCACCAGAGATGAAGGAAACATGTTAAATTAAAATACTAGCTTCTTGACAATAATACTACAGCCAGTATATTTTCCATTTGAAATTTGTCTTACACTCCAGAAGGTCTGTCTGTGTTTGGTCCTGCATGATCCCGCACACTACCAATGTCGACCCTCTGAGTTGCCAGATATGAAACAAATGTGACTCACTGGAAGTAAGCAAAGTGGATCAACGTAGTTAATGTTAGATTCTGCCTGATATAAAAAGCTCCATGAGCAGAAATGTGGTATAACACAGATAAACACTGGAGATGCATTAAAAGGTAAAGACAGCAGAGAAGGACCCCAGAGCGCTTGTTCTAGATTTGACTATAGTTAATTTTAAGTGCATGAAATCAGAGAATAAAATCATGAACTAAAATGAGAAAATAAGTCTTGAGCTTGTGAAGGTTCACGTCTTCAATCAGAGAACCTGCATGTGCTTCGAATCTGGGAAGGATGGGCATGAGGAGAGATGATTCTCCAATATTTTGAATTTGGACTGCAGTACCCCCTTTTAACCTCTAGATATCAGTGTTACACATAAAGTTACATATTGTTCCTTTAATCCTGAATGAAACAATTAAATATACTTTAAATGATATTACAGTAAGTGAGATGGTAGGGACAGTTAGTGATTTGTTGCATGGGGAAGAATAAAATGTTTGTATCATGTTAAATGGGGCTATAGTAGGTCACTATTGTGTGAGTTCTGTGTTATACTTGAGAAATAATTTAAATTAGCAGTTTGGGAAGCAAATGCTTAAGCACTAGACTCACAAGCCAATCTCTAAACACTAGACAGTGAGCTTTCTGATCATCTGGTATGGACTGCTTTCTTTCACCTACGTAACATTGCAAAAATCAGACGCATCTTGTCTCAAGCGGATGCAGAAAAAATAGTCCACACATTTGTTACTTCTAGGCTGGACTATTGTAACTCCTTGTTATCAGGCTGCTCCAATAAGCGTCTGAGAACTTTGCAGCTAATTCAGAATGCTGCTGCACGTGTACTGACAGGAACCAAGATCAGAGATCATATTTCTATCATTTTGGCTTCTTTGCATTGGCTACCTGTTAAATCTAGAATAGAATTTGAAATCTTACTGCTTACCTACAAAGCTCTTTATGGTCAGGCACCATCATATCTTAAAGAGCTCATAGTATCTTACTACCCCACGAGAACACTGCGCTCCCAAAATGCAGGGTTCCTATAGTCTCCAAAAGTAGATTGGGAGCCAGAGCTTTCAGCTATCAAGCTCCTCTTCTGTGGAACAAACTATTTTGGGTTCGGGAGGCAGACACGGCCAATACTTTCAAGAGTAGACTTAAGGCTTTCCTTTTTGATAGAGCTTATAGTTAGGGCTGGCTCGGGTCATCCCTTAGTTAGGGACTAGACGTCCACCACATAAATTATTACTGTCATTATTGCTACCATATCTCCATTACAGTTAATAGTTAGTTACTGATTTGCTGCTGCTGTGTATCTGTATCTCTCTCTGTCTCTCTATCCCTCTCTATTTTTAACTCAACCGGTTGCTTCGGATGACCGTCCACCAATGAGCTTGGGTCTGCCCAATGTTTCTGTCTGTTAAAAGGAAGTTTTTCCTCACAACCGTCGCAAAGTGCTTGCTCATGGTGGAATTGTTGGGTCTCTTTAAATGATATTATAAAGAGTGATTTATGATTGATTTATGATTTGGCGCTATATAAATGAAATTGAACTGAATTGAATTCAATTATGACTGCTGTATGATCACATAAGTATGACCTTTTTAATTAAAACCATTTATTTCCTTTGCTTGCATTTCAAATTAAAGTGCATGTGAATTAATGATGTAATTCAGTGTGTTGCATACTTATTAGAGATGTAAAAGTATTTTGTTAAAACACTACTTTAATGTATCTGATCAGTAACTCTAATCACAAGCAAGTCAGTTGTTTCTGGAAGCCAAAGATAAAACATGAGTTTGAGGACTCATTCCACCACAGAGGGTCCATACACAAGAGTCTGGATTGAGATTTTGAAGTTTGGAGTGCAAAGAAACGACTTTTATACACTTTCAGTGTTTGCAGCTTGTCACAATGTTAGCAACACAATGAGTCAGCCAATCCCCGAAACTCACACAAAGCTGTAGGCTACAGACAACTACTAACAAGATAAGCGGGGGTTTAGACAGGATCAGGCGCCACGGCAAGGTCTTTTCATTCATTTCAGTGGGGGTCGTGCGTTTCCGCAACCGCAGCGGTTGCCGCAAAAAAACCGCACCGGCGTGCGGGAGAGAAGTTGAGCCAGATCTAACTTTGGGAGCCAATCAGACACTCAGATCGGTCAAACCTCCACAGGCAGCCTGACATGTTTCTGAAGCAGAGACTATCCAGGTGGATTCAGGGACTAAACTCTGATAATCTACCTGTGTGTGTGTGTGACATTTCAGGCAAGTCAACTGACTTTAAAACTGACTTGTCAGTACAAGTCAGTTTTAAGTGAACCAGAATGCGTGGGCTTATCATTGCAGAGCAGATAACAAGAGATAAAAGATACCAATGAATTTCATGGAATATAGCCCTCCTACAGTCCATAATGTGTTAGTTTACCTTCATAAATGCAGAGATATCACTGAATTAAATCTCAGGTAATGTACCAAATGACTGATTCATCATACAGAAAGGATATTAACCAACGTGAAGAGAATCCAGATTGTGTTTCTGGATAAAACTGATAAAACTGGTACAACTGTGGCTACGACCGCCCTTCAGCCAGACATTCAAAACTAGAGACACCACATTCTTCAGAGCAACACCAGAGCTTGATAAGGAAAGGAGGTAGTTAGGAGAATTCAATAATACACTGTCATTATTTATTTTATTATATTATATTTTCAAATTATTTTTGCAGTGTATTTGAGCATTCACTTTAGACAATTTACAAAGTGTTTTTATTTTTTTTTATACTTTCCACAGAGTGATCATGGCTGAGTACAAGCTAGAAGTGACTACAGGTGACATGCAATATGCAGGAACATGGGACCACCTGTATGTCACCTTGTTTGGAACTAAAGGGCAGAGTGAGCGGACTGAGTTGGACAACTTTGGTACTGACTTTACTACTGGGACAGTAAGTTGAATACAGTTTGACTAATCACATGATTGACATAATACATTGTTTCATGTATAAAAATCAGTGTTTTCACCAGTCAGTTTGCAAGTTTGTATATCACTATTTGTGGATCCAGGTTTCTATATTTTTTCAACGTTAAAATACAGTAACAATTTATTTTAGAGGACTGAAGTCTTTGCAGATGTAGATGCCTGCCTTTTATGTTTTAAATATTTTGTGTTAAAAAGTGTATACACTTACACACATGTTGAACGGCATTTTTTTTCGTATGCTGTTTGAGTTTACTGAAGCCATTATTTGACTGACTACACTGTTGTAGGAGTCTATGACTTAATCATCTAAACTAGAATAACCTTTTCAACGCATGTATTTATATTAACCATTATTCCAAGACAGGGACCTACACCATGAACACTAGTTTGTCTCTGGGGAACCTTCTGCTGGTCAAGGTGGAGAAAGATCCTCGCTTTCTTCTACCAGAAAATGAATGGTACTGCTCCAAAATAGTGGTGACAACTCCAGAAGGAGATGTCCTTCTCTTCCCCTGTTACCGATGGATCTCCAGAGGAGAACTGGTGGAGCTGAGAGGAGGGAGAGGTCTGCTTCAAATTATTTTTGGAAATCATTTATTTTAACACTTTTTTTTGCTTTTAATTAAAATTTGCATGCTGTTGTCTTTTTTCACACCACAGCCATTAAGGTATTTGAGGAGGACCAACCCCTGTTGATTGACCATCGAAAAAAAGAGCTGCTACTCAGAAAGGACATTTACCAGTAAGTTTTCATGTGTACAGTACAGTATCTACTGTCTAGAGCTGCAGACATGGTCTCAGAGGCATATCTGGAGAAACGTCTATGTGCTTTTTGGTAACATTGTTTGTTTGTTTGTCTGTTTTAGATGGAAAACCATGGCTGAAGGAATACCCCACATGAATAATTTCAATGATGGGTCTGAGCTCCCAGCTGAAATCCGATTCTCCGATTCCAAATCAGCTGAAAAAAGTAATACAAAAACAAAAATGTAAGTCTATATATACAATGACACAATGACATCACCAGTCCAATATAGTCAACTGTATGTTTTAAGTCAAAAAAGTACATTTGAAGCATTATTATCATTGTGTGTTTAATCCTGTATTATGTTTTCCCTTTTTTCTGCCC
This sequence comes from Argyrosomus regius, assembly GCA_946959425.1. Classification (NCBI taxonomy): domain Eukaryota; kingdom Metazoa; phylum Chordata; class Actinopteri; family Sciaenidae; genus Argyrosomus; species Argyrosomus regius. The sequence continues at coordinate 10,822,639 of OX336901.1, read as the reverse complement.
TGTCTCCCTTCAGTGGTCTTGAACTCAAGCTTAAGGGGCTGCTTGGATCTGCTGAAAATTGGGAAACCATTGAAGATATCAAAAACATCTTCTGGTTCAAAAGAACAACAATGTCAGGTGGTTGTCTTTTTCAGGTTTTCCAGTTCTGCAGCATAGCTCACCACAAGAATGTCACTGTCATAGTTTCACAGTAAGATCAGGCTAACTGATTTGATTGTTGGCAGATTAATATGACTGTTTCAGTGCAGTTTCCTGTTTTTAGGATATTTAATATATAATTATGATTATGGTTTACAGACTTGAAATATATTGTGACAGTGGCTGCATCTGAAATATCAATTACACTATGTAATCTATAAAAATGAGCTAACAGTGTTATTTACATTCATTTTAAAGTCTTCTTCACGTTTTCTTCCCCCTTAAATGAAGATGATGTTCTTGGGTAAAACTAAGTAACAAACAATATTATTATTAGATATTATATTTGTCATTGCTACTCTTACAGAGTATGTTGCAGAACACTGGATGGAAGATGACTTTTATGGATTCCAGTTTCTGAACGGAATCAACCCCAACATGATCAAGCGCTGCTCAGAGCTTCCCTCAAACTTTCCAGTCACAGAAGAGATGGTGAAGCCGTTCCTGGAAGAGGGAAGCTCTCTGCAGAAGGAAATGGAGGTGTGGAAGATGAGTGGCTTTGAATGGGCAGTAATGTTTGCTTTGAAGGTTGATTTATGCATTTAAAGAGTGTACTTGGATTACAGTGGGAAGTCCCTTAAACATGTGATACCTATCTTGATGTCTTGAACGCTTCTTATATCTGGCTATCCCTTACAGAAAGGTAACATCTTCCTCTATGACCAAAAGAAGATGGATGGAATGCAAGGTAGACTCTACAATGGTGAACGTCTGCACGTGACTGCTGGACTGTGTTTGTTTTACATGAACCCAAAAAACAAACTGATACCAATTGCAATACAGGTATTTCATATAATACAAAAATACTATAACTATTAATATTGTGTACAATTGAGTAAAATCTGGTCTAGTCACATAATGTCCTGTTACACTTTTTATTTTATGTGAAATTAATAAATGAAATGTGTTTTTTATCACAGCTGCATCAAAAACCTTCTGAGGAGAACCCCATCTTTCTGCCCAGTGACACAGAGACGGACTGGCTGCTAGCCAAGATGTTTATTAAAAATGCAGATGTCATGGATCATGAAGCAGTCCATCACCTCATGAACACTCACTTTCTGACAGAAGTCTATACTCTTGCCACTCTCTGCTGCTTTCCTGTAATTCATCCCCTCTACAAGGTATAACTACAGAACACAGATCATAATGCCAGTGTGATCGCGTATTTTGAGGGGTGTCTTATGTCTTTATCAGAGAATTAATAGTAGAAATGAGCAGCATCCCAGGGGAGGTGATTACTTCCTGCCTAAATCCACCAGTGGTGCTGTTACAGCCCAAGGCATTTGTTGCATGTCATAGTCCCTCTTGTACATTCCTTGTGTCATGAGATAGTATGTTTATGCAGTTGCATGTGTCTAAAATGTTTTCATAGAATAACGACTTTGACCTATTTTGACTTTTAATATTCTTCTCACTATCTGTACAGCTGCTGTTTCCACACTTCCGGGACACTCTCTTTGTGAACACTGTAGGCCGAAAATCTCTTTTTCAAGAAGATGAAGCAGCTTTCAGAATAGTATGTCCCATCATAATACATATATCAGAATATTCATACTATTCAAATATATTGTACCATTGTTAAATTAAATTTGTTGTGCATGGTTGATTATTAGAGTTCACTGGGCAATGATGGAATAACAGAGCTCATGAGAAGATCTTTTTCTGAGATGACCTACAGCTCCCTCTGCCTGCCAGAAAACATCACTGCACGAGGACTAGAGTCCATCCCCAACTTCTACTACAGAGATGATGGCCTGAAGCTGTGGAACATCATTAACAGGTTAGACAGTTGTTTCAAAACTTATTGTGTCCTTCCCTTGGGCACTGTCTTCCTGCGTTTTTGAGCATACAAATGAGATTATCTAAATGTGTGTAATCAAATTGTTTTGTGTTCACCAGCTTTGTGAGGGCAGTAGTGGAGTACTATTATCCCTCAGACAGTGAGGTCCGTAAAGACACTGAGCTGCAGGAGTGGATCAGTGAGATATTCACACATGGATTCTTAGGAAACAAAGATGCAGGTATTTAAACAATGCTCTGGAGTTATTAGTAACCACAATATATATGGCATCATATACGGTAATATAAACTTCATAGTAGCCAAAAGTAATTTGACATTTTCAATGCAATAGTGAATGGCAAAGATGAACTGATAATGACTGTGATGCCAACAGGGTTTCCAGCAGGCTTTCATACTGTCGAGGAAGTGATCAAGTTTATCACCATGGTGATCTTCACAGTGACAGCTCAACATGCTGCAGTCAACAGTGGGCAGGTGAGCCAAAGGTTAACATTGAAAATTGTTTAAACAAACCTGTAATGTATGGAACAAGTGTCTTATGTGTATTATTTTCCTGCAGTCAATAACAGGCAGGTGACATTATAGTAAATAGTTGGGACAGTGACATACAAATTTATGTTTGATCAAGTATCAAGTTTGTGTTAACACTTTAAATGTATGAACGTATGGCAACCTGCTTCATCCATTACAAATTCTCTGTTAATTATTCCCTTTAACACCGCATTAGCTTTAGAGCATTACAATGGTGCAAAGGTTGCATTTCCTATGTAGGTTTACCTCCCTTTTTTTAATGTTTAACATTAGATTAAATGTTGATTAAAGTAATTTTCCATTAAAGTTGGCCCACAACTCCAAAAATATATAATATGATAACTAAAACCTTAAGTGATACAGATTGAAACTTCTTTCATGATTTAGTTTGACTACCACTCCTGGGCGCCCAATGGCTCACTCCTGCTGCGCAAACCTCCTCCAACCACCAAGGGGCAGTCAACCATGAAGACAATTTTGGAGACTCTCCCAAATGTTGGAGAGACGGTCAATTTTACATCAGTGGTGTGGATACTTTCAAAGAAGTACACTGATGCGGTAAGTTTGGTGATGATAAATGCCCATCCATATTTTAAATGTGCTTTAAAAATGAGCAAACAAAATACTCACACTTCATTTTATTATTCTGGCAGGTTCCCATGGGTACATACCCCGAAGAGCGTTTCGATGAGCTTGCCATTAAGCAGATGATTAAGGAATTTCAAGCAGAGTTGTCCTACCTCAGTGAAGCGATTCAAGAAAGAAACTCACAGCTTGAAGTGCCCTACACCTATCTGGACCCCGCTCAGATAGAGAACAGTATAACCATTTAACTAAACCTGATAAGACAATGTTATATTTCTGCATTATTTGCCATTTTTTAACATCTGTCTTGCATTCTCAATGTTTTGAAGGGAACAATATGTAAGAAATTTACTGTGATAAATCATAAAATGACCATGTTTTGTCACCAGAGATGAAGGAAACATGTTAAATTAAAATACTAGCTTCTTGACAATAATACTACAGCCAGTATATTTTCCATTTGAATTTGTCTTACAGTCCAGAAGGTCTGTCTGTGTTTGGTCCTGCATGATCCCGCACACTACCAATGTCGACCCTCTGAGTTGCCAGATATGAAACAAATGTGACTCACTGGAAGCAACCAAAGTAGATCAACGTAGTTAATGTTAGATTCTGCCTGAACTAAAAAGCTCCATGAGCAGAAATGTGGTATAACACTGATAAACACTGGAGATGCATTAAAAAGGTAAAGACAGCAGAGAAGGACCCCAGAGCGCTTGTTCTAGATTTGACTATAGTTAATTTTAAGTGCATGAAATCAGAGAATAAAATCATGAACTAAAATGAGAAAATAAGTCTTGAGCTTGTGAAGGTTCACGTCTTCAATCAGAGAACCTGCATGTGCTTCGAATCTGGGAAGGATGGGCATGAGGAGAGATGATTCTCCAATATTTTGAATTTGTACTGCAGTACCCCCTTTTAACCTCTAGATATCAGTGTTACGCATAAAGTTACATATTGTTCCTTTAATCCTGAATGAAACAATTAAATATACTTTAAATGATATTACAGTAAGTGAGATGGTAGGGACAGTTAGTGATTTGTTGCATGGGGAAGAATAAAATGTTTGTATCATGTTAAATGGGGCTATAGTAGGTCACTATTGTGTGAGTTCTGTGTTATACTTGAGAAATAATTTAAATTAGCAGTTTGGGAAGCAAATGCTTAAGCACTAGACATATATGCATATCAGTATTTTTTTCAGTCCCCTGCTTTATTTTATTTGTAAGGAGCAATTCAGGTTCATAAATAAAAGCGTTTAATAGACGCAAAGACAGAAAAAGACACGATGCATTCATTGTTACAAGTTACAAACCCTGGAAAAGATTAAAATTGTTTTTTTTTTCATGTGTGTAAAACTACTGCATGTCTGTATTAAAACACATGGGGGACTATTAATTATTTCTCCATTAATTTCACAAAGACACACTTGATGATAGGGGGGCTTGAATCACCTGGAAGAGCAACCTAGAGAGCACTGTAGCATGTTTCATCTAACATAGGAGCCCTCCATGAGGGCACTACAGTGCTGTTTTTTGAAAAAGGGCCCAGGGGAGGTGACTGCTCTGCCCCCAGCCCCCAAACTAGTGGTGCGGTTACAGCCCAGGGCATTTGTTGCATGTCATTACCCCTCTTGTGCATTCCTTGTGTGTCATTAGACAGTATCTTCATGCAGTTGCATGTGCAAGCATGACTTTGACATTTTATGATCTTCTGTACAGCTGCTGTTTCCACACTTCCTGGACACCCTCTTCATAAACACTGTTGGCAGAAAAATTCTCATGGAAGGAGATGCAGCAGTTTTCAGAATAGTATGTAGCTTTATAATACATACATAAGAATATTAATATAATTTATATTATATTGCACCACTACAAAATTTGATTTGTTTGTTTGCATTATTGATTATTAGAGAGAGATTGATCACTGGGAAACGATGGGATGACTGAGCTCATGAGAAGATCTATTTCTGAGATGACCTACAGCTCCCTCTGCCTGCCAGAGAACATCACTGCACTGCTTCGAGAACAACAAATAACTTGACTCACTTTTAATTTGAAATTTTTGTTACTGTTAACGACTTTCAACCCTCCTCGGCCCCTGTCCAAGTGGGAGACATTAGACAGGAGAAGAAGCTGTGGTTGTAGAGATGACAGCCAAATCTTTTGTAATGAAATTTGGCTACCTGAACCACAAAGAGTTAATCTGCAAAACAGTATCTAAGAGAAAACAGCAGTATGTAAAAACTGCAATTCAACGCTTACTGACATGATTAGGGTCATACCTCACCTAAAGACATTTGGTGAATATTAGCTACCTAAACAGGCTATAAACTGTCTGGTCTTGGTTTTGACTGGGTCTTGGTTTAGTTGGTCTTGACACAACACTGGTGAGTGTATATTGTGATGTAAGACTGTTGTATGATCACACAGTATGAACTTTTTATCTAAAACCATTTATTTCCTTTGCTTGTATTTCAAATTAAAGTGCATGTGAATAAATGATGTAATTCAGTGTGTTGCATACTTATTAGAGATGTAAAAGTATTTAGTGAAAACACTACTTTAATGTATCTGATCAGTAACTCTAATTACAAGCAAGTCAGTTGTTTCTGGAAGCCAAAGATAAAACATGAGTTTGAGGACTCATTCCACCACAGAGGGTTCATACACAAGAGTCTGGATTGAGATTTCCTGCAAGTTTGGAGTGCAAAGAAACAGGTTTTATACACTTTCCGTGTTCGTCTTGCTTGTCACAATATTAGCAGCACAATGAGTTAGCCAATCCCAGAAACTCACACAAAGTGTCACTACACAAAGAATTTCAAAAACAACAAAAAAACAACAGTCCTTCTACAATGCATGATGTGTTTATGTAGATAAATAAACCTAAACATTTGTGAGGTTATTACATAAAAACTGGTAGGCTCTCATACATAAAGACACCTATCTATACAATCTTTACTAACATCATTGTGTTAAGCAGGTTGTTCAGGAAAGTTTGTCAGGACAAGTCAGTTTTAATTATCTGGAATGTTGAATGTGAAGAGGAGGGGGCTCATTATGCAGGGTCTGTGCACTCTTAACAGAGGTATACACTAGTATGTGCCTGTTAGAATTTTAGTTTGCTAGTACTTTCCACAGAGTGATCATGGCTGTGTACAAGCTAGAAGTGACTACAGGTGACATGCAATATGCAGGAACATGGGACCACCTGTATGTCACCTTGTTTGGAACTAAAGGGCAGAGTGAGCGGACTGAGTTGGACAACTTTGGTACTGACTTTACTACTGGGGCAGTAAGTTGTGGATCCAGGTTTCTATATTTTTTCAATGTTAAAATACAGTAACAATTTATTTTAGAGGACTGAAGTCTTTGCAGATGTAGATGCCTGCCTTTTGTTAAAGCATGTATACACTTACATACATGTTGAACTGCATTTTTTTTCATATGCTGTTTGAGTTTACTGAAGCCATTATTTGACTGACTACACTGTTCTAGGAGTCTATGACTTAATCATCTAAACTAGAATAACCTTTTTAACGCATGTATTTATATTAACCATTATTCCAAGACAGGGACCTACACAATGAACACCAGTTTGTCTCTGGGGAACCTTCTGCTGGTCAAGGTGGAGAAAGATCCTTTCTTTCTTCTACCAGAAGATGAATGGTACTGCTCCAAAATAGGGGTGACAACTCCAGAAGGAGATGTCCTTCTTTTCCCCTGTTACAGATGGATCTCCAGAGGAGAACTGGTGGAGCTGAGAGGAGGGAGAGGTCTGCTTCAAATTATTTTTGCAAATCATTTCTTTGAACATCTTTTTTTTGCTTTTAATTAAAATGTGCATGCTGTTGTCTTTTTTTTTACACCACAGCCATTAAGGTATTTGAGGAGGACCAACCCCTGTTGATTGACCATCGAAAAAAAGAGCTGCTACTCAGAAAGGACATTTACCAGTAAGTTTTCATGTGTGCAGTACAGTATCTACTGTCTAGAGCTGCAGACATGGTCTCAGAGGCATATCTGGAGAAACGTCTATGTGCTTTTTGGTAACATTGTTTGTTTGTTTGTCTGTTTTAGATGGAAAACCATGGCTGAAGGAATACCCCACATGAATAATTTCAATGATGGGTCTGAGCTCCCAGCTGAAATCCGATTCTCTGATTCCAAATCAGCTGAAACAAGTAATACAAAAACAAAAATGTAAGTCTATATATACAATGACACAATGACATCACCAGTCCAATATAGTCAACTGTATGTTTTAAGTCAAAAAGTACATTTGAAGCATTATTATCATTGTGTGTTTAATCTTGCATTGTGTTTTCCCTTTTTTCTGCCTTGTCTCCCTTCAGTGGTCTTGAACTCAAGCTTAAGGGGCTGCTTGGATCTGCTGAAAACTGGGAAACCATTGAAGATATCAAAAACATCTTCTGGTTCAAAAGAACAACAATGTCAGGTGGTTGTCTTTTTTAGGTTTTCCAGTTCTGCAGCATAGCTCACCACAAGAATGTCACTGTCATAGTTTCACAGTGAGATCAGGCTAACTGATTTGATTGTTGGCAGATTAATATGACTGTTTCAGTGCAGTTTCCTGTTTTTAGGATATTTAATATATAATTATGATTATGGGTTACAGACTTGAAATATATTGTGACAGTGGCTGCATCTGAAATATCAATTACACTATGTAATCTATAAAAAGATGATGTTCTTGGGTAAAACTAAGTAACAAACAATATTATCTTTTAGTGACTGTGATCATCTATTGTACTACCAACTTGAAAAAATCAAAACATATTAAACATCAGATATTATATTTGTCATTGCTACTCTTACAGAGTATGTTGCAGAACACTGGATGGAAGATGACTTTTATGGATTCCAGTTTCTGAACGGAATCAACCCCAACATGATCAAGCGCTGCTCAGAGCTTCCCTCAAACTTTCCAGTCACAGAAGAGATGGTGAAGCCGTTCCTGGAAGAGGGAAGCTCTCTGCAGAAGGAAATGGAGGTGTGGAAGATGAGTGGCTTTGAATGGGCAGTAATGTTTGCTTTGAAGGTTGATTTATGCATTTAAAGAGTGTACTTGGATTACAGTGGGAAGTCCCTTAAACATGTGATACCTATCTTGATGTCTTGAACGCTTCTTATATCTGTCTATCCCTTACAGAAAGGTAACATCTTCCTCTATGACCAAAAGAAGATGGATGGAATGCAAGGTAGACTCTACAATGGTGAACGTCTGCACGTGACTGCTGGACTGTGTTTGTTTTACATGAACCCAAAAAACAAACTGATACCAATTGCAATACAGGTATTTCAAAAAAATACTATAACTATTAATACTAGTCTAGTCACATAATGTCCTGTTACACTTTTTATTTCATGTGAAATTAATAAATGAAATGTGTTTTTTATCACAGCTGCATCAAAAACCTTCTGAGGAGAACCCCATCTTTCTGCCCAGTGACACAGAGACGGACTGGCTGCTAGCCAAGATGTTTATTAAAAATGCAGATGTCATGGATCATGAAGCAGTCCATCACCTCATGAACACTCACTTTCTGACAGAAGTCTATACTCTTGCCACTCTCCGCTGCTTTCCTGTAATTCATCCCCTCTACAAGGTATAACTACACAACACAGATCATAATGCCAGTGTGATCACGTATTTTGAGGGATGTCTTATGTCTTTATCAGAGAATTAATAGTAGAAATGAGCAGCATCCCAGGGGAGGTGATTACTTCCCGCCTAAATCCACCAGTGGTGCTGTTACAGCCCAGGGCATTTGTTGCATGTCATAGTCCCTCTTGTACATTCCTTGTGTCATGAGATAGTATGTTTATGCAGTTGCATGTGTCTAAAATGTTTTCATAGAAGAATGGCTTTGACCTATTTTGACTTTTAATATTCTTCTCACTATCTGTACAGCTGCTGTTTCCACACTTCCGGGACACTCTCTTTGTGAACACTGTAGGCCGAAAATCTCTTTTTCAAGAAGATGAAGCAGCTTTCAGAATAGTATGTCCCATCATAATACATATATCAGAATATTCATACTATTCAAATATATTGTACCATTGTTAAATTAAATTTGTTGTGCACGGTTGATTATTAGAGTTCACTGGGAAACGAGGGAATAACAGAGCTCATGAGAAGATCTTTTTCTGAGATGACCTACAGCTCCCTCTGCCTGCCAGAGAACATCACTGCACGAGGACTAGAGTCCATCCCCAACTTCCACTACAGAGATGATGGCCTGAAGCTGTGGAACATCATCAACAGGTTAGACAGTTGTTTCAAAACTTATTGTGTCCTTCCCTTGGGCACTGTCTTCCTGCGTTTTTGCGCATACAAATGAGATTATCTAAATGTGTGTGATCAAATTGTTTTGTGTTCACCAGCTTTGTGAGGGCAGTAGTGGAGTACTATTATCCCTCAGACAGTGAGGTCTGTAAAGACACTGAGCTGCAGGAGTGGATCAGTGAGATATTCACACATGGATTCTTAGGAAACAAAGATGCAGGTATTTAAACAATGCTCTGAAGTTATTAGTAACCACAATATATATGGCATCATATACAGTAATATAAACTTCATAGTAGCCAAAAGTAATTTGACATTTTCAATGCAATAGTGAATGGCAAAGATGAACTGATAATGACTGTGATGCCAACAGGGTTTCCAGCAGGCTTTCATACTGTCGAGGAAGTGATCAAGTTCATCACCATGGTGATCTTCACAGTGACAGCTCAACATGCTGCAGTCAACAGTGGGCAGGTGAGCCAAAGGTTAACACTGAAAATTGTTTAAACAAACCTCAAATGTATGGAACAAGTGTCTGATGTGTATTATTTTCCTGCAGTCAATAACAGGCAGGTGACATTATAGTACATACAAACAGTGACATACAAATTTATGTTTGATCAAGTATCAAGTTTGTGTTAACACTTTAAATGTATGAACGTATGGCAACCTGCTTCATCCATTACAAATTCTCTGTTAATTATTCCCTTTAACACTGCATTAGCTTTAGAGCATTACAATGGTGCAAAGGTTGCATTTCCTATGTAGGTTTACCTCCCTTTTTTAATGTTTAACATTAGATTCAGTTGATTAAATTAATTTTCCATTAAAGTTGGCCTAAAACCTTAAGTGATACAGATTGAAACTTCTTTCATAATTCAGTTTGACTACCACTCCTGGGCGCCCAACGGCACGCTCCTGCTGCGCAAACCTCCTCCAACCACCAAGGGGCAGTCAACCATGAGGACAATTTTGGAGACTCTCCCAAATGTTGGAGAGACGGTCAATTTTACATCAGTGGTGTGGATACTTTCAAAGAAGTACACTGATGCGGTAAGTTTGGTGATGATAAATGCCCATCCATATTTTAAATGTGCTTTTAAAAATGAGCAAACAAAATACTCACACTTCATTTTATTATTTTGGCAGGTTCCCATGGGTACATACCCCGAAGAGCGTTTCGATGAGCCTGCCATTAAGCAGATGATTAAAGAATTTCAAGCAGAGTTGTCCTACCTCAGTGAAGCGATTCAAGACAGAAACTCACAGCTTGAAGTGCCCTACACCTATCTGGACCCCGCTCAGATAGAGAACAGTATAACCATATAACTAAACCCAAAAAAACCCTGTCATCTTTCCACATTATAGTGATGTGTTGAATGGCAAAGAAGATTATGTTTTGTTTGTATAGCAAATGCTTAAACACTGGACTCACAATCCAGTCTCTAAACAGTAGGCAGGGGGATCTCTGATCGTATGGTATCACATTAGGATACTTAAGTAGGTTTATCAGTTAGGTCACAGTCCACAGTCTTCATAAAATTGTCTCACATGACAGTACGTGCCTCAGCACTGACCTGAACACCAATAATATGCATGTATGTAAAGCATATTTTCTCCCTGCCAGTGAATTGGCTGTGACATTATTTGATGTTCTTTATGCAGTGTTTTCAATTTCTTTTTACTTTTTAATGATGTTACTGTTAATGACTTTCAACCCTCCTCGGCCCGTCCAAGGAGAAGAAGCTGTGGTTGTAGAGATGTCAGCCAAATCTTTTGTAATAAAATTTGGCTACCTGAACCACAAAGAGTTAATCTGCAAAACAGTATCTAAAAGAAAACACACAGCAGTATGTAAAAACTGCAGTTCAACGCTAACTAGGATGATTGGGGTCATACCTCACTTAAAGAGATTTGGTGAATATTAGCTACCTAAACAGGCTATATACTGTCTGGTCTTGGTTGAGTGGTGTATATTGGTATACACTGGTGAGTGTATATTGTGATGTATGACTGCTGTATGATCACACAAGTATGACTTTTTAATTAAAACCATTTATTTCCTTTGCTTGCATTTCAAATTAAAATGGTATGTGGATTAATGATTTAATTCAGTGTGTTGCATACAGGTACCACCAGGCACGTACTAACAATTCTAAGTTAGTAAAAGTATTAACAGTATTTTGAGTTCACACCAGTGAACTTTAGTTAGTAGGGCTGATGTGTGGTGCCTGGTAATTCGGACAGAGTGGGACCTCTTTCCTCCAGACTACACTATCCAAAACAGGACCTCATTATTTTTAGACCATATCATACAGCGACTCTTTGAGCTACACCTCAGAGCTATAATATAAGCTATAATAACCCAGGACCACCACACTAAACAGCTGAAGACTACTATTTATTTATGCTGGGGACAATGTTATTCAGATTCGGTGTCATTCTCACTCCGGAGTCCTCGGACCTGGAGGTCTTTGTCTCGGGTTCGCGTCCGGAAATGGGCCACTGGGACCCGAACAGAGCGGTTCAGATGAAAGCGTCGCAGAAGCTGCTGTCACCCCGTGAGCCGTGTCTGTGGATCGGCGACGTGCAGCTGGCGGAGCCGGTCAAAGACACACTGTGGTTCAAGTTCGTCAAAAGACTCGGAGGCACTTATATCTGGGAAGGTATACACGAGTAGTGTACAATAATATGTCCACAGCGGTATGTGTGTGTGGCTTTTGAGTCGTCACATATATTTAATGTGATTCCCATCGAGGGTAACGTCTCAGGCAAAATAAACAAACACCTCCGCCGCCATGTCTGGTGGATATTGTGTAATGTATACTTAATGCCACATGATGGCGGTAAAATGACACGAACTGCTCACCTGGCTCATGAAATTCAGCTCACCTGTGTATTTGAATAGATGTGTTATCAGTGGTTGAAGAAGTATTTTTGAAGAGCTGCAGTTCAAAAGTGAAATAAAGTAAAAATATATATATATTATATTACAAGTTTGAGTCTTTCATTCAAATCAGCTTAACAGTACTATCTGCAAAATCTATTGAAAATATCAAATAATATCAAATATTAAAATGACTCAAAGTCTTTAACAGTGTTATTCAGATTTTCTAATTATTATTATTACATGTTCATAAAACATGTAAGCAGCATTTTAATGTTGTAACTGGTTGAGATGAAGTTCATTTGAATTACTTCATATACTGTTATTTATAACAATGCTTTATATTTTATTACTGATCATGATTTAAATAAATAAGTTACTAGTCACTGTACCTGTCCGATGAATGTAGTTGGATAAAAAGTACAATATTTCCCTCTGAATCTTTGTGGCGTTTTGAGTATTTTTAAGTTTTACGTAGAAGAAAGAAAATCACAAGTACCTCAGAAGTAAATGTACTTGTTTATCTCGGAAGAAGAGACATGCTTTCTCTGTCTGTATTTGTTATTTTCATCTAAGGGCTACACTCTTTTCAGCATCTGCTTGTATATGTTTAAGTCACTAACCTGCAAGCCTTGTTTTCTTTGTCACACCAGGTAGCAGTCCGAGCCATGACAGATGGTGTTCATATGATGACAGGAACATGGTGGATGGGGTGTACTGCCACCCAATTGGTCACTGGATAGAGGAAACGGGACACACTGATGAGATGAAACACACCACAAGCTTTTATTTCAGTGTGGCAGGTCAGAAGGCCATACATTTCTCCAGGTAATACACTACAATAAAATCCATTTGCATGATGCTGTAAGTGAATGTTGCAAGTGTTTCATGAGGCAAGTAAAACATCACATTTTTCGACTAAAAGGTAAATTTAGAGGTTAGAGGTGAGAAACATTTGTGCATTTTTTAGTAAAGGCTGTTTTTTAAAAATATTATTTTATTGTTTTCAAATGTCCCATCTGGTTCTGGTTCAATGAAACACTTTCTGTGTATTTCATCTCTTACATTTTTACACCTTTTATGCTTTTGCAAGGATTCAACAAACCAGAAATAACTTGTTAAAGAGATTTAGAGGTGTTGGTAGGTGGATTTTGTTACTTGGGGAACGAGTCAGGCTATAGTTGTTCCTTCTCCTGTGTCTTTATGTTAAGCTAAACTAACTTGGTGGCTTGATATTAACTGTAGACATGAGAGAGTAAAACATTTCCACAATGCTGTAGTATTCCTTTGAGGGTTTTCTCTTGTGACTTTTAGTCATCTGGACATTCATATCTTCTTTGCCTCGCCTGTGCAGTTTACGATAAAAAAAAAAAATCTAAGCCTGAAAACTGACAAAGTACTCTTGTTACAGTCTGAAATGAATAACTCTTCCCCCTGTAATAAAATGTGAAGCTAGTTTAAAGTTTTCTGCCTTTGTGATGTAAAATCCAATGTGTGTACTGTATCACATTTAATAATACTAAAAATTAATGAGGTCCTGGGGCCAATGAATTTCCATGCTGAAGTGTGATTGTTCCTTGAGCGACACTGAGGATCACATCAGCTCCTATTCTCTTATCTTCCGTACAGTTTTCAAACATAGCCAGTCTTCTTTAGTAAGGCTCATGTATTTATCTCCATTCTCAATGCACGTTTGAATTCTGCTTTGTCCTGATATGAAATCTGTCAGAGAAAAATCTTCTACAGCACTTCAATGTCCTGCAAAGAGAGGAGGGCAGTCATGTCACGCTGCCCTTTCGTGATTAAAGTTGTAAGACCTTCCTCTCTTAGAGGGCAGACAAAAGCCTCATCACCCTCTTATGCCTGCTCACTCCTTTGTTTTTTAACCTTGCTCTCACCCATTTAGTTATAATTGCTGTCTGTCACTTGAAAATAACTGTCCTTTCAAAAAGTAGACCACTGGCACTTTTATTTTCACCTCTCCAACCTTGTTGGCAAGCTCAGTGGAAAGGAGAAGGCATCAGTCAGAATGCACTTTTATTTTCAAGGCAACTCATACAGTAAGTGACTGATAGTTACTGCGTCAATGGAAACACTCTTTCATTGTCCCGTTTGTTTTTGTTTTAAATCTGTGTCCTATTCACAAGTCTACTAGAAAGAGATAGTGAGTTGTCAGCTCATAACATCCCAATGATAGACACTTCATGGTTTAATTTTTTATCATAATTGTAAATAAATCTGTCAAAGAAGATGCTAAAAGTCACAAATTTGCATGCACACTGTTGTAATTAACACTTTTGCAGTGTTTCTAGCATCGATACAACACGTTTATGGAAGTTTTGAGAATCCAGCACTACTTTTCGGTCTGAGGTAACCAAAAGTGTCTCATGACGTGTGTGTACTTTGCCTTTTTCCTCTATTTGAATGTTTCCACAAATGTGCAATTGGGAAAGCCAACATGTGTTTATGTTTCTTGTCCTGATGAAACTGAATCCTTTACTACAATTTTTAGCCACACTAGAAGCATGGCTATAGGTATGGCAATGTCTGCTGAGCAGTCAGTCAATCAGTCAGTCTACCATTTTGGTCCAGACTTAAATAATATAACTGTTACATGGATAGCTATCAAAGGAAGAATTCAGCTGACTTTAGTGACCCCCAGCTACCAGAGAATGACATTTGTGGTTTTTAAGTGAAATTTATTGCCCACTATTGGGTGGACTGTCATGAACTTTAGTACAAATATCTATGGTGAATGTGAAGGATGAATCTTTCTTCATCCTTTCTTCGTCTATATTTCGTCATTCACATCCACCAGGTAAAAAAAAAACAGTCCACCACCATATTTGACTGTTTTATTCACAATTACGCCACCTTGCCTCACAGACTATAAACACACATCTGCGATACAAGGATTCTGAAGTCAAAGCAAGAGTAGTATTGACATACAGGCTCAGAGGGCTACATGTAATTAGCTCAAAACCAGGGGATAGCTGTGACAAAAACAATTCTAATAGATGATTTGGAGGATGCACACGCAACAACTAGCATACACTTAATCAGCCTACCCATGCATGCCTTCCTTTTGTAAGGCACACACTCAGTGCCATGGTATACCAGGCGTAGCCAAAATTAGCCAGGGACCCCTGAGGCAGTGAGCACATAACTTGCATAAGAATGAGCAGTCTTGGCTTCTGCCATCAGGTTTTAATTTGTGTCCGAAGACCTTACAAGGCTTATGTCAAGGACCTGTGTTCTGTAGGAAGCACTGTGCCCTTGTATCTCGCCTATTAATAGCTTTTTAAATTAGTCTCTCAGACCTTGCATCCATGTAGCCCCAAGTATCATACACACTCACCTCTGCAGCAACTCATTATATGATTCAAAGGGACTTTAACTCACTGTCTAGCAGGTGCCTCGTCTCTCATGCTCATATTCAGAGGAGAGGAGGCCTAAGGGTTATAGAGCCATTTTTGTAATGAGCTTTTATTACTGTTGAACTGAACAAGTGTGGTATTTCAACACGTTGAAATGTTTGTTTTTCAGTTATGAGTCAATTTGTGAAATCAATTTGGAAGAACTAAACACTAGAGACAAACAGACAACCTTTTTAAAAAATGTACATGCTGTGTATTCCTTCGTTGTTAGGTTAAGTGGCACAGTTTATGAAACGAACTAAATGAAAACAATGTAAAATAATAAAACCATCCACTAGAGTCTTCCAATATTTCTCATACATTCATTTTATTGTAACAGATTGAAATAGACAGTCAAATTTTCTAGTCATACACGATAAAGAAAGAAATGTTTTTACTCAACTTGCACAGCTCAATTTTTCAGTTTTATATGGTCCACTTGTTACATATTGATACTGCCTGAGAGTAAGAAAAAAAATCAGGCATATAATTCCTCTGTGACAAAAACAAACAAACAGTTGAGTCACTGACAACAAAGCCATTTTGTAGGGATTTCTATGTAATGAAAAAACGACTTTCACTACACTGCCGCTCTGGGACATCAGAGTAACAATGTCCTTCCTTCCTTTATGTGTCACCCTCACTGGTTGTTGACTTTATGCATACTAAAGAGCACTAAATGGAGTCTGCCTGAGACCATAGTGGTCAGGAAGAAAATTAGAGGGACAAGAGGTCAATAAAACATCACTGCTGACGGAGAGAGGGGGAAGGCAGGACAAAGAGAGAGATTAAACCTTTTGCTTATTAGTGACCTGTTAAGGTCAGCTTTGCTCTGAACAGTCTGTAAGACATTTTCTACTTCATTTTCTTTACTGTTATCCTAAAGTCCAGTTGTAATCCATCTTCACATTCCTTTATTCTGTATCTCCACTTTGCAGCCTTTGTACCTATCTAAATACTGCTCTTTAAATCCATTCAGGTCCTGTGTAATATGATAATATTCACCTGGACCACCATTGCATGGACCTCACAAATTTAGCATGTGCAGCATAAAATAATGACATTAACATACAAATAAATGATCAATGCATTCCTGTGTATTGTCCTCAGGGTGCTGCCACGTGTTTGGCTGGGCAGCTGCCCTCGGCAGGTGGAACATGTGACTATAAAGATGAAATATGAATTGGGCATTACTGCAGTGATGAACTTCCAGACGGAGTGGGATGTGGTGAACAACTCCAGTGGATGCAGGCGCAACGATGGGGAAGCCATGACCCAAGAGACCATGATGCACTTGTATAAAGACTACGGCTTGGTGTATGTCTGGATACCCACACCTGACATGAGCACTGAGGGTATGATTAGTTTTGTGGCGATAGAAGAATATATTCAGTAATAGTATTTCATTTCAGAGTGAAAGGACAGCCACAGCTTGCAGGTGTTAGGGACTCAACAAAAACAGTGTTGAAGTGTATATACATTACAGGCAGGTGTGTGAGTAATTTGTCTGAAACGCTCTAAATCAACTCACTATGCCAACCTTCACCACGCTGTGTTTTCCACCTTAGAAACTAATTGAAGGTTTCATTAAAATATTTCAAAGGTCAGAAAATCAGCAAGGATAAATGCAGTTTATAGAAATAGATGAATGCAAGAAATAAGCATAAAAAGGACCTGTGATTGATGAAATAACAACCATGACCATAAATCCCCTTCCAAAGTTTCCTTTAACTAGAATGTTGTGAATTAATCATACGGTACAGTATCTCATGTGTCGGTCACAAACACAGTGCTATTAACGCTTCCACAGTGAATTTAAGAAAAGAAAAAATCCTTCCAAGTGCAAACAAAATTACAGAAACAGTCTTTGGTGTGATCACATTCTGAGCAAGTCCACAGAAGTGTGTTCAACGTGTACAAGGACTGTGATAAATATACACTTCAAGTATGCATAAGTATGCTTTGAGACAAACAACATCAGACAGTCCTTTAGGCTGTATTTTAGTTTCTTCCCCAGAGGTGATGCAAAGTAGTAAATATAGAAGTTAATCCATGTAGTTCACAGTTTTTTATGGGGTTAGGATATAACTACAGGATATGTCTGGTCATATATTTTTCTTGTGAACTATTCCCATAGAAAGAGCAAAACCAACAACAAATTGAATCAACTAACAAGTGTTGTCTGTGTACATCAGTGAGCCTCACCATCACATTAGGTGACATATTTCTTCATTCTGACTTAATCCCACATACAGTACACCTACCTGGTTCCACAAATACTCCCAAAATGTGTATTAATCCATAGCTGAAAATATCTTATATAAATCTTATATTACTTTTGTATCAGTAATGTTTGATTAAAACTACAGTGCCTCGGTGTAATTACTGAGCTTTTATAAAATGATAAAAGTATAAATTTGTGAGCAGTTTTTAAAGATTTAATTCAGTAGGAATGTATAGGCTTGAGGCTGAGTGCTACAAACAAAGTCTTTGTTTGTTAGTTGAGAGACACACTAACAAATTGTTAGTTTTGGTCTTTTTGTGGGATTTATTGATTGCTTCTTTAAGCGTATTGTGTGTTTTTGTCTTCTTCTGCAGGCCGGATCAGGATGCTCCCCCAGGCTGTATTTTTGCTTCATGGTCTCTTGGAGAATGGTCACACTGTCTACGTTCACTGTAATGCCGGAGTAGGCAGATCGACGGCAGCTGTGTGTGGCCTGCTCATGTACGTCCTCGGCTGGAGCCTGAGGAAGGTGCAGTACTTTGTTGCAGCCAGGAGGCCAGCGGTGTACATAGATGAGGAGGCTTTAGTCCAGGCTCAGGCAGATTTCCTCCAGAAGTTTGGACAACTGCGATCATCCATCTCTTACCCAGAGACATGAGAGTTGAGTACCTTACTCTTAAGGTCTCAAATTTGAAGTTGAATTAACAGTTGTGGAAAGCTCCACTGGACTGGACTTTAGCTAACTAAAATGATTCCTGGCATTGTATGAAAAAACACATGCTGTGTAGTCAGCATGAAAGGTGCCAGAAGGTGAAATAACCTATAGCAAGAAAATTTACTTTTTTCCACTTAAATATAATATATATGTAAAATGACCCACTTCAGCTTAGTGGATTTCGACAACGTGGTTGGGGATCCAAGTATCTGGAGAGAGCTCTGCTGGCTGCCAGCATCAATGCTGCACGCAATTAATCCTACTGATGTGTTAGCTTTTAACTTCTCTGCCATTTAGCACATACAGTTACAAACTGTGCACTTGGAGTCAACTAAGGACACTATTAGTCGTTTTCAGTAAATGTCCACAGGGGTTTTTGGAAAGGCCTTTTCTTTTAGCCTTTTTTTTGGGATGGGGGGGGGGGAATCAATTAATTAGAGTTGACATTTTAGAGGCAACTTTTACCTCATGTGTTGAATAGCAAAACGAACAAATATCACTGCCCTCAAAAGGGAATTTAACAAGACTAGACATATTATGCAGGAAGACATTTCTCATTTCAAGGTGAGTGGGAAGCGGGTCATGAACAATGTTTATGCATTTGCTTTCCTCCAATATGCCGTGCTCTTCAATAAAGGATTATTTCACATTATTGCATGATTGTGTATCAATTTGGAGAATCCCTTTCTTCATTTCAGGATGGAAAATTATCTTTCTTTCTTTGCTTTTTTGCTATGTCTTAATGCCGCATGAAAATGTAACTCTTTGCCAAAGCAGCAAATCAATTCCTAAATAACGACAATGCTTCTCCTGCTCTGTCAGACTATTCAGCTTCCAGACATTGAAGAATACAGCTCCGCCCCATCTCTCCCAGAGAGCTTCATAGCATTTCATCTTTATTTATTTATCCGACAGATGCTATTCCAACCCATCTCCTAAATAACAAAAACAACATCCCTGCCCGACCATTTTAATGCATACATAATAAGACATTATTGGAATACTGTTTGTTGTCATTTCTGAACTTCTGTCTAGATGCCCATTGAGGATATATTGCTTTTTTAACATTGTGTTTTTGCTACCTGTTACCTTTCAGAAAGTTAGTGGAGAGGAGGAAAGATTTTCCTCCTCAAGCACAAGTCATATACCTTCTCATTACTTTTCACTGAGTGCCTTCAGAAACAGCCCCTTATGAGTGTGTCAGCGGGGGTGGGTGGGTGGATTGAACCGTCTTGCTAGCAGAAGCAAATAATCGTGGATTTCCAAACTAAAAATATTCACAAAAACTGAACATGAAATGAGTGAAATCTTTTTCTTCTTTGTTTGAAGTACAGTGTGTACTCATTTGAGGAAAAGTGTGTCTGTGTATACGGGCATTGTATGTGTGTGGGTGGGCTTGTCATTTAATGTAATTGGTAAACATGTTGCATTTATTCCACTGAGTTACTGTCAGTGATTGATGTTATAAAGTGTCTGTAGTCTGCATGGTTTCCTGGATCTGCCAGTCACCTACACCGCTTCCCCCAGATCCTTGCATTCAAATTAGACCAAGAATTATAGAGCATTAGCAACTGTCAAAGAGACGTCTTTTAATGGTGTAAAAGATTTATTCCGTGAGGAATATCTCTACAGTTCCATTTAATGTGCCCAGAGGATACAGTGTACCTGTGTTGTACCTGTTATTTTGGCTACCAATGTCCCTGCAAGCCATCAGCTTATATTTATTTCCTCTGCTCCTTCTTTTACAGACACATTCATTCTGCTGATTTAAACCATCACAGACCCATTCTTTAAATTTGCTCCAGCAGTACACCTTCTCTTTTAGCCAGTAATGGATCCATCAACTGAGACAGACCATTTCCCCCTCTCCTGTAAAGTGTAAAACGGGAGAAAAAAACAAAACAATGAAATGAAATAAACATTTAAGAGGACTAACCTTTTAAGTGTAAATCACAATGTTTGGATTAAACACACTATCTAAGCAGAGGAGCTTGGTGATGATATTGGTGATGATATATATGATGCATTTATATGAAAATCATTCTGACAGAATTTGAATTTATCCAGTGTTATCCTGTTATTTATGCGCAGATGGTAAACTATGTGCAGAATACAATGACATAACTACAGCAATGTAATCTTTTATTTATCTTTAACATGTAACACCTGACAATATAATATATACTGTACACATATACATACATATATACACATACATATTATACAACACCTGAAATAGACTGACCTGAGATTAAAGATATAATTGCATCATTAAAACATCTCAGCCAGTAAAAGGATGGGTCAGGTTAGAAAAGATTTTTAGATCCTTGCTGGCTGTAGCCAGAGAAAGGCAAGAATGTGGTTGGAGGGGCTGATATTAACGTGGACAGACATGATATTTGATGTATGTCATTTTCTACACAGGCTATGCTGCTTCAAATGGTCTGCATCAGTGACTGTTTTGAGTGGTTCATCACAGTGCCACAGCCTAATGTCAGCACAGAGATGCCAACCGAGATGAAAAGAAAATACCAGAGCTGTTTCCTGGATTTACTGCCAACTTTTCTAAATAACTACAGAATGTCTGAAATGACAAATCTCACCAGCTGTGAAGATTGTATCCCATCCTTGTTAGCAGTGGGAATAATGCCAGTCAGTGTATCAAAGATGGCAAATACCCCGGACAGCCCCCTGCATCCCTGGTGGGCTCAGGATCAGCATTTTGAAAAGCGGCCATGACTCACAGGTGCAGAATCCATCTGAGCTGTACAGACAACCAGAAGGATCCTTTAGACTCTAGACTGATCCACTGATTGTCACATTAGCCTGAGGCATGCCACTGCTGGAAAATAGATTCACAAGGGAAAAGACTGGGTCCATGTCATCATAAAAATATGTACTCACCATCAGTTTCTGTGTTACAAACAACTACTGTGTATGATAACTAGACATAGGTTTCCTTCTGCAGTGTTACTTACTATTTGAGTTGCAGGTTGCTCCATGCTACTGCGGGAGCTGCTTGCATATAATTGAAAAAACATCATTCGTGCAGTGCAGACACATATTATTCTAGTCAAATACACACGCCTGCCAGTTCAATTCTGCATAATTCAACCACACAATCATGTAGTATAGTTACACTCAGACAGCAAAAGAACAAGCTGCGTGGCACCATGGATTTGCAATACAGTCCTCGATCTTTGTGATATTTGCTGGAGTAAATTACACAAAAACATCTGAAAATTTGAAAGTTAATTCTGAACAGAAACAGAAGACAAAATTTAAAGTTTTAAGTCAGATTGTGTACAGTATATCACTCCATATTCAAACATCAATATTTTATATTCTATGGCTATATTTATTCTCAACCACTGCCTCATTTCATCCAGTAGTTCTGTGACAAAGGTTTCTTTCTGTAACAAGGCAGACACTCAGTCCACGTCTTGCCAAGGCTCATTAAACGTTCCTCTACTTATTTTGCATATCTGTAAGATGGATGTGCAGACTATTTAAAGTCAGTAAGGCACACTCACAGGAAGACATCTTTTATTTACTTTCTGTTGGCCTATTATAATTTATTATCTAAACACAGTCAGCCAGTCTATTTCAGCTTTGGTGAGTGAATTGTGTTTTGTGTTTTCAATACGCCTTTGGCTCTATAAAACACATGATATTTTGAACATGAACTCTGTCGTTTGAAACCATTTCCCATTCATTTTCCATTCAGTTCTCTCAGTCTGCGCTGAGGATTCATTCATCACAGAGAGGCAAAGCTTTTTCACCTGCACAGACAATCCCACGAGTCACACATACATACAGACGCAAATGATTTATATTCATCACATCATTCTGAGCCCCCCTGGTCAATTTACTTAATAGATTCCAAGACCAGCCATACCATTTGCATGGCCTGAGCTGTGAGTGTGCTTAAGAAAAATCCAGCAACGAAGACATTGCTCTTGACTTTGCTCCCAGACATAACCCCAACTACTCTTGCAGGTACTGACTGTAGAAGGAAAAATGAGGAGATGCAGTGATACAGTACAAATAGTGCCAGATTCACAGGCTTATTTCACCCTGTTTTTCAGTAGTTTGCACCAGCAGCCAGAGGACACAATGGGGGTTTATTTATGCACCTCAAGAACATCAGACAATGAGGCATTCTGTGCAATATGAACAGGAATGAGTAACATCAGACACTTGGAAATATAGTGAAAAAAAAGTCAATAAATCCAGGAGGTACAGCATTGTAACATCGCTAAATAATAAATAAATCTGAGATTTCAAGTTGTACAAAGAGGCGAATTCACTAAAGAATTGCGTGGCTTATGCAGCCACTAAACCTGCACGAATAAAACAAAAAGAAACCATGTAATCCATAAAGCACTCGCAAAGGTGCCAAGCAAATTGCATATCAGTACTCTGTTGCTATTTGCATGTATTTAAATGAGGTAATATGCATTCATTTGGTGCAAAATTGCCCCTCTTCTATGCAAAAAGCCTCATTGCCAAAAATAAAGTAAAAATTTACAAACACCAGCCCTAATAGCCACACACAATTACTGTAGAGTGAAAATTATTATGCCCTCAGAGAGTTGGCGGTAACTGAAGTGCATACAGCAATCATTGCAGCAGTGATTGTAGCCAGGTGAAGCAGTAACGCATCACAGTACATCATACGTACACAGATGGCAGAGAGACAGTACAGTACCTGATATTTACTATGAGGGAATGAAACTGTAAAACAACATAAAACCGACTGCTGTGAGAAACAGAGGCACTGGTTGTGCACTGTAACAGTTCTGCATAGAGCAGAGCAGGAGAGAAAACAGAACACTTAGTACAGAATGAGATACAACTGCAAATAGAAAAGTTTTAAAAGTTTTTTACTCTAACATACTAGCTCATGGACAACTACAGAAAATCGCAGTTGAACATCTAAGAGACACAAAACAAGGGCAAATTGCACTTGCACACACAATTTTTGGGGCGTGTTGTGCTGTAATATAATTGGCAATGTATCTTTTGTGAATAAGACCTTCAGACTTGCAAGCGATGCGCAATTCATTGTGCCATCAACAGTCACACTACACTTCACCTCCATCCACTGTAGTAGTTCAGAGAAATTCTCTTTCACAGGCCAGAAAGTGCAAGAAAGTTTATTTTATCAATGTGATCCAAGGTGAGGCCATAATGTGGCGATAGCAAGCTTCCAAAAGAAGTAGAAATGTTATAAGAAAAGTCATTTTAAGCAATAAGAGACCTCAATCAACTGTCTTGCAGTTTTCCATCACAGACTTGCAAGCATTCTGTTAGCTGGGTAGCTTCACTTACGTTGATATATAAGGATTTGAAAGCAGTTACTCAAAGTGCAGGAGTCAAGGAGAGGGAGCCATCAAAACATCCACCAGAGCCAGCTGGGGGGGATTATCCAAGCAGCCAAAATCTGCTAAACTGGTCCACTGGCCAACTGAACTTTAATACATTATTTGTAGTCTGAGTCATTCCACAAGCAGCTAGTGGCAGTGCCCTACTGATATTCAATAAGATCCAGCCTTTGTCCCTGGAGCACCACATCAATGACTGGGCTGATATACACACACTTCATATTTCCCGTGCAGGCTGTGTGAATACAATCACAAAATTGTGTGTTGCTGCAACACATATACTATGCACACAGTTAATTTCCTAATCAGTGGGGGGACTTTTGCTTCTACTCAGGGGTGTACTTTATTTATTTTTTTTAAATCGATATTGAGATTTATGTGGAGGAAGGAAGCTTCTTTTATGTACATCCATATACCACAAACCTTTTCTTTGAATAACTGCAAAATAGATGGGATTTGTCACACATTTACCAATAATATTCATATTCAATATCAATTCATATTCATCTAAACCTTATTAGTGATCCAGTGAACACAGACAATTTCACAGGTGTTATGCTACAAAGCAAACACTAACATAATGGTAATTTTGTTGTAATTTTCATTCATTTAAAATGTTACTTATTGATTTTCCTGCATGTGCATATCCTGTCAGATTGTGTATTATTATTATTAGTGGTCATATCGAAGTAATTGAATAATAATCAACTTGACAATTTGTTTCCTTAATGGTTTAGTTGTCAATCAGCTCAGGCAGTCTGTTCCTTCCAGATTTTCTAAATGCCATTAACTGGCCTCAAAAATATTCCTTGTGGATGAATGTTTGCTTAGCTGGATTGATGATGGAAAAAAAAAAAAAAAGTTTGGGATGATAAATGTAGCCAAGAGTCAACATCTGTGAATCTGTGAATTTTGACAAAACTATCCTGATCACTGTCTGAACTTATTTAAAGTAATGGCACCACAAAGTGTTGTTCACTGTTGCTGGCCTGCAAAGAGATCATTTAATTTCATAACACAACTTCATGAAATATTGATGATTGCTGGTGGTTGTAATAATTGCCTCCATTTATGATAAGCACTAGACTCCATTTAAGCACATTAGTGTTTATCACAGGGAAAAAGAGCAGTGGGTGAGGGAAAACGGGAAATGGATGAAGCAAGTCATTTGCTTTGACAAGCCTCCACCGCCTGTACCGACTGGCTTCCTGTAAAACCCATTCTTGCTGTCAATACCTCTGTTGTTCTCTTCATCTTCCACATTGTCACTGACACTGATCAGTGTCAGCGAGACTAAATCTGATATGAACAAAGGAGAGGGATAAAAAGCTGTTGTGCCATAGTGAATAACAAGAGTGTTGGTGCGTCACAGGAAAAAAACATACAGGTTTTATGTTGTGCACAATCCTTGATCAATACCGATGTCTTTATACATGCTTTGTTGTGACACGTTACTACAGTCCATCAAATTCTGCAGGTCTATATGAATAGGGTGTCATTTATTGTGTAGGTTCAATGACCTTGGACTAATAGAGGTACATCCCAAATCGATAAATTCCATCTGTTACCTGAGGCTGTGCTCTGGGTCTGTACATACAGGCTTGCCTGGGGTCTGTTTCTCACTCTCCTTCTATATCTCATCTATCACAAAGAAATTAAGCCAACATCTCGAGTCACATTTGAGGAGAAGCTGTATGACTTATTTTTGGTTAGTCAAGATCTGTCACCTGTAACACCTAACAAGAAGTGTAGTTTAAGGTCAAAACACAACATAAAATGTAATTGGTGCATTTATTTTCTTATGCAGCCAAACAAACTATTGACACTTTATTTAAGAAGTTGGGCAATAATTGGCCTTTTTCCATCATTCTGTGAGCAACTGTGATGTGACTTCACACTGTATATGGCCTGAGCCAGCAGGACAAAGTGAAAGGAGTTGGTTACCTCGCTGAGAAGTTGGAGGTGTGCAGACTGTCTCCTGCAGCTCTTCATCAAACACCCCACTGTGACTGCTCCCTCTTGTTCCATTACTCCCTGCAATATTTCAAAAATGACCAGCTGTCAGAAAATGCAGAAAATGACTGCTGTCTTGGTTTTTAAATTCTTTTTCACATGCTATCATCATTGTATTAACCTCATTCATTCAGCAATAGATAATGCTCTGAGATTATAACTTTAAATCTACATTTGGTAACATAATTAGTGCCACTGAATTCTGTTTAAAATAATCAAAGGTTTGATAGTCCCTATTTTTCATTTTACAAGGACAAATGGGGCATCATTAAAAGGACCATAACAGCGGTTTTGTATTATGGCCCATTAACGACAAACTTTTAATTGCTGTCCATGACAGCAAACCTTTTGATAGTGTTGCTGAAGTTATGCCATTGTTGCATTCTCAAAACTGTCCTCAGTAAAAAAAAGTGACAGCTGTTCAAATTGAGTAAGTTTTGATTTGTTTTACCAGAATCATACATGCATTGTTTTTCTGTGTTCTAATCAAACTAAAAGGCTTTTGATTAGGATATTAATCAAAACCTGGGACCCCTGAAAATATTTTTGCCTAAATGATTTATGATGCAAGCACTTAATGTGTGAGGAAGAAAGGTGCAGAGCTTTTTTTTTTTTTTTCCCCATGAGGCGCTTCAGATTTACAGCATAATAAATCTGAGATTCATTTATTGCTTAAAATAGTTTTAAACCATTGGTGGTGATCACATTCAAAACTGTTTGTCACTACTGGATGAAGATAGTTATGTTTGACAGTTTGACAAAATAATCACTCAGTTGTCAATGCTCTCCGAATCATGTTTAATGCTTTTTTCTTTCAGTATATTTTTATAAATCCTCTCCTCTTCCACTAATCCATCATATTGTTTTGCAGTAAACAACAGTGGTGACATGTGAAGAAAGAAATTAGATGCATCTGAAATATATGTACTGCCCGTGAGTGTCTGTGCAAACTGTTTGTATTCATATTTGTCATCCTACTTGAACTAAACACAAGTGGACAGGTATACATTAGTTTGTGAAAGGAGCTCGTTTGAAGACGTTTTTAGCACGTAATTAAGCTGGCTAGCTTTCAGAGGAAGACGATAGAGATTGTGTGGCCATGCATGATAAGTGGGCCTGCCTCCATAGCTTCTTTCCCCCTGCCTGAACCAGTGATGCCAGATGCCAAAGCTGACAGCTCAGTTAACATGGTAATCACAAGATCAATGAGCACTAAATGATCCAATGAAAGACATGTCCATCAATTTAGCATGACTCTGCAGGGAAAAAGGTTGCCATGTGATATGTTCTCGGAACTCTTTAACATTAACTTTTGTTCATTTACAAATACTGTCCTCTGGCTGACAATGGAAAGACTAATGCATAAGGATAAATTATTCTTAGTACAGTATAACGGTACATACAACAGCTGGTACAAGGACAACAACATCAACTCTATTCATTTTACCTTTAGAATACAATCAACTTAATCGGAGCACACTTCTTCCGACATCTTGTGTAAGAAAACTGTAAAACAGAACCCATGTCCCTGAATTTCCTTGTCCAATCATTATCCAAGAAGGGGCTGCTATTCCACTTAGGGAAACATATCCAGCATGGCTGCCCCGATCCCATCTGAAATACCAGTATGTCTGAGTTGTCCATGATCACAGAGACCCAGCAGGCCACTGGGAGAAGGAGGAAGACCTGAAGTGGGTTGACAAGGGACAGAGCATGACTCTAACCCACTTCGTCACCCTCCTCACCCTCACACTATTTGACATGGACTCCCTGCCAGAACAGATAGCATTAACTACGGAGCAGGGAACAACCTAGCACAGATGGACCAGAGTCCAACACACATACACACACACACTGACCTCTTTTCAACACTGTGGATATTCCAATGTATCCACATGGAGGAGCTGTTGAAAAAACAGTCTCTGATTAATTAGTCCTCTAATTATTTGAGGAAAGGCTCTCAACTGACCAAACCTTCATGAGAAGCATGATGGCGTTAGCATCGTTTTATGCCAGCGTGTTACATATAGCTGGGGTATTCACTGTGCTGAAAGCTGCTGATGTGCATCTTATCATTTACATGGGGAGCTAACCAGATGAGTCACTCAATACAATGGCAAACTTTTGCATAGATTAGCCACCGGTTAATGGACATCTTTGAACTGAATGTGATTTTCTCTCTTTCAGCACCATGCTGGCTGATGGACAATTGGAAGAGGGTAATTCCTCCATCTGTGTTTAGCAATAATGCAACCCAAAATTGCTTTACGGAGCTTTTTCTTTCCTAAATCAAAGACTTTCTGTTACGCTTGTTTAGCAGAGCCAGAAAGGAGAAGAGTTGAAGAGAGGAAAAGCTCTGGTGCTGTCGACACCATTAAAAGTTCATTCAGTGTGTTTATTGTGTCTTTGGATGATGAATCCGAACATCATTAATAGGACGGTCCTGTGTGTGTAGCGATGAGCAGACATATGGCTGCCAGTACCCCGGACCGCCAGATTCATAAATCAGCAGTGACAACGGATAATGAATGCAGGCCTATCAGAGGAGATTGGTTTGCCCATCTTTATATCTTTTATATGAAGTGATGGTAAAATTTATATTCACAAGAAAATTTGTGTTCAACGTGAACTACACAAGTCAGTGTCTAAGTATGAATAAGTGAAGGAACAGGATGAAAAAATGATTTAGCTACAGTATGCACCGACATGTGGCCCCCAAAAACTATGAATTAAAACTAATTTAAAATGTTCTCAAAAGCTTCTTTATTTTATTTTTTAGCTTGTATACCGTTCAGTGCATTTCGCTCACTTCTGCTCTCTCTACCTTGCCTTCATTACTGTTCCTCGTCAGCACATCTGGGCCCTACAGCCAGACAGATGGAAAGTAGATGAGGCCTGTCTTTAGTCTGGGGACTGAGCCAGGTGTTCAAAACTTACTTCAGGAATATACTGGTATGATCAAGTCCTGAAAGACATCAGTAAAGGCCTTTGGCAGAGCCTTAGAGGCTTCAGTGTCTGATTGGTGAGCTTGCATATGATTGCAAAGCCTTGAGGCAATATTCAAAGGCAAATTAGTCTTGTAAAGCAGGTTAATATTGTACCATAAGTTGTCATATGCTATTAAGA
Organism: Argyrosomus regius; assembly: GCA_946959425.1. Lineage (NCBI taxonomy): Eukaryota > Metazoa > Chordata > Actinopteri > Sciaenidae > Argyrosomus > Argyrosomus regius. The sequence continues at coordinate 10,793,441 of OX336901.1, read as the reverse complement.
AAAGTGACATATTAGGGGAGGTGAGTTCTTATAGTTCATATAGTAGTTAATGAGGCACCTGAAGAGTTTACCTTCACTGTCGAATCACTTGCAAATCTGCAAACGTAGCAGGAACAGGAAGAAGTTTGTGCTTTTGGACTCCACCTATCTGTCTTTATCTTTTGAAAGAAAGTTCCATTCCATTCAGTGTCAATCTTTCAACCTGAGTCTACAAGCTATCTCTTTCTCATTCTTTCTCTCTCACACACACGCACACACACTCACATGCAGATGTACACACAAGCACACACAATTTCACTTGAAATCCCTACCTAAATTACCCTGTAACTCTGGGGGGCTGTGAAACTGCCAAGTTGATGGGAGGGCAGAAGAGGATTGTGGGTAATTTCATGTCACATTTTCAGCAGACTGATGTCTCTTTGGACAGATAATAGCCTACAGCTCACAGTGACAGAAAAGGCAAAGTCATAGCACACACAGTCTTCAAATACTCGTCTTCTCTGTATTTCCCTGAAATGGTTCTATGCATTATTTCTGGGGGGGTTGCATTTGCATAGGCATATGGAAATTGCTTGTTTCTCTTAGTAATGTCATTATTGGCTCCCTATTCTCATCGCCTCCCTGATAATACACTGTGAGTGGCTCAGACAACGCACTCATCCTTGCACTTGCTTCCTCCATTATTAGGAGAGAATGAATTTTACCTCCATCAATCCTCTGTTAACTCTTTGTCATCTTGACGAGACAGTGATGGGGTGAAATTTTTGCTGTCAATAATTTTTCTTTGACTGTATTGATGTTTTTTGTTAGGTACAAGCCTGTTTGTACAAAAGCATAAGAATGGGCATTTCAATAAGAAACATCTAACTATTAAGATATAAAAAGGCAGAAGCTAAATATTAGGCTTTTTAAAGAAACTCATAACACAATCTCCAATTTAAAATCAGTTCTCTTTCAGATTGTGGTTCAGTTTTGACAACTACTGCAGGGTTGCATCACCTTTACCCACTTTCTCTACTCCTGTTTTGCCGATTGATCTCTGCATAAAACTTATAATTTCCACCATTTCACCATACACCCCTCTTTCTCTTCTCTTTCTATGGTATTTTTTGCAAATTGCTTAGATAAAACACTAGAGTTTTGATCTAATCTGGGCCCTCTACTGCCTGACAATAAACCTCATTCTCTCTTCTACCACCCTAACTTTCCCTCTCATTCTCTGCCTTTACCCGTCCCTTACTCTTAGACTACGCTCTTTACTTTGTCTCATTACTTTCTCTCCCCACCCCACCCCACCCCCTCACATCTTATGCTTTCCCATCCTGCCAGTTCTGTTCTTGTTTTCTTTTATCGTTAGAAGACATAATACCACTGCCTTGCCAGGCTGATGACATGTCCTTTAAAAAGCTGCATCTTCTAAATAAACAGATGATTTATAATGTCTATTAGTGAGAAGACAGTAAGACTCAAAGAAGAACACAAAATCTGTGAATGTCTCATTGAGTGTCAGGGCTGACGACACCGCCTCATTGTTTTGTGTCTGCTGTTAATTTAATTTGGCATCTTCACCGGGAGAAAACTGAAAATGTTTAAATGCCTTCAAAACAATGGCTTCCACCAAGCAAAAAAGAACAACAAAGCAGAGGTCTATAGTTCGCATTTTTGGCTAAAAAATAAGCCTTCCAGTGTGTGTTCAAATGTGGTATCAGTACACAATGGAGTCAGAAAAACAATACACAGCAAATAATACTGTAAACAGCAAATTTATGGGTATATTTTATTTCTCTCAGTAAAAGCCTGGCCTGTTGTTTCACAAACCAACCATCATTTTGATATTCCTTGACAAGTAAAAACAAATATACAGTACTCATTTTAGGCATGGCTGTCTTTTCTCAGTAGATGTGTCATGCACCAAGATTTTATGGTGTACTGTATTTCAAACTTTCAAGGCATAAAACAAAACTTCCTCCCAAAGCACTTGTCTTTCAAAAGTTCTGCTCACCTCACGCTTTCATTTGCACACAACAGAATCAAAAATGAAAAAAGGAGCAGGTGTGAATTCTAGACAACTACCAGTGCTGATGAAATCCAACTGGCTCCATCTATCACTGTGAGGACCTCAGGGCATTATGTTTGGTGTGTTGACTTTAAAATCCCGCTATAAACTCCTGTCCTCGAGCAGAGCTGTCAGGACTCTTGGCCTGAGCACTCACTCTCACTAACAGCCATCTCCTTGGTCCGCTGTGAAGGGTGGCTATGCTACTTCAGCACTCATGCTGTCCTGTCATGTCCACATCTCACTTTCTTGTCGCTCAATGCGGTGCCAAATATTTCCCCCACTTCAACAGTTACCCTTCTACCTTCAGGAAGGAAGACCTTTGGCTGAAAAACATGAGGTACAGATAAGGAAGAGGAGAGAGCTGAAGTGTTTGATTACAGTCTTTATGCTCATGTCATGATGCTATAACTTGTCCTGAGTTTGAAGTCATAAAGTCCTTTGAAAGACTTGTGTTGATGCGCCTGAAGGACAACATAAGCCCCCTGTTGGACCCCATTCAGTTTGTCTAGTGGGTGAACAGGTCAGTGGATAATGCAGCAGACATGGGAATGGACTACATCAACATCTTGACTCTCCAGAGATATATGCAATATATGTTTGTGGCCTTCAGTTTGGCATTCAACACCATCATTCCAGTCATTCTACACACCAAACTCACCTAGCTCACTGTGCCAGCCTCCACCTGTCCATGGATCACAAACTTCCTGACTGATAAGAGGCAGCAGATGAGGCTGTGGAACATCACATTCAGCACCCAGAAAATCAGCCAGGGGTGTATGCTCCCCCCACTGCTCTTCTCCCTCCACACAATCGACTGCACCTCAAGAGATGAGTCTGCATACAGACTGGAGGTTGAACTGAACAAACTGTAGAGATGTCAGTGGACTTCTGGAGGAACCCCCCTAACACGGCCACCCATCACCATAATCAACAATACATTGTCTGTTGTGAAAATATTCAGGTTTCTAGGATCCACAATCTCCCAGGATCTAAAGCAGGAGTCTAACACAGAGACCATCATCAACAAAGCTCAGCAAAGGATGTACTTCCTGCAACCGCTCAGGAAGCTCAACCTGCCTAAGGAGCTGCTGATCCAGTTCTGTTCGCCATTATTCAGTCTGTTCTTGCTTCATCGATCACTGTCTGGTTTGGATCTGCCACCAAACAGGACAGAAACAGACTGCAATGGATAGTCAAGACTGCAGAGAAAATCATTGGTGCCAACCTGCCCTCCATTCAGGACTTCACATCACACTCCATCACACCCTGGCCACATCCTGTTCCAACTTCTCCTACAGAGCACTGTATGCCAAAACAAACACACAAAAATGGTTTCTTCCCAGGTTGTCACTTTGAGTCTTTTAACACCAGATATGTCAGGAACACCCCCTGCTCAAAAACCTGGTGTCTCAAACATTTACTATACCTGTAAATTATTCATTTATTTCTCACTGTTTAAATTAAGTGTTTGTTCTTTAAACATGTAAATATTGTCACTCATATACATGCTGTTCATACTGTATATACTTCATCATATGCATCTACCTCATGTACATAAAGCACCCTGCTACATAAATCATATTTATTTTAGCATCCTTTGCATTCGGCTACATGGCACTATTGTCTTATTCCAAAGTCAAATTCCTTATATGTGTACACATACCTGGCCAGTAAAAGTTATTCTGATTCTGAGTTACAAATGTGTGAGTGTGTGTGTCTGTTCTTCTTTAGGCGTTTGCATTTGTGTGCATGCAAGAGCAGTCTCATCCAATACCCTGCTGTCAGTTATAGGAAGCAAGAAGCAGCACAAGTGAGATGTATTTTCAGGACAATGTGACAATCACACCACTATGAGATGCCAAAGTTTTTATCACCGTAGGCATGTAAACAACAGCTCCAGAGTCTACAAGCTTTTACATAAGAATCCTCAACAGTCCTGTGCTTTGCTTAATAAACAGTCTTGTGTGGCAGTGCTGAAAACAACCTGCAGGCAACAATGTTGAATGAATTTCCCTGAGTAGTTATAGTTCTCGTATTCTCAAAAGAACAACAGTGAGCTGTTTTGGGGAGTGAGGATGGTCATTTATCATAACTGAACATCCTTTTGCACTTCAAGTAAAATAAAAACAAGATTGAGTATGGTGCATTTTGGAATGAATTAAGAGGTTACATCAATCTAAATTAATTCACACCAACAATCTCTAGCAGTTCCTGTAGTTGCAGCAGGAGGTTTCATACAGTATGTAATCCTATACCTGCTAGGAGTCAAATTACATTCTGAAGCTCCTTCTTGCATAAATCAATGTGGCTATTTTAGTAAAACTACCTAAACAGGATCATGGTGTTGGGTCTCCTGTGATAGTGTTATTGCTAGTGTTAAAAATAAACTCGGTCATGCATTTCATTGACCTCTTTTGCTCCCTGCTGTACAGAGGATGTTGTTGGTCTGCCAAATCATTGCACTTTTGCTACTTCTTTGAAAATCTTTACCAAAGAATTTTTAAAAGATTCTTTTAGTTGAATGTTTTGTTGTATCACTATAAATATACTTTGGATTTATGTGTGGAAACTGTGAATTTAAGTTGTGTTTGCACGGGCTCATTTTAGCTCTGCCATTTTGAATGCCTACTGCAGTTTAATTTAAGTAGCGGTGAATGGTTGACTAAGGCAAATTGTTTGAGAATATGGAGAAAAGAATTGCCACGGGAGAACTGCACACATATTCTAATAACAGAAGTGGGAACTCTGCATTAGGGCTGTCAACGAATATTCTAAATTCGAATATATATTCGAATATAAAAAAAAAAAAACGGAGATTCGATTGTGAAGATTAATATTCGACTGCTTTGCGAGTGGGCGCACTGCATGACGGGTTAGGGACAGGTCACAGGAGTTGCACTTGCACAGCGCTACTCACTGCTGAAAGTGAGACGTGACAAAAACCGTGGCAGATGCAGATGGCAGAGAGAAAAACGAAATGGCAGAAAGTTCAGAGCCCAACTCTGCAGCAGAGAGAGTGGTTTGGACTCCAAGCAACCTAAAAAAAATATGCGCAGCCTCGACTGCGCATGGGGGGGGGGCAAGCGAGAGAGAGGTCTACGGTCTTAAAAGTTTTACGGTATAGGCCATTAGTTAATTTACTTATTTTGTAATGTGTAGGTATGTTTTCAAAGACATGTTAAAACTGAAATAAAAATACCTATACAAGTAGTTATGTCTCATATTAGTTTGTCCTCCTGTTATTGACATAATGCGCAAATATAGATATTCGAATGGTTCGAACCTATGTGTTTTTTTTAGAGCGAATATTCGAACATCATTTTGGAGCAATTTTGACAGCCCTACTCTGCATAGGGAATTATGAAAATAATGTACAATAATTATATAAAACTCAAGAATCAACATTCATTAAGAACAACTTTGGAAATGACGTTGATCATGTGCTCCAAACCTCTCCAAACACCTCTGCTAGAGCAAGATGGAGGACAAAAGGAGACAAAAAAACCTGCTGGCAAAGGTGGACGAAAGTTAAATCTGATCTTCTAAGATAGACAGACAACTATCAGACACGTTTCATTGACACAATGCACTTCAAAGAGAAGGAAATGATCCTCACTATGTAGATGAAATGGAGAATCAAACAGCTTATTACCATGGTGATGAGTGTGAGATTGGTTTTATCCATTTGCGTGGTGCTTGAAAAGAGAGATCCACCTTGGAGTTCACCAGAAAAGTGCCCCTGATTGAGTTCTGTAATTTGGGGACAGAGATGATTTTAGGCTGTTGATTGCCAGGAAGCATGGAGACAAAAGAGTGAGGGGAGGAAATGAAAGGATGGAAGAAGGAGAAGAGAGGGCTGATTTTGTATAAGTGATTGGGCTTGGTCCTGGGGCTGTCGGCCAATTTCATCTAAGTGAAGATACTGATGGCTGACTGATAAGCAGATCATAAAAAAAGGGAAATAAATTTGGGTAGCAAAGAGTGTGGACACGATGAGTGAGGAAGTTAGAAACTCTATGACATTAAAAAGACTATGCATTCAGTGGTTTCAATAGTATTCATAATGGAAGTGGTCTGGTAAAGGAGCTATTTAATATGCGCTATGGAAAAGACTGGAAAGCATTTTCTGCTGCTGCTGTACGACAAATATGATGATGGTCATTTTCAGCTTTTTTGTGCCACTGCCACAACATAATTATTTTCATTTCTCAGAAGACTTAATCTATACAATATATGACACCAATGCTTGTTTAAGCTCCATGTGATACCTTGTCACGCATGGAGGTCAGAATTTGAAACTGCAGTGTGTTGCATTTTTAATGATACAAAGCAATAACCACATTCATTGCAGTAACCAGCGTTTAAATGATTTCTGTGCATTATAAATAATTTTCTTTTTTTTTTTTTCCAGGACAATTTTTAATATAAATATCAACAACACTGGCAAACTAAAAAGTTAGGATTTTCAGTCTGTTATTTCTTTTTTTAATATCAAATTCCTGTCTATAGATATTACTTTCCAACAAAGAGGCCAACATGCACAACACCAGCAGGAAAGGAACGGAGCCTTATCAGTATCATTGGTAACATCTGCGTTTACACTACTATTTTTTTTTTTTAAATGGCTGCTATGAAAAAGGACACACTGAACACACTGATTAATCAGAAATGGGTGAAATTATCTTTTTTTTCTTGTGCTGTTGAGTTTTTAAAGGTCCAGTGTTTAGATGCATCTAGTGGTGTAATCGCTGCATTGCAATCTCCTCACATCACCCTCGCCTTCCTAGCGTGAAGGAGAAACAACACTTGAAAGTCCCCGTCTAGAGTCAGTATTTAGTTTGTCTCTTCTGGGCTACTATAGAAACACGGTGTTTCAACATGGCAGCCTCCATGGTAGAGGACCCGCCCCCACTGTAGATATAAAAGGCTAATTTGTAAGTATATAAAACAACAGGATTCTTATTTTTAGGTTATTATACATGCATGAAAACATAGTTGGGAATATTATATATACATATCTGCCTTATTCTGAAAATAGAGGTCTCCGATCTTACACACTGAACCTTTAAGTAAATAATAATTTTTGAAACTCGATAATAAACTAACTGACTTGATGGGGATGCTGGTCCCACACTGCCCATATGCAAATACAGATACTTTACACCGTCAGAGGGGGCCTATTGTAATGACTCTCCATTATTGACAAACAAGCCAATTCCAGTAAGCCTCGTCAGTAACAACTGTTGCTCTATGCTGCCAGTATTTTATTATCCTTTCCATCTGTGTCATTCTGTTTTCAGCTCTCTGAGGGCGTTATGGCCAAGGCCCTCAATGATTGCATCAGGTTTTAATATCTGTCTAGTGGTTGTTTTCATGGACAGAATACAATGGGTGAGAGGAGGAGGATATGAATGTGCCAAGAAGGGAAGCATCTGTCCCTTTTTTACCACCCACATATCTGCACCCAGTCCATGTAACCAATGCAGCACATTGGACAGATTTCCCCAAATTCCCTTATTGAATGTAAGTGAAACAGTGTGTGTGTATGTGTGTGTGTGTGTGTGTGTGTGCATGTGTGTGCATGTGTGTGTGTGTGTGTGCATGTGTGTGCATGTGTGTGTGTGTGTGTGTGTGTGTGTGTGTGTGTGTGTGTGTGTGTGTGTGCGTGTATATGTGTGATTTTTTTTTCAGGGTTTAGGGGAGAAATAAGCTGACAGGCACCAGAGCTGATGCTATGTGTATCAGAAAACACAATGGCGCAGTAATGCTGGTGATACATCACAGTCAGTCTGCGTAGCACAGCAGCTGGTGACCCAGTGTTATAATGTCATTGACTTCACACAGAAATATCTACAATGCTGCATGCTTGGCAATGTATTATAATAGCCTAGATAATGCTGCTCACAATATGCTCAGTAGGTAAGCATTGTGCTTGCTGTTAAAAGACATTTAAGTCAGAAATATTAGATATTACATTGTGAATCTATCTATTGATGTCAGCACTGTGATGTCCAAGGTGGTCTCCTGTAACCCAAAAAACGTTCAAGTAGTTTAAAAAAAAAAAAAAAGATTTAACTTTGAAACAGGAGAAAGTGCCTTACTCAGACTATGAGGTGACTTCATGATCCCAGGGTTATACTTTTTAAAGAGGATACATTAGAGCATCAGTAGTGAACTCTTCTGCTTGATATTATGGTTATTAGGTGATAAATGGCTTAGAATTTGGTTGTTTGTCGTCAGCAGCTTGTGATTCTGACAAAAACCAAATGAAGCCTTTTAGTATGGACAACAGGAAATTGTGCTTAATGAAATATTTGAAGTGATAGATGAAGATTTCAAGGATTTCAAACTATTTCAAGGTTACAAACAATTAAGTAGCATATACACCTGAAACAAACAGTGTAGAATACATACAGTTATGTATATGACTAATATATTACAGTGTTTTCAAAATGAACTGCCTGCAGGTCCACAGTTCTGATATATAAGGAAATAGCTACAGCATAGACTGAGATTGTTCATTCCCTCAGTGCAGCCTGAAGTCAATTTCCAATACTCCTTCCATGGTCTACCAATTCTATTGTAGCTTGTTCCTGCTACAGCAGAAGTATTTTGAGTGTCTGGGTAATCTCCAGAGCCTGTAGCTGTGTGTGTGTGTGTGTGTGTGTGTACAACTAAGCTACGCTTAGAAAATAAAAGTCTAAATCTACTACCAAATAGAGCCATATCACTACTATAACTTCTTACTTTACAAGTTGTGTATGTAAAGTAAGAACAAATAAATCAACCAGACTTTGTTGCATCAGTAATCATTCTTATTCGGGCACAATACTTTGTTTTACACAATGAGAGAAAAACACGACTGTAAATGAATGTAAGTAATAATTAGTGTTGTTCCACAGATAACAATTTCACATAGAGAATTAATGCATTGTGCTCAATTTGTCTGCCAGTAAATATAGACAAGATTGTTAAACATGCATATGTTAATTAATTGCATATGTTATTTAATTTCACTGTCAGGGCAGATGACTTAAAAGAGTCAGTTCTGGTGAAACTCCAAACCCACAAAATTCCATCAGTTGATTTGCATAATTAAACGAATAATTAAAGAATGCAGATATTAAATGAAAATACACATTGGAACACAAGTCAAAGACTTAATTTCACACAAAATTAAGAGGCAGGAGAGAACAGAGTACTGCATATATACACACACTGTATAATAAATACATAAAGCTTTAAGCTCATTATTCTGACTGGGATTTAAAAATGTAGGGTGCTTTGGGCGATGCTTGTTATAATAATTTCCTTAAGTGTCTTCAAACCAGGAGAAAAAGCAGAGAAAAAGCAGAAATCCATTCTATAAGCAGCTGTTTAGGTCACTACAATACTACACACATCTGGCGCAGGTTCAGGCAGAGACGGATATAGTGTGTGAATGTGTGCAGTGTGTTTTTGTTTAAGCAAGAATATAGTAAATTACTACCTACTACTTATTTTTTATATACAGTACACAAGCACAAAGATGCAAGATCAACACACTTAGCCTTGGATAAAAACTCATTCCACTTAAGTGCTTGGACCGCTGGTTTCTTAATTACGACAGCTAAACAGGCTGTTTGAAAAAGTCCCCAAAAAACTTATAAGCAGAAAGGAGGGCAATCTGCATATTACTCGAGTGATCATAAACACACACACACACGCACACAAGCAGATACACATGTACAAAAATACTTATAAGAGTAAAAAAATGCATGAATACTGTAGAAACACTGTGATTAGTGTTACCATAGACTATTTTGTTAAGGATCCTTCTAATTTTACTTTCTCTTGGCTGTCTCTGCCTTCTTACAGTTGGCTTGAGTAAGTGTTACACAGGCCAAAACAAGGCAACAAAAGATCACCTTACCCCATAAACTCATAAGCTGTTAAATGAGACAAGCCCAAAGAGGATATTCAATTAAATATTGTAGAAATGACAAAAAAATAAGAGGATTAGGAAAAACAAAGCTGTCTTGGCATAACCGAAAGAAAAAATACCATAACATACAAAAACAGAGCTGTCACTATTGTTTCTCCTTAACATTTTATGATCCAAACCGGTGCCAACAGTTACATACACCTTTGATGAAGTCACAGCTACATTGTGGATGACATGAATGGCTGTGCAGGGAGAATGAGGTCAGGCCATGGTGGGTGAACAATAATTAAGTCTATAAAACTGCCAAACTTGGAAAAGAAGAAAAGGATTTGAGAAGGAAAAGAAAAGAAAGAGCTTTTAATCTCTGTGAAGTAAAACTTAGTAAAAGAGTGAATACATTGCTAAGCATCCGTATTAGCTGTATAGACTGTTAAAATATGAAGTCGACTTTATTGTTTCTGTATTTTTACATCTGCATTTGACTAAAGGATATGACAAAAAAATTTGCTTTGGCACACATTCCTAATCTTGGGATCCACAACAAATCACCCCCTGGTGCATCCTTTCCCTCTGCAGCAATGCATATTCCTGATGTCTTTGTGAAGCCTGTTGTTTATCCCCAGGCTCCTTAAATACTCAATCATGTTCTGCAGCAACCAGGGTGGGAGAGAAAAAAATTGTTATGGGAGATCATATTTTATGATTTCCACAGAGGAAATCAGTCCCAATTCTGAACATGTTCCAGGAATTGATGTTTGATGCTGCTGAATAATAGACAGCCTGTAGACACCACATCTCTCTTTTTATTAAGAGGATACCAGCTCATGCACTACAGTTCATGCAAACAATTATAACACCAGGAACCTGATGCCAAGACATCATTGATTTGGTAATTGTGAAGCTTAAATAATAGCCACTCATCATTACTGTCCACTGAAGGTAGGCCTAATTTATGAGAGCCATATTTATCTCATACCATTGATGAGTCAATTCGGAGTTTATCATTTTCAGAGATGTTCAATATGAGCCCATGCCATCTGTGCTGTACCAGACTCGATTATAAATTTAAATTAAAACCTAAATCAGCAAGTCTGGGAAAGTCAGTGCCCTTCTATTAATTCACTAACATTGGGAAATAAGAAAAAATAAGATCCAATATTTTATAACTCTCATGAAGAAGTGTTTTCAATAAAGCAACAAATTGGTATTTTTTGTGATTCAGCAGTGCAATACCACTGTCATGAATATGGACAACTGTACACATGCTTTTGTTATTATTACATTATTTATGATCAAAACTAGCAAATAGATAAATTTGCTAACACAGCTAAACATCAGTCAAGGTCAACAACACAAGACATTTTGTGTTAAACAAACAAAGAATATTGATTTATTTCAAAACTCAAGGTCCTTTTTGCACTAAGATTCAGCATGTTGTTGCTGCCACAGCCTTGCTGCCTGTGAGACACAGGATGAGGTCCAAAGCGCTTTTGATTAAACACATAAGATTACTTTTAAAACATTGGACAACAAAATAATTTTAGTGACTTTACTTAACCGTGAGCAGTTAAGCATAAAACGAATAGTAAAAGAGCAGGGTGGATGTGGGGTGCTCATAATAAGTAATTTTAAGAGGCAATTTTCTCCAACACTCAACCAATGTTTTGCCTAATATGTTTGTGATTGGAGAGATTGCCGCCTAACTGGTGCTAAATGGTACTCTTTAGTATTATTTTGAAATGCAGTTACAGCTGATTTTCTGTACTTTGGACCTGGAAGAGGAGAAAGGGGAAAAAAAAGTCATCTTGGGTACGGTGAATACAGGCCAGTGGAGACTGGAGTAGAGTAATATTAAGACTGAAGGATGCTGTTAATCATCCCATAGGTGTCTGACGTGTCAATGTGCACCGACCCTTCTTTCCACCCATGGAGTAATGAAAACAGAAGTCAGTGTCTCAGTGTCCTGATAGCACACCTCTGTTCCAGGATTGTGGCTCTGCTCTCACCCTCAGGCCCCCAAAAAAGGATCTCTTTATTCCGCTTGGATCCCCTTCTCTTTGCAGCCAGCTGCTGCCCTACTTGAGTTTCTCATTCTGTGCTGACTACTCCCTCTACTTAAAGTCTGTGCCACTTTTCTCAGAGGGCAATTTGAATCCATTCCACCTTGAATAATTGTGCAGGTCAAAGCACTGTGTGGAGGCACACAGTTTGAAAATGGCTTGACATGCAGGTTTGAATTCAGTTTGAAGAATTTGAGTAAATCGGTTCATTTAGAAATGCTGCATATGGCAGATAGGGTCTCGGTCTACATATAAATTACATATATTGATTTATCCTTCTTGCAAAGTATTTCTCACTCATCTTGTGAATAAGCTGTCTTTTTAGTATTCAGTTTGGACAACTCATGCAGTAATTGAACCTGTTACATCAGCATGGGCTATTTAACACTACTCAAGCAGGCAACTCATTATAGTAGGCAGAGGAGAGAATGTTGAAAATGGTGCTGCATGAAGAAGTGCATTGTTTTTCATCACAAATGCAATTGGTAGAAGCAGAGAAAGTGTACAGGTGAAACATGAGCTTGTTATGAATTCTGCACCAGGCAATAGATTCAATGGAACATTCTGTAAGACATCAAGGCGACCCTCATTAAAGCTCTCTTCCCATTATCATTAGCTAGGTGAATATGTGTAGCTGGTAATAAATGTGGCTCTGTGCTCGTTAGGTGACCTAGTGTCCATTTGTCTGGATTTAAAGGGTAGCTGTGTTCATTAAGAGCAGATAAGCTCTGGAAAGAAGGTTAACCGATAGTGCAGAGGTTATCCCCTTCACAGATCCGTATGAGGTGTTGCATTAGTGTGTAGCAGCATCTGTGTGTGTGTCTTGTTTCTTTTCGGTTTCACTCATTGTTAACATTTCTAAACGTGTTATGAGTACTGACAGGACAAGTGGATAAGTCAGACATACAATGTAGTACAGAGAGCGAGGACAGACATGAAGCGCATTCACAAAGAAACACTCTCTGCAGTCCCTTTAGTCCTTTACTGTCTAACCCTGATGCTGTGATAGAGACATAAAGCTTCTCTCTTCTGCATAATAAGCACCTCCAGCCAATTTCTGTCTGAAATGTTTTACCCAATGTCTCATTTCGTGCTTGTCACAGTTTACACCTTCATTTCTACCTGCCCTCTTCCCATCTCACGCAGTCTGCTTCTATATTCATCAACAGAAGGGCCAGGCTCATGTTCCTATGGTACCTCCTAACACTGACATTTCCACCGCAGACTTCAGTGTGGACAGAAGTTCCAGATGTGACAGCAGTGGACAAGATGTGTCTGTGGTGTTTGTGTGTGTATTTTGTTGTTGTTGGGAAAGTGGGAAAGGAAAAGGGCAGGGTTCAGCAAAATTCAGTAGCTATGCTGGTAGTAAATGACCTTTACAATAAATGCATTCCTTTTCAGGCCAGAGAGGGATAAGCAATTCATCCAGTCAGTGGCAATGAAGCAAACTTAAACTCTGAGTTAAACTTTAAGTCTACTTTCACCCTGCAGGTAAACATGAACTCAGGGCACCGGAAACAATTTCTGTGCAGCCAGGCCTAAACACAGTTCGCATGCGTGCATACACATGCATACACACTGCCACTTTGTGGACCAAAATAATGTAAAAGAATTTCATTTCTTGGGTTTGTATGCTGTATACTGATGTGGGTTAGGACTTAAAATTGGCACATAACTTCTGTTAGTACTCCACAGAAGAAGTTCACATCCGTAATCCTTGATCTAAGCATGATAAATTATATTTCAAGGGTGCAAAAATGCAGGAAAATACCTGGTGCCCTGAGTTAAGTTTTAGACTAGGATTAATGATAGATAAGAAAAATTTAGGTTTAGGATTTAGGAGGGTGGCAGAGTTTATCATCTTCAAAACCTTGTGGCCTCTGTACATTTTATTTATGTTGTTTGAGAAAATCTGCCATTGGTCAAATTCACCCTTACTTTTCTCAGCATTCGTAGTTTGTAGCAAATAAACCAAGGAAAACTGCTAAATTGTGCTGTTGATGTAGTAAAATAAATAAACAAACATATTTGAATATGATGTAATCTTCACTAAGAAGCATTACCAAGACACCAGCTGGTTAGGCACAGGTTACAAACAAGAAAAAAACATATTTTTTTAGAAAGATGAGAGTCATTAATGTTTTTAATGTTCAATTAGTGTTTTGGGGGGAAAAAATTGCATGGAACTGCAAATGTATTGGGGTGAGACAACTAGACAGTTTTGCCATTAACTGAGTCAAATGAGCACTGGTTCTGAACACATATATATAATATATATAATAGCACAATTGTTCCCAAAACCTTGTACTCTAGTAATATATTGTCTTGGTACAGTCGTGAAGCAAAAGCCCAGTGGGCTAGTGTCCAAAAACCTAACCCCGAAACCCCACCAGCAGCTGCTACGCTGTTTTGGTCCGTCCTGCACGCAACTTCAAACCCCACCAGGAGAATTGGATTGCCAAATAATTGTCACTTTTATCATTTCAATCTCTTGCCTTTGTCTGTTTGTCTGTTCACGTTAGACATACTTTTCTCAAAAGTTACTAAGAACTTATTAACCCACACCCAAAAAAATAGTTTAACAGTTGTTTCACTTCACACGTAGCAGCTTGGTTCATCATTGACTCAGCCAATTTGGTGAACTGCACCGACCACTTGCTGGCATTTTGTGTTCCTCTCGCATCATTTCTCAGAAGACTGTTTCAGCACGATATGGATCAGCGAGTGTGAAAGTGTCCCTAAAATGATTCACACACAGTGGGTGGAACTGACTTTATTTAGAGATGGAGGGGGGGAAAAAAGGGACATCTGTGTGGATGAGAGTGCTTTATTAGCGCAGAGTTTGGCATTGTAATTTAGTTCTGCTCTTGCCAATGGCAATGGAAAATGTTTCATTCTATTTGTGAAACCTTTACCGGCCATTATTTCTCCCCTTTACTTCATCTCAGCACAGACACTAAGTGAAGTGGGATGGAATGGTCGTGGTTGGACATGTTTGGGCTAGTCTTTGAAAATCTCATTAAACTGTCCAAAAGTGTCTTTAGGAACCTATTTCTGGCTGTTAACAGGGTGGACGCTGGCTGGTGTTTGCATCCAGGCCTCAGAACGGCTGTTAGGGGTCTGAGGAATGTGTTATTGGTCACAATAATGCTATGAAGTGAGTACACTCAAGTAATTGTAATTATTACCTCCTGCCTGTCTTCACAGGCCTGGATGTGTTGGACAGAGACAAGAGACCTATCACATTATATTATTGTCACATTATATTATTGTCTGGCTTGTCGTGGCGTAGGGGGAGTTGGATGACACATAATAGATGCAATTAAAAATATGTGTGCGTGTTTTCATGTGTGCAACTATGTCGTCTCTATAAATTCAATTTCCTCATAATTTCCCCATCACGACAGCAGAGATTCCAATTACTTATTCATGACATTTAATGGAAGCAATCTATCTAACTCTTAGGTGGGTAAAAAAAAAATGGCTGGTGAGGAGTCTCATTGAATCAAATACAACAGACATGTCTGAGTTTTTTGTCTGAGTGACTACATCTTGTTCAGCTTGCTTAGAGATCTGATCTGAGTTTTTGTGTTGTTTTTTTAAACACATCAAACTTTTAAGTAGGTAACAACGCTTCAAGCAATTTGTGAGTGTACTCGGTGGATTTTTATTCACAATTACCTACATCCTGTTTCAGTATGCCTTTTTAAAACAGGCAGTGGTATTTCAGCATAAATGACAAGAAAACAACAACTGCTGCTATTTTAGTTGCAAAACAGCCTTTACGCTGAACGATTACATAAAACAAAGGAAATACGTTTTTCTTGTTTAGAGGATGAAAATGTCTCAAGAAGAACTGTATGTGCACAGAGCAAATTGCACAGTGCATTATTGACCTGCAGTAAAATGTAGTGCTTTCGTCCCATTAATAGTAAAGACTTTGTGCAGTATGACCTATACACACTGTACTCTGTAAGAGAGTCATATAAACCAGCATTAACAAAATGGTTTGCAGGAATGTATAGAGGCAGTGTTTGAGGGTGTAGGCTGGCAGCAACATCAACTCTTGTTAAAGAGGAAGCTTTTACAGCATCGTACCCTCAGACCCACATTGTGATAAACATTACAACATTTTTACATTAAGGGTGTCAAGCAGCACAGAAAAAGCAGCTGAAAATTAAATTAAATGGGATTAGAGCAGAAATCAAAGTAATGAGGCATTGTACTGACAGAAAAAGAATACTCTATTGTTCCTAACAGATTATGTCCAGTATTTAGTGCATAGCCATGACAAACCTTGGGAGACTGGACTAACCGTGACCACTCACTGTAACTCGGATGGACAGGACCTGCTTGCAAGTCTGCACAGGAACTGAAGCAGCAGAGCTTTGGCAGTCAACTAAGGGCACCTCTACAGCCCCTTATCACAGACAGCAAAGGGACCACTACATGCTGAGCCTGCCCCTGTGATAGCTAGGTAGCTAGGATGGCCTCTCTCATAAGATAAAGTCTCTCTTGGTGCTTGTGATAAATGCCAGTAAGTATTCTGAGCCAAAGTAAAGTACATGCTTGTTAGAGTTGCTGAGCTACTGTCAGTCAGCCTCAAATATCGAAAGAAAGTGCCACAGAAGAGAAATAAATATCTTATTCATCCAGATTAAATTAGTTGTTCAGAGCCATATTTCTCTAGAGGCAATGGCACAAAAACTGTATGTAGCCAAGTGCTGCTGCTTTCATTTGTTAGGGGCTCATTGTTTTTTAGGCAAGTACACACACACATATGCACTCACCTGTTTACGCGATGACTACCACTGTTTCATTTTGTCTCCGATAAATGAATAGAAGTGTACTACTCAATAAATATTTTTTGGATGTAATTTAAAACACTCATATGCTATCCACCTGCCACAGACATATTAAGGCCAGTGAAATCATTGCATTTTGTACCTTTAGTTATTATGGTGTTTGTAAAGTTTTCAGACAAGAACAAGATTTTAAATTATATCGTGATTAAAGCCACCACACACTTCTTCTGGCCTCATGGCATTGAGGCTGTATGCCATCTGAGAGTAAAATACCTAATAATTAAATAAAGGAACATAGCAATGATGCCTGCAAAGAAGAATGTAATTTGGATTGATTTTTTTATATGAAGTTGTAGTCTCTGAAACTGCTATCTTGCAGATAAATTGTTCATTAAGGGAAAGATCTGGGGGAATCCAAAAAGGATACATACAGAAAAGGCAATAAGTGGCAATGATATATTTTGGCCTTCTTCCATGGAAGTAAATTGGATTGTTAAGGCAAGCCAGTGCCTTGGGGTCTCTCTCCAATCTCCAGAGCTGCCACTGCCATCCAGACGAGGCTCTCAAAATGGATGGTGTGTTATACTGTGGAAATCCAGACAATAGTTTGGAAACACTATCAGCTAAACAACTTGATCTCTTGTTTTCCTATGAAAATGGGATGAGACAGAAAAGTGGCAATTTCTGTTCAGATAAATGTTCAGTTATGATTGTTTCTTATCATTTGTTTTATCATCACATTCCAGTAGGAAATACAAAACAGAGGGGTCAATGTCAAGTGGTTCTGTCTATCTCCCTCTTGACGAGTATGCTTTGACTTGAGTGATAAAAAGCCTCAGGAAACTGAACTGCTGTGCTACTAAAACCTTCACCTTCATGCAGAATATTTAACCCTCTTCTGTTTAAATGAGCTCTCGTATTCCTTGTGCATTCAAGCATGAGAGCCTGCTTTCAGGAATAAACATCAGCAGAATACCATCATTTATAAAGCCCACACATTCTCAAGAGATCTCTGTTCCTTGCACAAAGTTACAAGACTTGGACTTACTGTGGTAGGTTGGTCTGTAACCAAGGGAACTCCATGGTAGTTGTCTGAAGATGTAGATAAAGAATGTCACCTAGCCATGATTACTGGAGCGACTGCACACACACACACACACACACACACACACACACACCACCACCACCACACCACGCCATATTCAAAGACAGAATTGAAACAATGTTCACATCAGCCAACCATGACAAGTCTGACAGGTAATCTTGGGAGAGCAAAGAAAAGGGCATTCAATATGTCTCTGCCTTGATTCTCTGTGTGTGTAAATATGAAGATAAAAAATGGATTTTGTAATGTTGGCGTGTGGAAGACCCAAAGGCCTCGCTCAGTGTGAAGACCCCTGAACCTCACATCATCCTGTAATGAAAAACCAAGGCAGGGAAGAGGAATTGCACCTAAAAAATTGTTTTTAAAGAACCTTATGACACAAATATTACAAAAATAAACTCAGTACTCACAGTCACATCAGTAATAATACTTGTAATAGTATGGTCAGATGCTTGGGGTGACAGTTAGGTCAGTGCCTGACAATCTTTTTGTCAGGTTTGTGTTTTAAGCTGGTCAACTGCACACAGGAGATATATATTGCAGGCCAACCACAAATAATAATCCCTAACATTATGTATGCTATGCAACGTATCATACTTGAGAAATTTGAGATTCACAATACATGGCTCCTCTGATAACTGAGTATATTAGAGCTAAACTTTAACGCCCAACTCCCTAAATGTCACTCCAAATGAAGTAAGTCACATTAATTTATCATTTATAGCACATCACAGTGGAATAAACTTTGTCCTTTACTTTGTGCAACTTCCTGTTTGTTAATATGTTTACATATGTTCTTTTTCTTCATTGTTTTCTTTTTGAACTGTACTGTAGTGATAAATTGCATTTTCTCAAGAAAGCCAACAAAAATATGTTTTTAAAAAAAAGAAAGACCAGAAAAAAAACATCAACTACAAAACGTCACCAAAAACCATTTCAAGCTATCAACTCACAGCAATAAACACTTGTAAACACACAATTTCACAATATTAATGCCTAACATCATCCACTTTTATGATGCTATTAGCATCATAAAAGTGGATCATGCATCAGCTTTTATGATGCTATCAGTATCTGGTTATAACACAGTACATGCAATAAGGGGGCACTTAATTATACCCCATATGGTCTCCATGTCTCACATTCCAACCTTAATACCAAAATTTAAGACTTTTGATCACTTTTCTCTTTCGAATAGAAGATTTTTAAATATTAATTATGTTGTTGTGCAGGCAGAGGATGCTGGTGTTAATTCAGCAGAGGCCCAATTCCACATGATTAAACAGCCACAATGTGATTTTATTATGAAGAATAGACCTCAGCGTGCAGTATATTGCTCCCACACAAACAGGAGCACTAATTTACATGGTTAGAGAATGAAACAAGAGGAAAAATATCACAAATTATTTTCCATGGCCCTCAGCACACAACCAGACACACATACGCCCACATAAGCTTATAACCTAGCATGCATCTACCCATTTATGTGGTATACCCACACCCACACTCACAGAGAAAGTGAAACTCACAACAACAACTAATTAGTTTACAGACATTCTTCTGCTGGAGAGAAATGAAGCGTGTGCAGGCTGTGTGTAACATCTATTTATCTTTCCCCACTGAAATGGACAGCATGGAGGTCCATCACATTACCATGAAACCGTTGTCAACAAAAACAGCAAAATAAAACAGCCGGTTCCCAGCCTCCCAGCACAATCCACACACTGGGCTTACTCCCATGCTACTCCACAACTTGGCTGAAAAAAACAAAAAAACAGCACACACACCAACACAGGGTTGTGTAGGCTTTTACACTGCAGTGTACACCAATGCACCAGGCAAACACACAGGCAAACACAGCACCTGAAGTGTATTTCACTCGGGAGTGTATTGGAGAAAAAAAAGATGACAATTTGTCATTGAGTTATGACTGGCAAGAAGGAAAGTGGAGAGGTACTATATAAGTAAGAATTTTATATGTGCACCTGGGTGCATTTGTTTTTTTCTGACCGTGAACATTCATGTACAACCACAAGAAATTGTGTAAAAGTGTGTGTCCGTAACGTTAATTCTTTAGAGGCTTTTCATACTCATTATTGCTCTGCAAAAATGTAAACCTTGCAGTAGAATGCTGGTCAGAATACTTAAAAACCCTGAACATCATTATCATTACACAGCCAGCCATTAGACAAAATCCTTTTCATCCCAGTACATCAGGTGTCACCATGACAACCTGCTCGGACAGACCCTGTCACTGTCCAGATTAGCACAGATCAGTGTTAGCTGCTGGTCTGAGAGAATTCAGCTGGGCTTTCTGCGACGTTTTGTTGTCTTTGGTAAACAGTGGTGTGTACAGTCTCAGACTGAGATAATCCTGTACATAGCGGGGGGATTAGCATAAATCAATAATGACCCCACATTGTGAACATGTTATGGCAACTGGCATCTACCTTCGAGAGCTGTTCCAGTGCATTTACCCAGGTTTTGTTTCGAAATCAAGGGAAAGCGCTTTCAGGATGCAGAGGTAAATCTCGGGATTATTGTGGGAGAAATGAAGAGGTTACCCAACAGAAAAAGCTGACAGATTCAAGCATTAAACCCAATGTGTTTCACTTGTCTTCATTCATTCGGCTTTGAATGTGCCAGTTAAAGTTTCCAGCTAATGCATAAGGTCCAGCTTTCTGTCTGGCATCCGGTGAAGCAAAATATTCCTCTCATTTACTCAACACTAAAGCCCCGTGGGCAAGTCAGCTTTTCTACACACCAATCCAACTAATCAGTGAACTTGTCAGTCAAGACCAGTACTCTTAGATGGGAAGAGAAGTAATCCATATATGGAGGCTTTTCCACATGTGATGAAGCATCACCACACTGCTTTCACTCACCCTTTGGTGCTAGAAAGATGAAGATAGATAACATAAAGGAAGACTAGGGAAGCACAGAACAGTTTCTCTGACAGCAAGGGCAACAACACAAATAACACTGACAATAGATAACTGCAAATTCAATGATTCATTCTCTCACTTCTTCTCTCCATTCTGTCCATTTTAGACTGTGTAATCTCCGGGGAAAAAGCTAAATTTATCAGCTCAGTCTTAGGAGCTTGTTTTCTGTGTGATTAGGTGATGCTCATTCAAGGCCTTTTGCAGCTTGTGGCTAGAGCACTGGTTGATTGGTTTGGTTTTGTATTTATAGTACAAGAACGGAGATACGTTTCAGGAAATGGCTGTGAGTACTGCACACACATTTATTAGCTACACTATCATGGAAACATAATAAATGTATTAGATGTTTATTTTCTACCTGAATCATATAAGGCAACATGTATGGCCTTAAACAAGTAAACTGAGATATCCTCTTCAGTATTTTAGTCATGCATGGAAGAGCAAAATAGAAGGAACAAGGAAATGCGGAGCGAGTGAGAACAAGAGAAAATCAGAGTGGTGCAATGACAGCAAAGGGGGAGGAAGTGAAGGAATCTGCAAAAGAGTCAGAGAAATGTGGGAGAGGGATTAAAACATTTTCAACTGAAGACATGTGAGTCTTCAAGGGAGAAAAAGTGAAAAGGGAAGAGAAAAGGAGAGAGATTCATTAATGCAAGGGATGGATATGGACCATTAGGTGATTGCTGCAATGTTTCCCAATAAGACTCTCAGGACCGGCTATTTCACCTGCAATCATTTACCCTACAGTACACAGGCACAAAGGCTGCATGGTAATCAGCATGCAGACAAGGAAATGAGACCGTCTCTCTGCTGAATACATGTAGGAACACATGCGTGCACATAGATTACACTGTGCAGGCACTTTCTCCTTTTCTCACACAAGCTTACTCTCACGCTGTCTCAAGGTCATTAACAATTTCTGTTTCTTTCCTGCTGTGCTATTGGTGTTTCTTCAGTGCATTGTCATAATTAACAATTAACCTTTAATCGACAACGCTTGTCAGAGCTCATACTTAACATGTCCATTAGTTTCATGTCAGCGCACAGCTGATATTAACATCCTGCACACACTTAATATCTCACATAATCCAAAATACACAAAGTCTGACCTTCTAGCTATTGAACAGATGATTAACCTTTATGCCCATTTAGCCTCTGGTTCGCTTCATTACTTGATGAAATTTTAATTACAAAGCTGAAATCATGTTCCGAGAGCCCTCCCTAGAAATCCATATCTGAGCTCTCCCTTGAAGACTATCAGCTAATGTGCAAATTGAATCCATCCACACGTTTTGTATTAGTTTGCTACTAGGGACAAGTTAAGTTGGAGTTAAAAATGGGGTTTAGGAATTTGTCAGTTCAAACTTTTGTCTGGAAAATCTCATGACAGGGCGTCAGTATGTCATTTTTCCCAATTCCCAATGCCAAGAGTTGTGCATTATGACTGTGCAGTTGCATTGCGAGCCCTTATTAAATGGTTCTTCAAAGATGCAGAGCTTGAAAAAGGAATTCTCCAAAGCAGATGTTGTTTTCAATAGTTAATAGAAAGACGGAATACTTATCTCCCAGAGAAGAACTCAAACCCCAAAGCTAAAGACTTGCAATACACCTAAACAATATCCAAGCACACAACTGCACACAGCAACAAAGCTCTGCGTCACATCAAAGCACACAACATATAAGCCATTCTAGTTTGAATTTATTCAAGTAAAAATACAAACATACACCCACACAACCAGACATGCTGCAGAGGAACATTGCTGATCATGGGGCATTAAACAGGTTTTTTTTGTTGTTGTTGTTATATTTAGCTCTCTGTCCCACTTTTGCACTTTGGCTTGTCCCTTGTCAGCAGACAGAGTATGCAGGGAAGACAAGGCTGGCAGCATAGGTTCAGCTGCCAGTGCACAGTGCTGCTATTGTTCACCTGCGGATTTGAGAACAAAAACAAGGTGTTGTGTCATGTCATCCCAGGCCTCTCCCGTGAAAGGATAACGTGCTTTCTAACTGCAATCTGTAAGACACATAGAACACTCGATTCCCCCCTAATTCTCACTAAGACCACAGCGATGGGAAAGAGCTACAAGGAAACACAGAGAGGGACATAAGCCGGATTGGTTTCTAACTTTAACATATTTTGAGAGGTGGGAAAGGGAAAAGTGGGGCAACTCTTTCCCCGGCAACTCTCGTCATCCATGAATAATGGAATACAGGCTTGTGTATGTGAGGGAAGGGAGACTGAAATTCCAGCCATGAGAGTTTTATCTTATTTTGAAGGCTGTCATCCTTCTGCTTCTCTTTATTAAAATGGAAAACATTATGGACACTGTTTATCCAGGCTCTTTTGAACCAGAGAATGTACCCTGGTCCTGGTCAGCCATCAGCACTTCCACATCCCATACTGTATCAAATTACAGATAGTCTTTCTGTGTTTCTGAGTACAATGTCACATCTGCTTGACAAAAGAATATTTGACAGATAAATTCTGCTGATTTACTACAAGGGAGTGGAGTGAATTGAAACGATGTGATGGAGGTCAGCAACCTCATCAAGAAATGATCCTGGGAAACAGAGAAGAAGAGTCATATATAATATACAAGAAATGGACAAACGTCTAGCTCAGGCTAGGTATGACAAGCAAGCCAGTGCGAGCTCCCAAAGCCATTTTCAGTGGAATGTAAAAAAGCAAATACTATATTACAATATTGACATATGTCACTACTTTGTTAAATATTACATTAGTGTGGTGCCATAGGTTAATAAGTTGCTAAATTAGGTGTGATAAAACAGATTAAACCAGTATGATGAATTATAATTTATATGATTATGTCTAATCTGCATTTACAAAGAAAAAAAAAAAAGCAGCCCACAGTCCTTGAGCTGCCTTACAACAGCGCAGGTGCCATACTGTAACTACAAACCACGTCGCAAAAAGACCACACTGAACCAATTTGCAGAACTTAGTGAGCAAATCTAGTAGACCTTTTCAGCCCAGTTGTAGAACAGTGTTTCGCTGCAGGAGGAGACATAGCCGTATGTGCATATGAACATGAATGTGTCAAACATCCTTGAGTAAAGTGTCATTTAGAATCGAAGCATGAGGAAAACTTAAAAGATGTTGTCTGGGAAAGCTGAGTAAATCAAAGAACAATGCCAAAATGCTGTATGTTTAGCACAAACTGACTACGGAGGGCAGCTATAACATTTTGGAGTGGGAAATCTTTCACAGATGGTGAATACATGAAGAAGGCTATTCTCAACTTAGGGTTTTTTTTATATACTCCTGAATAGAGACAGATAAAGACCTGCCTTTGTGACCTAAAACTGTTGCAAGGTGCATTACTGAAATGGCAAAAATCTATCCAGCAATCTGTTGTACTGACAAATGAACCGGTGTTCAGTGTGGCTGTTGTCTGAATGAGTAACTGAAAGAATGACAGGCCTATAACTATGAAGACTAGTTCTTCATTTACTGTCCACCGTCAAAATATTACAGGACAATACATAATAAACATGCATTTATTTGACATAGACACTTCAGGGACTAAGCATTTATGACAAAACAAACGAATAAACATACCTCGCTGGCAGCACATAACTTAGAGGAAATGTGTTCAATTGAGCAAAATAAAATCTTCAAAAAAAAAATCAAAATTGGAAATACAAAATCACTTTCAAACATTCAAACCAAATTAAATGGAGCATAAAACTTCTTCTGCTTACATGCTTTCTTGGAGGTAAAAATTCCTGCAACAAAATGTGTCCCTGCACAACAGGTAACATAAAATTAGTTCCCATCCAGTGTAGAAAAGAAATCAACGTTTATGAAAATAAATCATATAAATAATATATGTAAACAAATCATATTAATAATAACTGCAAATAATATTTATGGCAGTTATAGTTACTGACCACTGATCTAGATGCTAAATAAAAGATGCTAACTCACTCACTCAGTAGGGAGGGAGCTCCATTTTAACTATGAGCAATACAGAAAGCTTGGAAACATGCAGAGAGTAGGTTGTAGAAGAGGAAGAGGAAAAAAGAGATAAAGAACGCAAAGAAATACAGAACAGCAAGAGGTTTAACACCTCAGGCTGCATAAGGAGTCAGGTTCACTTATGATCAACAGTCAATGAAATGCCAATTATAGAGAATGAAAACAAAGGCCAAAGATGGATAGGCTCTACTGGCAGATAATTGAAAGAATTACTTCTTCAGTTATTATCAAAAACTCGAGCAGAAGACTGTCTTTGTCTCAACTCACTCACTGTATTACAAAGCCAAGAGTGTGAGTGAGGAATATGAAACACAAGTGATTCAGTATGCAGTTATTCACAATAGGACTGATTAAGATGGGCTGAATCTGGAGTGGCTTCCACCAGCTGTCATCTTGATTCTCTACTTACCTTTCCTTTCTCTTTGACTTTGGCTACTTTATTATTTCTGCTTATTCTGTAGAATCATTGCTACTTCCCTTCCTGTTTTCTTTGGTTTTGCACAGTTTTTTCCCCTCAATTTAGTTCATATTCTTTTTTCATTGTAGCTGTCAGGTGAAAAAGTTGTATCTCAACATCTTATTTTCAGAAGGACCACAATAAATTTTTCAGTTTAGTCTTGTAGATGACATTAAAACAGGGGGGGAAAAAACTACTGCAGCTTTGAGGTATTTTAGAAACACGCACACAACCATACATAGTCTTCAGTGACAAGTGACAAGTCAAATGAGCATATCAAACCACTCTCATACAAAACTCCTGCCTACATTATTCACTCACATCTTCTCACTTGTTTCTGGTAGCACAGTTACCTGCTCTTTTGACACATGACAACTCCCCATCCTCCCATCACCCTTCCTGCCGTATTTGACAGGTTCTTTAAAGGGCCCTTGTGAGTTGTGCTTTGATCATGAGCACAACATTTGTCAGAAAGAATATGCATATTTGAAAAAGAACTTGGGGAAAAGCTGTATCACAGTCAACCTCTTCTCTGTGGAGCCAGATACAGTACTCTAAGAACACTGTACTGTACACTGTGTTGGTGTCACCCATTGACCTTCAGACATACAGTAAATGTGTATGCCAAGACTCCCATACTTGCTACTTGGAGTTTGCGCTAGAGCTCCAACAATTAATCGATTAGTTGTCAAGTATTAAATGAATTGGCAACTATTTTGATGCTCAATTAGAAAACTTTATGATTTCAGCATCTCAAATATGTGAATATTTTCTAGTTTATTTAGACTTCTATGACAATAAACTGAGTATCTTTGGGTTGTGAGCAAAAGAAGACATTTGAGGACGTCACCTTGGACTGGAAAATGAATCAATAATGAAAATAATAGTCGTAGAGCTAGTTTGCACTGTCATCTCTATCAAGCTATTGCAGATTCATGATCACATTGACTATCAAAGACTGAAGATGATAGCCAATTGCCAATGTAATTATTGAATGAGTATGAATAATTCATTGGTAACATCCTAATTATGTGTATTGCATTTAGAACTACAATGTAGGCTAATATCTGTAAGTGAATAAAAAACAGTTCTGCTCCCTCCAGTGTATTTTCTGTGTGACAAAGAGCTCCTCCAGCGCCTGCTATCTGCTCACCACTCTTACAAACTGCTGAAAAGTCCCATTTTGGGAAAGGGACGGTTAATTAGACAGGAATTAAATGATAAACTTGATGTTAATCAGCAGGAAAGACTGCACTTCTTGACTTGGTACAAATTAATTAGTGGCGACATAGATGCGTAATATGCAATCCGATATAAACAGACTTTTTTTTCCTGACAAAAGCTTCACACTGTGCACTGTGAGGAAAGTCAATGTTTTGGAAATTCTTCTGTTATGATAATTAAATATTAAACATATACTGTAGATGAGCTGTTGTTGTGTTGTGGATTTCATCATCATCATCATCATCAGAATAAGCCGAGCCACAGCTGCCATTAATACTGTTTATTTGTCACATTTTGAAAAGTTCGGAGTCTGCATCAGTTTAACCCATCTGAGAACACACTGTCATCTGCATGCTCTATCATGGTCAGCCTCTTTTGGCCTTTTTTCACAGCTGACATTCTGACTTAAGAAAAGCACAGGTGTTACTAATAACATTAACAATGGCTCTGTTTTGTTAAACTGCTCCAGTGAGCCATGACAGTGTGACAGTGAGCCATCACAAACATTACCAGGACCCTGAAACTAAAGCAGCTAACTGGAATTCAGCCATCATTCATTTGATTATTTACACCTGTGTTTATCCTACCATGATTTGTCAGGACGTCTTCTGTAAAAAAAAAAAAGGCTCAGCTGGTGGTGCGCTGAGACCACAGGTGAGCCTCAACGGCCAAATCATCTCCAGTCACAGCAATCAAACACAATGACGAAAGGACGTTCTGAAAATACAAATGATCTCCCCAGCCTAAGGGGCTATCTCTTTTCCCTTTCTATTGTCTGGGCTTCATATCATTTTTTCCCTCTAATTTTCTGTAAAGCACTTGTGATAAAGCTGTACTGTATGCAGTGTGTGTAGTTGGTTTATGAAAAAACTTGACAGCTTTATTTTATGAGAGAAAACTATTATGAAATTATAACTATTATGAAAGACATTATGTCAATTCATCTATACATCCTCAGGGCTAATTTGGAGCGTGTAATCAAACCAGATGTAGTCATTGTTGGATTTGCACAAACATGAAAAACATTGGTCACAGCCAGGGTTTTTAGCCACTTCTGTTTGGGGTATTTTATGAAAGTGACCATGAGCAAAACACCTGCAAGCAAATTAAGCATGCCAAAGATTCAGCCTCATTTCAACATGAGAACACTATCTGTATGTCAGTCGACTATAATTATGCAAAAGTGATTCAAAATGGTAGCACCTGCAGTATCAGAAAAAAACTTTTATTGTATTTTCAAGTACGCTCTCCTCTCCAATTTCAAAATATGGACCACAAACCTCCAGGTACACCATTTTCTTTCAGTGACTCATCTCAAACCCTATTCTACCATAACTTGGTGCACACTTCATTCAGGACTACTATTACTCTCATCAGCATGCTGATGTTGTGGCAACTGGGCTCTGAGCACCATGGCCAAGAGCAATCTTTTAATAATTCAGCGTGCTTCTTATTCACAATCTGCAGGATTGTGGCAAAGTGTTAGGGTGCCTCAACCACCTGTCAGTCACAGAGGTGTGATGAGGATTCGATTTGCCTCTGGCAGATGGTTTGTTATGAAAGTAAAGGTTGTGAGGACAAACACCTGAAAGTTGCCACAACTTTCCGAATGACATCTACGGAGAAATCAAAGTGTAATCTTGTCTTTTTCCTACAGTGTACACAAAGGTCTACTACATTTTTCAGCGACCCGTCTACACCAAATGCAAAATACCCATCAAATTTCATTAGAGCCTGTGTTTACAAGTAGCATGATTGGTTCATACTGGTGTCGTGGAAGCAGGGCCCTAAACATTGTGAGCAGGATGAATGTCAATGACCTGCCTGCAGCTAATGGTCCATGCTGTAATGAAACTGGGAAGATATTGAGTGATTCCCTGCACACCTCCCACTGCTCTAATTTCAGTTTGTCTTCCTTCGTTAGTCCTTGGCCCTTACCAGGCATATAGAGTGGGACATATAGACTTTGTAAGCTATATCTTACAAGACAAGTGTGACAACTGTAGCAGTTCAACACCAAACCTGATTTTGTCAGAATATCGGTCAACTGCCGTTTATGGAGAACAGATTTTTGTTCATACAGAGTTACTGCAAGATGATAACATACCTGGGTGGGCTTGAACCACCAACCTTTCGGTTAACAGCCGAACGCGCTAACCAATTGCGCCACAGAGACTTTTGCAGCTATTTCTTAAGGGGGTGTGGCCTAAAACTTGAAGCTCCACCCACCTACAGATGGTTGGGACTTCAAGAAGTCGGACTGGACATTATGGCGCACTTTAATCATAGAAGTTCAAAGACAGATAATGACTGATTTGACAATATGACACAGGTGCAAGCTCTATCATCTCTCTACGATCTGCTCTGTCATGTCTCTACGACTGTGGAAGTAAAGTTGAAAAGCCGGGAGCTTTGTAACTTGTCTGAATGAATTCAGTTCAATTTCTGGACGGTTGAGTGACACAGACAGTGAATGACAGAGAGAGTGCACCGGTATATAGAAAGCTGGTGAATAAGAGATTTTTGTTCATACAGAGTTACCTCAAGATGACAACGTCCCTGGGTGGGCTTGAACCACCAACCTTTCGGTTAACAGCCGAACGCGCTAACCGATTGCGCCACAGAGACTTTTGTGGCTGTTTCTTGAGGGGGTGTGGCCTCAATCTTGAAGCTCCACCCACCTACAGTTGGTTGGGACTTCAAGAAGTCGGACTGGACATTATGGCGCACTTTAATCATAGAAGTTCAAAGACAGATCATGACTGATTTGACAATATGACACAGGTGCAAGCTCTATAATCTCTCTACGATCTGCTCTATCATGTCTCTACGACTGTGGAAGTAAAGTTGATAAGCCGGGAGCTTTGTAACTTGTCTGAATGAATTCAGTTCAATTTCTGGACGGTTGAGTGACACAGACAGTGAATGACAGAGAGAGTGCACCGGTATATAGAAAGCTGGTGAATAACAGATTTTTGTTCATACAGAGTTACCTCAAGATGACAACGTCCCTGGGTGGGCTTGAACCACCAACCTTTCGGTTAACACCTTTCGGTGACTTTTGTGGCTGTTTCTTGAGGGGGTGTGGCCTCAATCTTGAAGCTCCACCCACCTACAGTTGGTTGGGACTTCAAGAAGTCGGACTGGACATTATGGCGCACTTTAATCATAGACGTTCAAAGACAGATAATGACTGATTTGACAATATGACACAGGTGCAAGCTCTATCATGTCTCTACGACTGTGGAAGTAAAGTCGATAAGCCTCATAGACAGTGAATGACAGAGAGAGTGTACCGGTATATAGAAAGCTGCTGAATAACAGATTTTTGTTCATACAGAGTTACCTCAAGACGATAACGTTCCTGGGTGGGCTTGAACCACCAACCTTTCGGTTAACAGCCGAACGCGCTAACCGATTGCGCCACAGAGACTTTTGTGGCTGTTTCTTGAGGGGGTGTGGCCTCAATCTTGAAGCTCCACCCACCTACAGTTGGTTGGGACTTCAAGAAGTCGGACTGGACATTATGGCGCACTTTAATCATAGAAGTTCAAAGACAGATAATGACTGATTTGACAATATGACACAGGTGCAAGCTCTATCATCCCTCTACGAACCGCAGACTGTGGAAGTAAAGTTGATAAGCCGGGAGCTTTGTAACTTGTCTGAATCAATTCAGTTCAATTTCTGGATGGCTGAGTGACACAGACAGTGAATGACAGAGAGAGTGCACCGGTATATAGAAAGCTGGTGAAGAACAGATTTTTGTTCATACAGAGTTACCTCAAGATGACAACGTCCCTGGATGGGCTTGAACCACCAACCTTTCAGTTAACAGCCGAACGCGCTAACCGATTGCGCCACAGAGACTTTTGTGGCTGTGTCTTGAGGGGGTGTGGCCTCAATCTTGAAGCTCCACCCACCTACACTTGGTTGGGACTTCAAGAAGTCGGACTGGACATTATGGCGCACTTTAATCATAGAAGTTCAAAGACAGATAATGACTGATTTGACAATATGACACAGGTGCAAGCTCTATCATGTCTCTACGACTGTGGAAGTAAAGTTGATAAGCCTCATAAACAGTGAATGACAGAGAGAGAGTACCGGTATATAGAAAGCTGCTGAATAACAGATTTTTGTTCATACAGAGTTACCTCAAGATGATAACGTCCCTGGGTGGGCTTGAACCACCAACCTTTCGGTTAACAGCCGAACGCGCTAACCGATTGCGCCACAGAGACTTTTGTGGCTGTTTCTTGAGGGGGTGTGGCCTCAATATTGAAGCTCCACCCACCAACACTTGGTTGGGACTTCAAGAAGTCGGACTGCACATTATGGCGCACTTTAATCATAGAAGTTCAAAGACAGATCATGACTGATTTGACAATATGACAGAGGTGGAAGCTCTGTCATCCCTCTACGATCTGCTCTATCATGTCTCTACGACTGTGGAAGTAAAGTTGATAAGCCGGGAGCTTTGTAACTTGTCTGAATGAATTCAGTTCAATTTCTGGACGGTTGAGTGACACAGACAGTGAATGACAGAG